>CM076573.1:358445559-358922200 GCA_034641835.2 Pinus albicaulis
CTTCTCTGTCTATACCTGATTCATATGGATACTTACCAAAAATAAAAAGAAGATATACCATGAATCAAAAAATGTGGAAAGGATACACCATGATTCAGGGCATTCAATGTTTCCCACAAGTGAGCTAAATACATTGTTTCTGTACAGAAGATCTGAATTTCAAATTTATCTAGCTTCTTGATTATCACTTTTTTTTGCATTGTTATATGCAAATGCTTTATTTAAAGAAAGCACAACCATTGTTGGTTTTGGTTGTATAATAACAATGGTATTAGACACATGGTTTCTGTTTACCCATATTAGCTATGTGATGGTCCTTTTTTTTCTGAAACATTGCCACTAGTTATGTGAAATCATAGAAACAATTTATATGTTTAGATGAAACATTTTATATTATTATTTTAAATTTTAGGATTCAAGCACTTAACCCCATTTGATTCCTATAATAATACACTTGACAATAATAGTGACCTTCATAGAGTTACTATGCCATTTCTAAGATCTAACAATTTAGAATGAATGAAACCACTAAAATTTATCTCTAATAAATTCCTATATTAATGAATGAAACCACTAAAAATTATCTCCATTAAATTTGCATATCTTTAATTAAACCAACATCATGATGTATGGATTTGACATAGCGATAACTGTCAAAAGAGTATCATAGTTACAATAAATTGCATACTTTTAATTAAACCAACATCATGATGCAATAAATTGCATATCTTATGAACATCATGATGTATGGATTTGACACAGTGACAAGTGTCAAAAGAGTGTCACAGTTACAATAAAAAGAGTCTCACACTCAAATTTATCTCTAGTAAATTTCCATATCAATGGATGAAACCAGTAAAAATTATCTCCCTAAAATTTGCATATCTTAAATTAAACCACCATCACGATGTATGGCTCTCACACAGTGAGAAGTATCAAAAGAGTGTCACAGTTACAATAAATCTAGGTAAATATAGGTTATTTCATTATAAAGGAATTGTATATATTTCTGAGAAGAAAAATATAGTTGTACTATGATAAATTGCCGAAGGCTTATTATTTCAACTTAATGTGGACGAGGATCTATTGATTTTTTTAATTGAGAGTCTAGATTGATTCTCAAGGAATATGCTCAACATATTCTTAATCTTTATGCTTATCAACAGTTGTAGTGTATTAAGTTTGTCCATGCTAAATCACCGCCCCCACTAATTTCCTAGGAATTTGAGATTATTCCAATTCTAATAAGTTCTTCCATGATAAGTTTATCATTATTATTTATAACATTCATTTATATATAAGCATATTTTATTTATCAAAATGGTCCATTACTTGTAATAAATTTAATAAATTATATTTGTGCCATAGGCTCCTCACTCACAAATTTCATAGGGATTTGAGATTATTCGAATTCTAATAATTTCCTCCATGATAAGTTCTTCATTATTATTTATATCATTTATATATAAGAAAATTTTATTTAGCAATATGATCTATTTAACAATAAGTTGTGTAATTCCCTTTTTCCTTAAGTTAAAGTTGACCTTGATAACCTTTTTATACATGGTTAATGAGGTAAATGTGTGCATTACTAAGGAATTCTTTGTGTTGCAATAGTTTTTTTTGTGTGTTGTACTAGTATACATCCTAAAACACTCAATATTATAAAGGATCATAATAGTTTTCCACACATGAGAGAAGATATGGGCCTTGTAATTGTCAAAGGCTTCTTATTTCAACTTAAGGTGGATGAAGATCAGTTGAATTTTTTTTAATTGAGGGCCTAGATTGATTCTCAAGGGAATATGCTCAACATATGCTTCATCTCAATGCTTATCAACTATTGTAGTGTGTTAAAGAGTTTGTTAGGTTGCATTGACTTTTAATAAATTTAAAAAAATATATTCGTGCCAAGTGGCTTCGTGCCCACCCAATTTCCTAGAGATTTGAGATTATTCCAATTCTAATAAGTTCTTCCATGATAAGTTCCTCATTATTATTTATAACATTCATTTATATACAAGGAAATTTTATTTAGCAAAATGGTCCATTACTTTTGATAAATTAAAAAAATTAGATTCATGCCACATGGCTCCCCACCCACCAATTTCTTAAAGATAAAGATTATTCCAATTCTAATAAGTTCCTCCATGATAAGTTCCTTATTATTATTTATAACATTCATTTATATATAAAAAAAATTTATTTAACAAAATAGTCTATTTTATAATAAGATGTGTAATTTTTTTTAATTTCTTTTTTAACTTAAAGTTGACCCATAACTTTGTATACATGGTTAATTAGGTAAATATGTGCAATAGTAAGTCATTTTTGATGTTGTAATAATTTTTTTTTAGTTATATTTATGAAACCTTCCACCATATTAACCACATTGACATTTTTAATATAATTATTTTAATTACACCGAAAGGCGTTCCCTTTGTTGGCTTTGGCTGAATGTCACTGTTCACTTCAGCCAATGAGAGAGCTTTCTCATCGCCCTTCCAGCTAGTAAAAATTTGACATTTGGCACCTCCTCCTTTTACTAGCGCACAGTTTCACCAGCTCGCAGTCTGAAAAATTACAACCTCCAGGGCTTTCTCATGCTTTAGGTTTTTCAAAAGCTCGGGGGAAGGGGTTTGTGAACTGTGCAGGAGCCGGAAGATCTGAAAATGCTGCAAAAGACGGGGGTTTGTCTCAGAAGGAGGCAGATATTCAGATGATGCTTGCTGCTGATGTTCATCTCGGCACCAAAAAATGCGATTTTCAGATGGAGCGTTAGGTGTGCAAGAGGCGTTCTGATGGTAACCGACCCTTATCTCTATTTTTCCTTTGTCAGTTCAAGCACCATGTGGTGATGTTCCTGTTCATGGCTCAAGGCCACATAATCCCCTTCTTGGAGCTCGCGAGGCTGCTTGCCAAACGAACCGCATAATCCCCTTCCTGGAGCTCGCGAGGCTGCTTGCCAAACGAACCGGATTCGCCATCACGATAGTCAATACGCCTCTCAACATCAAAATAATCAGACCCGAGATCGATTCCTCTGACGACGGTCTGGATATCAGGTTAGGAATACCAAGGATTCAGTTCTGCACTTGTGGGGCTTATGGAACCTCCGTCTATTACTCTCTATGGACTCATCTGCCTCACAACCAAACCCACGCCGACGAATTTGTTCTGCCGGACATGCCACACGTTACTTGCTCGGAGGAAGGGGTTTGTTAAGTGTGCAGGAGTCGGAAGATCTAAAAATGCCGCAAAGGATGGGGGTTTGTCTCAGAAGGAGGCATATATTCAGATGATGCTTGCTGCCGATGTTCATCTCGGCACCAAAAACTGCGATTTTCAAATGTAGCGTTAGGTGTGCAAGAGGCGTTCTGATGGTAACCGACCCTTATCTCTATTTTTCCTTTGTCAGTTCAAGCACCATGTGGTGATGTTCCCGTTCATGGCTCAAGGCCACATAATCCCCTTCCTGGAGCTCGCGAGGCTGCTTTCCAAATGAACCGGATTCGCCATCACGATAGTCAATACGCCTCTCAACATCAAAAGAATCAGACCCGAGATCGATTCCTCTGACGACGGTCTGGATATCAGGTTAGGAATACCAAGGATTCATTTCTGCACTTGTGGGGCTTATGGAACCTCCGTCTATTGCTCTTTATGGACTCATCTGCCTCACAACCAAACCCACGCCAACGAATTTGTTCTGCTGGACATGCCACACGTTACTTTGCAGCGATCTCAGCTCCCCACAAATATAAAAATGGCCACGGGATCCGATCCCTAGTCCTTGTTCGCCAATCGCCAGATATCTCGCAACGTGCGTAGTTGGGGGTCAATCTGTAATACGTTTGAAGAGCTGGAGAATAGTAGTCTCCGACACATGAGAAAATCCATTGGCAGACCTTTTGGGCAGTCGGGCCGATCCTACCCTCTTCGTTGCTCTCTTCGTCTCCTTGAAATACAATGGTCGATTCCAATTTTCTACGGCGAGGCAAGCAGGCAGAGGAAAAGTCTGCAGGGGAATGCTTGCAGTGGCTTGATTCACAGACCCCGTCCACAGTGCTCTACGTTTCGTTCGGAAGTCAGAATTCCATATTGTTGTCAAACATGAAGGTGCTTGCGCTAGGGCTGGAATCAAGCCAACAACCTTTTATTTGGGTCGTCAGGCCTATGTTGGAAGCCCCGCTGAATTCAGAATTCTCGACAGAGTTTATTCCGGAGGGATTCAAAGAGCGAGTGAAGGAAAATAAGGTAGGATTTCTTATCAGAAAGTGGGCGCCTCAGCTGTTGATCCTGTCCCATCCTTCAACCGGAGGGTTCCTTAGTCATTGTGGATGGAATTCGGTGCTGGAGAGCCTAAGCCAAGGGGTGCCCATCATTGGGTGGCCCATGGGAGGCGAACAGTTCGCGAATTCAAAGGTTTTGGAGGAGGAAGTTGGGGTGTGCATCGAGATGTGGAGGGGAAAAGAAGGAGAGCTGCAATGCGAGACGGTAGAGAGTAGTGTAAGAATGTTGATGAAGGAAGAGAAGGGAAATCGAGTGAGACAGAGAGCCAGGGAGATGAGCGAAGCGGCTTTGAAGGCAGTCAGTGAAGACGAAGATGGGAAGAAAGGTGCATCTGTGTGTGCTATGGAAGACATGATAAGAGAGCTTACAATAGGATACCAGGCCTAGACTACTTGTCTTGTGTATGTAACCTCTCTTCCTTGTTCAGCCAAATTTTCATTTTAGCATAAATTGAATCATAAAGATTATGTCCAACTGATGAATCATAAAGATTATGTTCAATGAAGTTAAGGTAGAAAAATAGTAGAATGATACTTATTGTTACAACAAGAAATCCAGAAATCGAAGAAAATCTTAGTGAATGTACCTGGAAAAGAAAGCGTTTTTTGGAATCAAAATATTATGTACCTGGAAAACATTATACGGTATGGAATGCTCAAGAGGCCCTTTCCAACTTGTGATAGATCTGATATTTAAATTGTAGCCTAACTAAAATGTTTCAATTTATGTGATCTGTGTCAGAATTTTATGAAACGTATGTGTAATGCAATTCATGCTATGTGATCTGTGTACGAATTAGAGGAGACCATTTTCAAAATGCAGCAAGATGATGGAGCTTGGTGAAATGAAGTCGCCTTCACCAAGTGGGCCCGCAGGCTATTTTTGGCGCAAAGTCTATTTTTAGACTATGTCTATTTTTAGACATATGGATCATGGACCGGGAGCTGCAGTATGCTATTCTTGGAGGATTGGTCATGTTGGTAAAAATAGATGGACCTATATTTTTAGCATTTAGGTCGAAGTCTATTTTTAGACTGCCTGTCTAAAAATAGAACAGTCAAATATTATTTACCCTTAATAATATTTGGACTCTAAACTTCAGTTTACTCTCTTGGAGCACTTCAGTTTGACCCCCGGAGGTGGGGCATGCAGCTTCCAGAAGGATTTATGCTTTTCCTATGGGTTAGTTGAGCTAATGCATGGTTGACTTCAGTTAGAGCTCAAGTGGCAGAGTTCGGTGGAGTTGATGCGACAGTTAATGGAGATGGTGTTCTGGTTAACTAGTTGAACTAGTTGTATTTAGGTTAACTGGCTAATACACTAGAGATGAGTTGTGTGAATTAAATATTATTTAATTAACTAATTATTAACTCATTATTCAACTAAAGAACACATCATTTTAACTCAGTGCATGGACAGTTCAGTGGCGACAAGTGAAAGAGGTAGATGAAAGGGTTGAGATAGCTATCAGTTGTGACATTAGTTGTGCATGAGATTTGCACCACACTTGGAGGAAATTGCCAATGAGAATTGCGCAGTTGGAGCTAGTGGGATTCAAACTTGGATCTCATCCAATATCCTTTTGGATTGTGCAGTAGAGGCAGGCAATTAGTGGATGAGTTTTGAACCTGTGACTTGTTCAAAACCAAGCTAGTTTGTGTGTAGCTTTATGAGATAGTACTGAGTACTTGTGAGGAGTATTGTGCTATGTATTGCTGCATGTTCTCTCAATATCATATACAAAATAGCTGAGGGGTTTTCAGCTATAAGCTTTCCCCATACATACTGTGTTAATGTGTGTGATGAATTGATGTTCTGTCGCTTCTATTCTTTCCGCATGTGACGATTAATTGTAGAAGAGATTATGTGTTATGCATGCAATTCGAAATTGATGTGTGATCAGGTTAATCTCCATTGAATAAGTGAGTTTTTCAGCAAATTTTTACATGGTATCGGAGCTATATTAATTGTCGAGATCTATTACGGTGATTGCAAACTTATTTCCTCGGACAGAGCCTACATACGGGCCAGGTAGCCTCCGGATTCATCTTTCTTTGGAAAGTGAAAGGTCTGGTAAATGCCCATGCAGTCAATCTCTGATTTGGAAATAATTTGTTCTCAAGTGTAGATCGGAAGCGATTGAGTTATCAGTTGGTGGTGAAATTCGAATTTGCAGATTTGTGTTCTTGGTGTCGCGACGAAAATGTCTTTCAACGGTTTGCGACTCGAATATGCCTTGGAAGGAAGTTCAAATTATGTTGCATGGAAGGACCACATGGAGGCTGTATTAGATGATAATGGGCTGTTGGAATTCGTGGAGAAAGAGATTCCAAAGCCTACTTCTACTGATGCTACTGTTGTCGAAGCATGGCAAAAGAAACAAGCGAAATGTCGAAGGATCCTGTTGGAGGGCGTAAAGGATCACATTGTATCCAGCCTGCATGGAAAGGCTTCTCCATATTTAATGTGGAAAGCTTTGACAGATCTGTACCAAAGCAAGAGCGACCAAAGGAAGCTGGCGCTCAAGGATAGACTAAGAAACATCAAGATGGAGAAAGGCGACAACATCGCAAAATACCTCACGAAGTTCACTCAATGCAGAGATGAGCTGGGAAGTGTGGGGGTGACTGTCGAAGATGAGGACATGGTGGACCTGGCTCTCCTTGGTCTTCCGAAGGCTTGGAATTCATATCAAGATAGTGTCAATGGTCGGGAGAAGTTTCCGGGATGGGAGCGCCTTTGGGCGGATCTCATGCAGGAGGAGATAAGGAGGACTACCAGGGACGGATCTTCATCAAAGGGAGTTGATGAAGAAAATTGCGCTTTGGCTGCCAAAGCAAAGAAGGGGAAGGGTAAGAAAACTTCTCATTCTGGTGCAAAGGGCAAGAAGCAAGACATGGCGAAGGTGAAGTGTTTTCACTGCCATGATCACGGACATTATGCCACAAATTGTCCGAAGAAGAAGAAAAACAAGCAAGCAGGAAGATCTGCAGATGGAGAGGCTTTGGCTTCGTATTTTGAGCTTGAATTTTTACTGATCGCATGCTTGGTTTCAAGTGTGATGGGATCAATGTGGTTCTTGGACAGTGGTGCGTCATTTCACATGACGGGAGATCGGGATTTGTTCTCAGATCTGGAGGACAAAGATCTGGGCGTGCACATCGAGATGGGCGATGATGGTAGATACAGTGCGACTGGTATCGGTACCATATCCTTTCAGAGGGAGTCTGGTAAACCCTTTGTATTGAAGGATGTCATGCATGTGCCTGGATTGAAGAAGAACCTGATTTCAGTAGCGATGTTGGAGGATAAGGGGTATGATGTGGTCTTCAGCGAAGGAAAAGCCTTCCTGCGTAGTAAGACTACTGGAGAGACCCGGAAGATAGGGGTTCGAACCAAGAACCTTTATCAGTTGCAGGTAGATGGCTGCGCAGCAATGGCATGCAAGGCGAGAGAAGTGGTGAGCTGGGATGATGAGGGCGAACTGTGGCACAGGAGATTGGGCCACCTTCACCATGGAGCTTTGAAGATACTGCAGCAGATTTCTACTGGGCTTCCTAAGGGCACTCTTGCGCAGTCAGATCAGTGCAAGGGGTGTACCTTGGGAAAATTTGTGAAAGCCAACTTTCACGAGAAGGATAGTCGCGCCACGACGATCCTTGAGAGAGTTCACACAGACGTGTGTGGTCCTTTCTCAGTAGCTTCGACAGCAAAGCACAAGTACTACATGATCTTTGTTGATGATTTCTCTCGAAAGTGCTGGATCTTCTTCATGCAGAAGAAGAGCGATACATTCTCTAAGTTCTGTGAGTTTAAAGCACTGGTAGAGAAGGAATCAGGGAAGAAGGTGAAGGCTCTCAGGAGCGACAATGGTGGTGAATTCATCTCGGATGAATTCAAGGAATTTTGCAATACAGAAGGGATTCAGAGAGAGCTCATCGCACCCCATAACCCACAGCAGAACGGGGTGGCTGAATGGAAGAATAGAACTATTGTCGGTGCTGCACGGGCGATGTTGCATGATCAGGGCCTACCCCTTCACTTGTGGGCTGAGGCATGCAATAAAACAGTGTATGTGCATAACCGTTGTCCTCACAAGATTCTTGGCATGAGTACACCGGAGGAGGCTTATTCTAGCAAGAGGCCTGACATTTCCCATTTGCGGATTTTTGGTTCTCCTGTCTACATGCATGTGACGAAGGATGCAAGGAAGAAACTAGATCCAACCGTAGAGGTTGGAATATTTTTGGGGTACACTGATACACCCCACAACTATCGGGTGTATGTGCCAGACAGTCGCAAGACTGTTGTGCGACGGGATATTGAATTTCAGGAGGAGAAAGCCATGCAGTGTTCGCTTGAGAGGGAGCCACACTTGCATGCAGAGGAGGAGCTGTTAGCTCCCAAGGATGAGTCTCCAGATGTGGATCAGCCACAAGAGGAGGTTCATGGAGTGGAAGAAACCACTCATGCAGTGCCAACCATCAGAGGGCGCAAGCGCACTACAGAAGCTGAGCGACTGGCTCAAGATGCGGAGAAGGTTGTAGGACCACCTACAGCACAGTGCAGACAGAGACAGTCACCGGATCGGTACACTGGATACATGGCTCTTGTGAGTCAATGTGTCGTGACAGAGCCATCCTCTTTCGAGGAAGCTATGGAGGAACCCGCTTGGGTAGATGCCATGATCGAAGAATATGATTCGATCATCAAAAACAGTGCATGGGAGATTGTCCCAAGACCAGAGGGGAAATCAGTGGTAGGCTCGAGATGGGTCTACAAAGTGAAGCAGGCGGCTGACGGGAGTGTGGAGAAGTACAAGGCGAAATTTTTCGCCCGTGGCTTCTCGCAGATCGAGGGGATCGATTATGAGGAGACCTTTGCACCTGTCGCAAGGTACTCTTCCATACGAACGATCCTTGCTCTCTCAGCGCAGATGGGGTGGCACATCCATCAGATGGATGTGAAGACTGCGTTCCTCAACAGAGTCATTGAGGAGGAGGTGTACATAGAGAAGCCTGAAGGTTTCGAGATCTTCAGTAGTGAGTCACATGTGTGTCGACTCAAGAGAGCACTGTACGGGCTGAAGCAAGCACCTCGTGCTTGGTACACTCACATAGATAGCTATTTCACCAGGCTTGGATTCTCCAAGAGTGAGGCGGATCCTAACCTGTACCAGATTGTGGTGGAGGGGAAGCTGCTGATCATCGTACTGTATGTAGATGATCTAATTTTGACGGGTGATGAGCTGTTGATACTTTCATGCAAGGAGGATCTTGCACGAGAGTTTGAGATGAAGGACCTTGGCATCCTTCATTATTTCCTGGGATTGGAGATTTGGCAGCGCAGTGGAGGACTGTTTGTTTCTCAGAGCAAGTATGCTCGGGAGATCCAAACACATCGACATCAGGTACCATCATATCAGAGACTGTGTTCAGCGAAGGATCATGATGCTTTCATATATTCCCACGGAGGATCAGGATGTAGACATCTTGACGAAGGTGCTCACCAGGAGCAAATTCGAGTTTCACAGAGGCAGGATAGGGGTTGCAGATAATCCATATCTTACTGAGAGGGAGTGTTGAAAATGCAGCAAGATGATGGAGCTTGGTGAAATGAAGTCGCCTTCACCAAGTGGGCCCGTAGGCTATTTTTGGCGCAAAGTCTATTTTTAGACTATGTCTATTTTTAGACATATGGACCATGGACCGGGAGCTGCAATATGCTATTCTTGGAGGATTGGTCATGTTGGTAAAAATATATGGACCTCTATTTTTATCATTTAGGTCGAAGTCTATTTTTAGACTGGCGGGCTAAAAATAGAACAGTCAAATATTATTTACCCTTAATAATATTTGGACTCTAAACTTCAGTTTACTCTCTTGGAGAACTTCAGTTTGACCCCCGGATGTGGGGCATGCAGCTGCCAGAAGGATTTACACTTTTACTATGGGTTAGTTGAGCTAATGCATGGTTGACTTCAGTTAGAGCTCAAGTGGCGGAGTTCGGTGGAGTTGATGCGACAGTTAATGGAGATGGTGTTCTGGTTAACTAGTTGAACTAGTTGTATTTAGTTTAACTGGCTAATACACTAGAGATGAGTTGGGTGAATTAAATATTATTTAAATTCACTAATTATTAACTCATTATTCAACTAAAGAACACATTAGTTTAACTTAGTGCATGGACAGTTCAGTGGCGACAAGTGAAAGAGGTAGATGAAAGGGTTAAGATAGCTATCAATTGTGACATTAGTTGTGCATGAGATTTGCACCACACTTGGAGGAAATTGCCAATGAGAATTGCGCAGTTGGAGCTAGTGGGATTCGAACTTGGATCTCATCCAATATCCTTTTGGATTGCGCAGTAGAGGCAGGAAATTAGTGGATGTGTTTTGAACCTGTGACTTGTTCAAAACCAAGCTAGTTTGTGTGTAGCTTTATGAGATAGTACTGAGTACTTGTGAGGAGTATTGTGCTATGTATTTGCTGCATGTTCTCTCCATATAATATACAAAATAGCTGAGGGGTTTTTCAGCTATAAGCTTTCCCCATACATACTGTGTTAATGTGTGTGATGAATTGATGTTCTGTCGCTTCTATTCTTTCTGCATGTGACGATTAATCGTAGAAGAGATTATGTGTTATGCATGCAATTTGAAATTGATGTGTGATCATGTTAATCTCAATTGAATAAGTGATTTATTCAGAAAATTTCCTACGCACTGCATGTTGAGTAACTTGATCTTTGTCCGAATCTTAGATGAAACCAAATAAAGTGTATTGCAAGTGGCACTGGATAAGAATCCAGTAAATTTTATTTGGATTTGTTTTAGGTACTTGATAACAGTACAGTAAATTTGATTTATTTTTGGGCTTATTTTAGGAATTTTTAATATAGTAAGAAAATCTATTATAATTTAGTTGGGGAAATGAATAATCTTTTTAAACAAATTAAATCAATACATATATGAGTTTTTTTCGACCCAAAATTGTTCCCCGTATATGATTAATGTGACAGTCACAGTAACCTAATTTTGAACCAAATCTTGGACTCTTTAATGCAACGGAATTAAGAATTACCAAATCTAATTCTGATCTCTGCCTTGGGCAAATTCTTCCAGTATTATGTTTTCTTAATTGCAAAGATATTGTTAATGTTTTCTTAATTGCAAATATATTTTTAATGGGTGATCTCAATTATTTCCATTTACAAGTCATTTCAATCTTCGATTTTTATGCAACAATTCTGCTAACAGAGAGGAAAATTTTGCAAGTAATCGTAAGGATATTATGATCTACATATAAGATAACTTCAATAGGAGATTTAACTAAATATTAATAGTAATGATTTGTCATGTCAATTTGATAATTATATTTAACAGAGGAAAATTTTGCAGGTAACCGTAATGATATTATGATCTATATATAAGATAACTTCAAGAGGATATTTAACCAAATATTAATATGGATGATTTGTCATGTCAATACATAATGCTTTTTGACGATTATATTTAACAATTTACTCTATGGCCAGCGTGCCACCTTTAAGTTTTCTCAATACACTGGAGCACATGCAATAGGCGGCAGGCACACTCCTGGAAGGCTTACAAATCAGATGCAGACTTCGTTTAATGAGCATCGTTTGTTGATCCTCACTGATCCAAGGACTGACCATCAGGTAATGGCTCTGCATTTTTCTGCTTTTTTGTTCCACACAAGTTCTTGATCGTTTCATGTCTCACGCCTTTTCTAATAATGGGAACATCTTTGGATGTTTGTTGTAGCCCATAAGAGAAGTGCCCCTAGGTAATATTTCAACCATTTCTTTCTGTGACACAGATTCACCAATGAAACATGTGGATATTGGGATACCTGCCAACAAGAAGGGAAAACATAGCATTGGATGCCTTTTTTGGATGCTTGCAAGAATGGTTCTGCTGCAGATGCGAGGAACCATCCTTCCCGGTCATAAATGGGACATCACGGTAAGTGCTTGCATATTTTTTGGTTATAATTCCAATTTCGTTATTAAATAATTTGTGCATATGGATTTTATTACTCTTTCTGTTAAGTCAATTTAGAATCCAATTGTACATTGTATTTGTTACTTGGTATGTTGCAGGTTGATTTGTTCCTACAGAGAGGTGGACGAAACTAAGGATCACGTAGAGGAAGATGCTCCTGTTGCTGAATATATCGCTGAATATGTAGCACCTTCTCTCATCCTTCCAGGAGATCAGTGGGGTGCCGATATTCCAAATGCACAATGGGGGTCACTGAACCTAGTGCAATCCCTCCTATGCCTGCATTGGCCGTGTCTGGCTGGCCCGGTGCTTCAGGTGCATACTAGGGTATCCTGGTCAAGGCTGTGCAACAATAAAAGGAGACCCCACCAAAAGAGCTTGGAATCAGCAAAGCAGTTTTGGATAGTCCATGCAAAAGCAAACTTTTGTAGTGTGTACAATTTTTTAGTGCCAAATCAGTGGTTTGTTCACAGAATTGAATAGGTGGGATACAAAATACTGTTGATCTATTAACACTGTCAGTAGAAATAGAATTTCACTGGTGGATTAATGGTTCATTGGAAAGTCAGCCCTAAATTCAGTGTGACTTGTGAACAATTATCTTGATGTGAAGATCTTTTATATTCATGCATAGATGTATGCTTATTGTTTGATAAATAGAAAAATGTACGCTGCTATAAATAATCTGATTTCTTAGAAACCCTAGCCAACATAGAAACCTTAACGACATAAATCCCTTTGGGATATTACAGTCTCATGGCTGAAGAACGATTATGGATGACATACTGGGTTATCTTGGAGATAAATTGAATGAGTCCCCTTTAAAAATTATGTTATTTTTATGTTGTATGGTGATGATGTATTTTTATATTGTTCATTCTCTATGATGCTGGATACCAGTAAACAGATCAGATATTTGTTATGTTTTTAAGATATAATGATAGCTCTTGATATGGCAATGTTTAACTCTTGACTAGATATATAATGGGTGCAATTTGATGGTTACATAAATGCATAATAGTTGAAGTGAAAGCATGAATAATTGGTTAGGTGCTAGTCTCAACAATCACACTATACGAGCCCTATACAAAATTTAGTTTTAACACAGTGCCTGGACTACAGTAGACCACCTTTATTGAACATCAATGTGGACCCTGGTATAAAATAAAGCCGGCAATAAATAAGCTATTTTCACTCACTGGCCACAAATAGCCCACACTAGTAAATAAATTTCCCATTAGCAAGGTTCGTCTTGGTCAGTGGTTTCAAACTGATAGTATAACGCTAACCATGATTTTATAACTTGGTTTCTACGTCCTCCTGTAACTTTTTAAGGGGTGTAATGTACAATGTAGACTATTACCCTCAGAGCCATCACTGAGGAGGTGAGACATCCCTCTTCAAAAGTACTAGCCTACTTTATCAACTTTTAAAGCATGTACAAAATGGAAATTTGTTGTGTTCTCTTTCATTCTCCCTCTGGCTCCGTTCTTTTTCTCTTGTGTGAACATCGCAAATGTCACTGCCAAGCCATCACAAACTTTCTTTATACATTAGCATTAACTATCAGCATTCTTTCCTTGTTCGATCTTTATCATAGGTTAATTCCACCTTCATTGTATATGGGTTCTATATACTATTTACTCTTTATCCTATCTTTAAAAAGTGGATTAACTTCCTTTTATATTGGTGTTCAACTAAGGTAAAAGCCACAATTGCTATAAGCTTCATATGGCAGTGTTAAATCATTGATGAGACAGATAATGGGTGCAATGTGATGTATAATAGTTAAAGTGAAATTACGAATAACCGATTGGGTGTTAGTCTCAACAGTCACTCCATATGAGCCCTATACAAACTTAAGTCTCGACATAGCACTTCAGGTGAGACCTTCCTCATGGGAATTTAAAATATTGACACCTAGACTACGGCAGAACCCCTTTGTTGGAGAACAATGTGGATCCTAGTCTAAATAGAGCCAACGATACATAAGTTCTTTTCACCTACTAGCTACAGTAGCCCACATTGGTAAATAGTATATTGTATTCCCATTAGCAAGGTTTGACTTGGCCAATGTTTTTGAACCTATAGTGTAGGGCTGAACATAATTTTATAACTTGGTTTCTACGTCCTCCTACACCTATTTAGAGGCATGTAATTATAGTGTAAAGTATTTTGCTGCTTTGTCGACTTTTAAAGCGTGTACAATCCGGCAATTTCTTCTATTCTCTTTCATTCTCTCTGTCTGGCTCTGTTTTATTTCCCTTGTGCGAACATCAGGAATGTCACTGCCAAGCCACGACCAGCTTTCTTTGTACATTAATATCAACTATCTGCATCCTGTCCTTGAAGTGCTGACCATAAATCTGTTTGGTGCTATGAGAAAACAATATAACCCTTCTAAGAGTATAGTATATTAGAGAATTACTTCTGTTTGAAGAGAGTTGAAGAGATTCAGATTCAATAATAAAGTTGCCCTCCCATTCCTCAAATAATATGTGTCCAGGTTCTAGAGATAAAACTCGCTTTGATAGTTTATACACCACAGTTAAGTTCGTTGTTAAATTTGTTTATTGATTTATTTTATTAGTTGATTTTTGGAAAACACCATTCTGTTTTGTTTTCCTATTGTAAATTTATTGTAAATTTAAGTGGCGTACCACATGAATTAACAAGTTCAAATGGTGTCTTATGATAGGTTAAAAAAGGCTAATTATGGGCTCTTACTTAATTATGGTTTAAAATAAATAGAAATATTTAAAATTCAAATTATAAACTTTGATCATTTGGTTTAATTTTTTAAAAATAAAATAAATTAATTTTAATTATTTGAGGCAACTTAGCCATTATTATGAAAACTAAATTATTAGGTTTATCCATCTAAAACCACCCTACATAATTCATCATCAAAAGAAAAATAGACAGTCTAATCCAAAACTAAAATGGACAGTCTGATCTAAGAGTTTATGAAACTCTCCATCTTAATTTTAATGATAAATCAGTAATTCGATGGTTAACCTCCCTTACAAATTGACAATTTTACTGAAGGAATTTTTTTGAAAGAATATATCTTTCATTATGGAATTACCTCAATTGTGCCTATTTGTTGAATAATGAAGGCATTGCAAGTATTGCCCGGAACATAAAACAAAACTAGTGAAGACGGTAGGTTTTTTGCGGAGTATACTCCATTACTGATCAATTCCTGCAGTTGGTCGATTTGGGTGTTAGTACTAGGCAGTCGAGGCCATGTAGAAAAGACACCGGTCCCGCCAGTTGCAAAGTTCATGCCAAAGTGAAGCATGTTCGAGTTGATATCCCGCTGACTGTGTGGCGCTGGTATAGGGATGTTAAAAGCTGAAGCTGCAACATTAAAATCACAAAATTAAAACCCACACACGAAACGAATAATTGACTGCGTAGAAATTTGAAATTTATGAAGTCCGTGAAAACCTTTCCATCCGACTGTCGCCCAGATGGTTTTCCAGGAAAGCTGATACCATATGGAGGTTTCCAAGCAACAACATTTGATTTTTTCAGATTTCTAGTGTCGACATAGGAGTCCCCAAACACAAACATTGCACTTGGGCAAGCACTCTCCACATTTTTTGTCACGAATCCAAATACACAAATACCAAATACACTAAGAATTGGTTAGAAATTACACAACGGTTGCAAATAAAATTCGAATAAAAGAGTAGGAAATTATAATGGATCAAGAGAAATCCACAACACATAGTAAACCAAAGCTTGCGTAGCCTATCCATTCTGTTTTGTAGGCACAACTTCCAAACACAAAGGGCAATTCACCCCCCTTTTAAAAGAGGAGGTTTCCATTCGGAGTAGATATGCTAGTCCTTAAATTTATTCACTCCTGGCCACACTTCACCTTAATTTGGAGTATTTCTTGATTTTCAAAAGAGGAAGCAGAGAAAATTTCATCACATATCAGGTAAACATGCCTAACTGGAACAATGTTTTCAAGCCATTTCCTTTGTTCTCTGTGTTCCTCTACCAATTGTAAGCAATTATCACATACAATTACAAAATAGTGGAACCTAAACTTTAACCAAGTAGTCCAAGCCTATTACAATGGTAAAACTGTAAAAGGAGAAGAAATTTGTTTATATATCCAGGGCCCAAACTGCCACGCTGACTGTCTGCTTATAATTGTGAAATTGTTCTCACACAGATAAAACCATGATTATTTTGATGGATATGAGTCAAGAAGAAAACAAACTTAGTGATACAAAAAAAATGATTTGTTTATATGGCAGTGGCTGAGAAGAGATTACAGACTTAGCATTATTAAGAATAAATGGCCTAATCAACCAAATTCACTATCATGTCGTCTCTGGTAACATAGCAATGGAATGTACAGTAAAAAAAAATCAAATTTCAATGGTAATGATGGGTAGGGACCATTGCATGCATAGTAAGAATCAACAAGAAACTAAGAAATGGCAGCTGGTTGGTTAGAATACACAAATACAAATTTGACACCCCAAGTTGGTTCAGAAAAGAAACCTTATCAAGGATCATTACTCGTACATTACATGAATGTAAGATTCAAGCAATAGAATTTTCACTAACCAAACCCTTAACAAGTGAAACCGACTGACTCCACAAATTTCAGAAGGCATATTTCCAATTACCATTTGAAGCATTAATAAGAAAAAAATAATACAGCTCTATCAGGGCTTGAAGCAAAGTAGATAGACTCAATTCTGCAAATGATTTGGCAAGGTCAGAATAAGAATTCTCTGCTATTATAACTGGCAAGCACCTCGACAGCCCCATATCTGTTACTGCAAACCTTTGAAAACCCATATTTTACAAGCGCAGTAAGTCTATAGAGAGTTGTTTGGTGACCGATTCTACAAATGACAGTATACCCTGCAATTTCAATTTCAACCCTCCCATGTAAAAGTACAATGCAAACCCTTGAGTGTGGAAAATAGATTTCTGAATTGAAGTCTACGTGATTCATATTATTTCAAGAAAGTTTCAATAAAAACGACATTCAAAATTATTGAGTTTAAAACCATCCAATGACATGATAAGACTTGGGGTTTCAACTCTAAGGTTTGGTCAATGCGTATTAAACTAAAGTCCGTCGTGAGCCTTTCGAGACGGCGTATACTTGTTATTGCTTGGGGTTATGGTCTAAGAAGTTCGAACATCAAAATATAATGAGAGGATATTGCCTTTTAATACAGTTTACAAGGGGAGGATTTCTATTAATATTCGAGCGCTTTATAAAAGAGGGAGATAGCCTCGGTGCATTATTGAAAGGATATTCATTTGTTTTTATTATTATCGAATAAATTAAATGTTAAAAGTAATTAAATAATATTTAAAGTTTGAATTTATATATTTATTTTATTTTTAATAATTACATGCTATGATAACAAACAAAAAAAAATTTACAAAAAAAATAAAAATAAAATATGAATAAATAAATAGAAATAAAATAAAATAAAGATAAAATTACAATTAAAAATAAAATACATAAAAAAAAATCTTAATTACAAAAATAAGAATCAAATAAATAAATAAATAGAAATAAAATAAAATAAATATTAATAAATAAATAAATAAACACGCGTCAACCTAATCTATTCTAATGTGATTTTCGCAAAGACATTTCAATCTTACTCTCTCTACTATTTAGTATTTACTTAGTACTATTTACAACTTCAATCAATGTTTTTCTTTTTCTGTATACGCTTACGTTTCAAATTTTGATGTGCATATATCATTTCAAATATGATTAACAATAATTTCAAAAAAAAAAACGCTTAGAATATTACAAATATGCACTAGCAAGTCACTCTTTACTGATCTTAGGCAATTTTAATTTGTTGTTTCAGGCTTCAGTATCTACTATTTAGTGTTTACTTAGTACCATTGACAATTCCAATCAATCTATTCCATTTGCTTATACGCTTACGTTTCAAACTATCATGTGCATGTGTCATCTCAAACATGATTAGCAATGAGTTGAAAAAAAACTTGGAATATTCAAGATATACAATTGCAAGTAGCATACTTCAAAAACTAATTTACAAATATGGTTATTTGACATTACTATTTCCTTTCCTTTTATACCTACAAACCAACATCCTCTCCTAACCTATTTTGTGCCTATGCCTTGTTTACCATGGAAATAATTCAACATGCCCTATTCCAAAATATATGTTCCACAGGGAAAGCCTTTAAACTACTCATTGTCAGGAACGTATTTGCAAAAATTGCATTTGTAAAATTAGTCAAGACTAATAAGATTCATCTTAATATCTAAACTTTAAATCAAATTATTCAAGAAAGTCATTCTCAAGCAGTGTTTCTTACATGCTCATTCACACAGCGCCTCCTTTCGGCGTTCCTTTGCACCACAGGTGCAATTGCTAGTATATATATATATATATATTTTCAATATTGATTGGAAAAAAACGAGATTTATTTTGTTTACTACTCCCACTTCCCACGTTTCATTCCATTGTGAAGCACAGATCATCGGATCATTCCATCCCATGGATGTAGATGCGCGCGACATGTTTACATTACAATTGGATCATGGAGTTTCTTCCGGATTAGTAATTCAAATTCGTTTAAATGTCCTTTTTATGTTTCTTCCTATTCCAGAAAAACTAATATTAGCATCACTTCATTATTATACATAAATTAAGCATGGTATTAAGTATTTGATTTTCACTTTGATTGGTTAAGTGGGTGTGAGTTTTTGATAAAAAAAATCTTTTCATGGTCTAACATTGATTGAATTTTATTGTTATTTAATAATATTTAAATTTATTTTTTTCTCGAGTTTTATTGAATAATGATGGCAAGAGAATCTTATTGCAAATACAATACCATCGGTACATCTTTATAACAACTTGGCCTGCAAACTTTAGCATAAATTCACTATTTGTGCCCACCATTGTCTAGGTTATCGATATTTTTTACTCCACGCTTGCATTTATTCAATGTTATCTACCGTTGTCATTTACCAATCTCACCGACCTATCAACTAGGTGGAAGATGGCAGGTGGGAGATCTCGGTGACATATGCCATGCAGTGGAGAGTGCAACGTGAAGAAATTTGGTGGCTTTGGAGATTTTCTAACGAAAGCTGTGAAGCTTTCCGTGAGTGAGTGACAATGGCCTCAGTGCCTATGAATTTTCAGGAAGTGAGTGACAGTGGGTGACAATGGGCTTTCTCATTAACTTTCAGAGGTTAGTACTGCAACTTGAAAGAAGTAACGATGTTGGAAATTAAAAGAAGTATAAGTTCAAGTAAATGGTGCTATGTAAGCAGTTCTAATTTATTTCCTGTACACATTAATTTGAGCTTATCTCGAAATACGTTTAAGTATATGGTGCAAAATTAAGCGCTTGGAAGTTCTTTCCTCCCATTCATTTGAGCTTATCTCAATTACAAATAAATGGTAGGACATGTCAAAATCCTTCCAGTTACTCCTATGATCAAGGGTGCTAAGGCTATTCGAGTTAATTATAATTTTTTTAAGGAAGCCCTAGTTTCACAAAGAAATGTTGGAGGATCTAGGGCTTGACTATAATCACCTTCACTTGATTGGATTGAACGAAAATGAACCGCAATAAATTTGGTCATTATGCTCGTGATTGTAGGAAGAATATAGATGATCAAGGAAACCAGAGAGCTAATGTTAGTACAAATAATACTAAATCTATGTTCCTAGCATGCAACAACATGTATGAACCTTCTGATAAGGTGTGGCTATTAGATTGTTGTTGCAGTAACCACATGACATGCAACAAGAATTTGGTTGCAAATTTGGATCAATCTGTGAAGACAGAGGTAAAGTTAGGGACTGACAAGACTATGAATGTAGATGGAAAATGAGTGGTCAACATTGTGACCAAGTAGGGGGAGCCAAAGACAATCTCAAAGGTATATTATGTTCCTGGTCGCAAACATATTTTGATAAGTGTTGGTCAATTGACACAGAAAGGATACCGAGTTATCTTTCAAGGAAAAGAGTGTGTTATTTATGACAAACCCCCAAGCAAGCAGCTAATAGAAAAGGTGTAGATGATGAGGAACAAGCTCTTTCCTCAAATTATGAACTACAATGATCAGGTTGGTTCTTTTACAACTGCATGTTCTAATGATTACTGGTTATGGAACTTTCGGTTTGGACACTTTCATTTTTCCGGTTTAATATTGTTGTAGCAGAAACAGATGGTCAGAGGATTACCTCCCATCAAAGGACCTGCTAGTACTTGTGAGTGTTGCATCTTGGGAAAGCAACACTGTGAAAGTTTTCTGAAAGGAGTTTCATACAGAGCAAATAAACCACTTGAGTTGGTGCATACAGACTTGTGTGGACCTATGAGGACACAGCCAATTAGTGGAAGTTGTTACTTCCTCACTTTTATTGATGATTATAGCAGAAAGACTTGGGTTTACTTTTTGAAGCAGAAGTCTGAAACTTTTGCAAAGTTTAAAGAGTTCAAAGCCTTAGTAGAGAACTAAAGTGATCGATAGATCAAGATATTGAGATCATATCATGGAGGAGAATATGATTCGAAATCATTCTATGAATACTGCAAACAACATGGAATCAGAAGACAATTTACAACCAGATACACACTGCAGCAAAATGGTGTAGCAGAGAGAAAGAATAGAACAATAATGAACATGACAAAGAGCATGTTGAAATAAAGACACTTGTCTAATGAGTATTGGACATAAGCAGTTGCATGTGTTGTTTATGTGATAAACATATCTCCTGTAGAAATTATATACAATATGCATGTATATATCCGGACTCTCCTGATCTCACAATATTTATCTTCTTGCAAAATACAGAATCCTTCCACTATAATTCTTGCAGAAATTTGATCAACAATTGCAAAACACATGAAGCAATAAAAACACACATAACACAGTTGTTTACCGGGAAAGCTTGAAGCTAAAAACCCCAACTATATATTATGTAACATGGAGATCATATGACAATCTCATACAAGCATACAAAGCTTATCACAAGCTCTCATTACAGTACAATCGTCATACACTAATCAGGCTAGATCTTGCAAATCCATGCACCGATCTTGGCCACCTACTAGCCTGCCTCCACTGCGCAATCCAAGCTGATTACAGAGACCAATTCAATGCAATCCCACTCTCCTTGACTGCATTATTATCATTGGAAACTCCAATGTATATATAGATGCAATTCATGCATCACTAATAGTCACAACAGATAGTCTATCTTGCCCTTTCACCTATCTCTCCACTGGTATCCACTGAAACTATCCATGCAAATTTGATCAACAATTGCAAAACACATGAAGCAATAAAAACACACATAACACAGTTGTTTACCGGGAAAGCCTGAAGCTAAAAACCCCAACTATATATTATGTAACATGGAGATCATATGACAATCTCATACAAGCATACAAAGCTTATCACAAGCCCTCAGTATAGTACAATCGTCATACACTAATCTGGCCCAATCTTGCAAATCCATGCACCGATCTTTGCCACCTGCTAGCCTGCCTCCACTGCGCAATTCAAGCTAATTACAAGTACCAATTCAATGTAATCCCACTCTCATTGACTGCGTTATTATCATTGGCAACTCCAATGTATATATAGATGCAATTCATGCATCACTAATAGTCTGTGGAATGATCTATCTTGTACCCTGCCTATCTCTCCTTTGGTCTCACTGAAACTATCCATGCTTGTAGTTAACTGATGTATTCTTCAGTTGATTAATGAGTTATTATTTAGTGAATTAATTAATAATTAATTCACACCACTCTCATAATTTATTGTATCAATGGTTAAACTAGATACAAATAGCTCCTTTATGTTTAGATTAGTTAAAGTGAACACAACTCCATTAACTTCCTCAATCAACTCCACCAAACTCTCTCACATGAGTTCTAACGATCCCAGCCATGAAATAGCTCAACTAACCCATAGGAAAAGCGTATTTCCTTCACAACCATTGTTGACTTTGTCAAGGGGGTCAAATGGTGAAGTGCTCAAGAGAGTAAATGAAGTTCCCAGAGTCCAAAATATTATTAAGGGTAAATAATATTCGAGAAATTGTTCTATTTTTAGCCCTCCGAGTCTAATAATAAACTTAGAACCTAAATGCTAAAAATAGAGGTCCATCTATTTTTACCAACATGACCAATACTCCAAGAATAACATACTGCAACCCCTGGACCATGCTCCATATGTCTAAAAATAGACATAGTCTAAAAATAGACTTTCGACAAAAATCACATGTGTGGTCCCCACCTAGTTTAGGTGATCACTTTCCAACTAGGATCAGGAAAGATGTTTCAGGAGGCCTCCTTCACTGTTTCTTGTTGCCATTTTCAACATATCCTACAAAGAGTCTGATGAACAGAGTTCCAGAAGAAGCATGGTCAGGTATGTCATGCAATGTATCTCATTTCAGAGTTTTTGGATGTGTAGCCTATGCACATGTGCCTAAGCAAATAAGAGAAAAATTACACGATCAAAGTGAAAAATGCATATTTACTGGTTATAGTGACCAGTCAAAAGCTTACAAATTATATAACCCTGTCACCAAGAAAACAATAATTAGCAGAGATGTTGTGTTCAAAGAACAAGAGTCATGGAATGGGGCTATAGACAAACCAACCGATGCACAAGCACCATTGATGGAAGAGGATGATGTAGAAGAAAAGGAGAAGCAAGAATCAAGAGAAAAGACACCAAATAGATTCACCCCAACAAGGAATCCAAGATTTTCAGAGCAACATGGATCTTCAAGCAGATCAACAGACCAGAATTCTCCAAGAAACCAATAAGCTAATGAATCAAGCAATGGTAAGAAAAAAATGAGAACTCTGAAAGATATTTATGATGATTTGGATGTTAGTTCAAATTTTGCATTGTTGGCATTCCAACCTTATTCGTTTGAAGAAGCAATCAGAGATGAAAATTGGGTGCAAGCCATGGATGAAGAGATGGATTCTATTGAAAAGAATGATACATGGGATTTGGTTAATTTACCAAATGATAAAAACATCATTGGTGTGAAGTGGGTGTACAAGACAAAGGTGAATGGAAGGTGAAATTGACAGTAATAGAGCAATACTTGTAGAAAAAGGATTCTCATAGCAACCGAGAATAGAATTTGGGGAAACATTTTCTCCGGTAGCCGGATTAGATACTATAAGAGTAGTTCTAGCCACAGTAGCTCAGAAAAAATGGAAAGTATATCAAATGGATGTCAAATCAACCTTTTCGAATGGAATTCTAGAAGAAGAATTTATGTGCAGCAGCCTCCAGGCTATGAAGTTGAAGGTAAAGAAGATAAAGTTTATAGGTTGATGAAAGTGCTCTATGGACTGAAGCAAGCATATAGAGGATGGTATAGAAAAATCAGCAGTTACATGATTAAGAATGGATTTTGCAGAAGCAACATTTAGCCTACCTTGTACACAAAGGTAAAGGAGCATGGAAATATTTTTATTATTTGCTTATATGTTGATGATATGATTTTTACAGGTGATCTTGAGTTAGATTAATTTAAAGCAGCCATGATGAAAGAATTTGAGATGACAAATCTTGGTCTCATGAAATATTTTCTTGGCATTGAAGTTGAGCAATTTGAAAAATGAATTTTTAATTACTAAAATAAATATGCCAAATATTTGTTGAAATGATTCAGGATGGATAATTCCAAACTTGTACCTACACCAGTTGCAACAGGTGCATAGTTAAGTAAGGATGATGAAGGATCAGATGGCAATCCAACTCTATTCAAAAGATTGGTTGCTAGCCTCATGTATCTCACATCTACAAGACCATCTATATATATATTAGTTCACGAATTCATGTGCCCACACATGAACCCAATTACATCCAAATATGAAAATCTCGATAGATCCTCCTGAGGGGATCTAAATCCTCAGCCTTACACACGAGGCCTAACCCCGTGGGCATCAAGGAATTCGATATTGTGTTGGAAAAAGAATTCTGTGGTACATAGCAGGAATGATATATTGTGGCATAATGTATGCAAGTACAAAAAATAAAGTTTTGATTGGATACCCAGATAGTGATTTTGCAGGCAGTTTGGATGATCGGAATAGCACATCCGGTTATGTGTTCCATCTTGGTTCATGTGTGATAGCATGGGAATTTAAGAAGCAACCCATTGTGACACTATCATTAGAAGAAGCAGAATATGTAGTAGCAACATCAGCAGCATGTCAAGCAGTATGGTTAAGAAGTGTATTGGATGGACTCAATCAACAACAGTATACTGTGACAACACTTCAGCGATTGCACTAACCAAGAATAGTGTGTTTCATCAAAAGAACAAGAATATTGATACTAGATATCACTTTATTAGAGAACTTGTGAGAAATGGAGAAGTTCACTTGAAGCCTTGTAAATCTAGTCATCAATTGGCTGATATATTTACAAAGCTATTGTTGGCAAGGAAAAATATCTCTTGGGAAAGACCTAAGTTCAGGATGGAGGCCAACAAGGTTTTTCACAGTAGTCTAGCACAACGCCGAAATTTTCACCCTACTTCGAAGAGAAGAGAGTCTCACTCGAGGCGTGCCACGACCTTACTAAGGTTAGGATCAGATCATGTATCGATCAAACACAACATATATCCTAAAACCCATAGGACTATGTGCTCCAAATAAATGTAAATACTGTGTAAATGACAATACTCATCAACGTATTCAGGACGAAAAAACAAAATTTAAAGTAACCTGCACATTCAACTAAATTAGAGACACAGTAATGAACTCAGAACATCAAACCCAGAACATAATGTTTTACATTAACAACAAGAGATAGTTGCAGTGCTCCTCAGACCGATCTTGGAAGAAGTGATTACAATAGTGTTGCATATGATAGAACAGAATAAACAGAGAGAGAGAGAACCAAACGAGCAGAACGAACAAGGCTCCCGTATGGCTCCTGTCCTCTGATCCCTATTATGCCAGCCTTTTATCTTCACTGACCGGCTGTCTATTTCTTCCTTTTCCAATCTAACTGATAGTTCTCCATTCCTTTCCTTTCTGGCATTTGCTGCATCTCCATAATCACTGGGTGTTCCACTGCTTGTTCTTTGTCGCTTCCTTCTTCCATCTGTGCTTGTCCTGCAATAGCCGCGCCACCTGCTCTTTGATTCTTCACAATCGTGACAGCTCTCTGTCTACCATGGTTTCATTCTACCACCTATTATCTGCAACTCAAAAACCATTTTATTTCAAAACAAGGGCCCCAATAGGCCCTGATCACATCCTATTGACTCGTCCCGAGTCAATTTTTTTTCTGCTACCTCAGTCTCCATCGATCTGCTTGCCTCCATGGTCAGTCTTGTCTTCTCATTTTCTTCTCCCTGTCCAAACAAGGGACCCAACTTAGGGGCCTTCGCCAGCGCTGATGCTTTGAGTTCTCTGAAGCTGCCAATGGCCTATTGCCATCCCTGCATGAGCAGGTCTGTCTTTGTAGTGACATGTTCTGCTTCTTTCTCCCCTGAGATGGGCGACAGATTACCAAAGACATCCTTAATCTTGATGTTGGCCTCAGCGGCCATTTGCTGCATTATTTGGGCCGTAAGCTTGACAGGCTGCCTTAGCTCTCAGAGGGCCTGTTTGGCTATTGTTGAATGTTCCTAATTTTTTTGGATCTTGACCTCCACTTCTTCCGCTTGGTTGTACAATTGGTCAAGTCCATTGGGGTCTGTGGCTTCTTGAATCTCCTTCGACACCTGCAGCAGTTGTGCCGAAATTGGCTGTGATTTCAAAGTGAGCATTGTTGAACACTCTTGTAGATTTTTCAGAAGGTCAGAGGCTTCCTTTACCGTGGTGCTCAGATTTTCCTGCATCCCGGCTACCTGGTGCTGTCTCTCTGTTATCTTCTCCATGTAGATGACCACTGGGTCTGGTAGCGCAGGCCTGGTTGCTAGTGCTGCTTTCAGGTCCCTATTTTCTTGACTGAGATTTGAACATGCCACCTGGACATGGATGGATTGGTCGACTATGTCACTAGCTGATATGTCGTATGGTATCTAATCGCTGTGAGTCAATAATATGGGCCAGAGATCCCTGAAAATCTATGTCATCGTGTCCAGTTGGCCCTGTAGGTTGTCCTTCTCGATCTTTAGCTGTTCATGCTCTTCAGTAAGCGCGATGATCTGTATTTGTTGCTGCTCAAATTTTTGTTGGAGTTCTGTGTGAAGCCCTTCAGCCTGCTGTGCTGCTCGCTGAATAAAATTGTACAACTGCACTGTCCCCCAGGTCTGTATGCTCTCAGCTTCGGACATATTTTGATTTGGCAGTCTCTCCTGGAGTGGTTGACCACTCGCAATGGACTTGGTTGAGTGCTCCTGCAGTGATTGTAGCGGTATTGGTTGCGGTAACAGATTAGTTGGGTTACCCATGTTTAAAGTGGGCTGCATCTGGCAAAGTATCAAGTTTTCTTGCTGAAACGGGTTCAGCTCTTTAGGCGGGGGTGTTGTATCTGAAGTAAAATATCCCCCACGACTGAAAAGGTCCTGAAAAGTGATCTATTCAACCAGGGTTTGGTTAACCTTAGGTACCAATGCTGTACCAGAGTTAACTTCTGCCTCGTTGTCTCCTGCTTTGACTGGGTCAGATATGGTGGCTGATGTGGATGGTGTTCGGGCTGGATGGTTTTTCGAGGTGAATGAGGTGTGGGCCGATGAGTGGTGAGTGCGAGGTGGAGATATACAGATATTTAAAAAGGAATAGGGGTTGATTAGAGGTAGCTCCTGAGTTAACTGGGGCTCTATCAATGGCTCTTCTTGGATTGGGGCCCCCGTGTTCATTGGTTGCGTTTGATCTTCCCCCGTGAGATCAACAACCTGGCTAGACACTATAAATTTTTCCTTCTTGGCTTTTGGTGTAGCTACAGGTGGCTTTGAGGCTTTAATCTTTTTGACAGGGACTGTGGTTGTCGCTGCTGGTGAATTAAACATATTAAGTGGTATGGTCATGACTATGGGGATTGTAATGGAAGAGGAGGCGGAATTGGAGGCCTGAAATTCCATAAACGTGGGAAACAATGATGAATAACTTGTTAGAGTTTGAGCTGCCTAGTTAAATATTTGTAACTTTGTGTTCAATTCCTCGATGATTGGTGTTAGCTATAGTCATGACATTCTGGCCATCGTTTCCTCTGGTGTTTCTCCTGGAAATGGATCCAACAGCATGCCATCAAATGAATAGCAGTAGACTCCGCTTCTGACCTCCATTTCTACCCCTGGCTATGAACAGACTTCCGTGTGGAAATTTCTTTCATCGATTTGAAACTTCAACGACTTCATCTTGAAGGTCGATTCTGGCACACATGCTGACCTAATGTAGGTTTTCTTATGGCTGACTCCAAACCATACTTGTGCAGAATAACTATCCAAAAAGCTCCTTGGGATTCTCTGCTATCTCATCATGGCGTCAACCATCTGGCTGTACCAGAACTTGAATGATTCCTTGTTCACCTCCTTAGTGCTGGGGTCCCCTGCTGCTTTCCATGGTGTGAACTTCATTGCTAACACTTGACCTGTTGCAATTTCCAGAGGCTGTCTGATTCTTGGGAATGTCCATTTCCACATTGCCAATGCCATGACAAGATAATCGTAGATGAACCCAGTGGCCCTCTTGTAATTATCCTCACAAGCCTCGAATAACTCATTAAGTAGAAATTAACACCAATTTAGTTGTGCCCTCTGGATACAGTGCTCCGCAACTGAGATGGTATCCAACGTACACTCCCCTTTCGTGTAATGTCTCATAGTTTTGCTCGCAATCAGATAGTAGGCAAACTTGACCGTTTGATTGTTGATCAGGTCTATCTTGTCCCCATTTCCTCCTCTCTTGGTGTCATACTTCCTGTAGTAGTCGTTGTCTCCTACTTTCTTCACTCTCTTTGACACATTTTGGAATGTTGTGGAAACGTCTCTCCCTTCTTGTGATAACTCGGTTAACTTGTGAATGTCTTCCACATGAATTGTTATTTCTCTTCCCAGCCACAGCGACCCATTATGGATTCTGCTCAGCAGGAACTTTGTGCACTGCATCGCAGCCCCTGTGGTGCCGAACACTGAGAGATTCCTGAGGTTCAGTATGGTGGATTGTTGGACACCTCTGAACTCTGGGAGTACTCTTGCTGCTTCTTGTCTCGCTTCTGTGGCATAATTTTCCTTGTAGACTTGTTTATTCATCGTTGGGAATTGAAAAGAATCTATCAGGTCGGTATCGATCATCGATGCGCTATCGTTTTTTCCCACTAGCAACTCCATCTCTTGGATTCTTTCATTGAGCTCCTACTCAATGACTGATGGCGCTACCTTGGTCATTTTAGCTCTCCTCTGGTACACTTACAGAGCTACTCCTTTTCTTTCCTTATAAATTCCTACCTCTAGATTCCCCCTCTGAACTTCTTCAGCTGATGTTTCTCTTGCTACCTCTGCTAGTACAGTTATAACTCAGATTTCTCTGGCATTCTTGCGCTATCTTTCATGTAAGTTATGTAAGTAACCAGCACGCATGAGGTTGATAAGACCCCATAACTAATTAATTTTAACTGCCTTCCCCCGCGGCTATAATCGTGTGATTAGTTACTGGGATGAGGTGGGTTCTGACAAATCTGAATGTGGTCTCGAGAGTTGGTCATACGCGATGGGTAATGATTATGGCCTATTATGGAAAATTTATTGCGGTATGGACGATGCTAATTATGGAAATTACTTCTCAAATCTTGGTAATTCTATGGATTGACATGGGTACTATGACTGATGATGATGGAATGACATTCGACACGCTTGTTCTCTGACATGGATGACACGCTAGACACTACCCTCCCCCGACCACAATCGGTTGCGTTGCGGTCTCCGCATCGGAACTCTGAATTTTTGCTTGGCTTTAAAATTTCTTTATTGGGATATCTATCTAAGCTCTTCTCGGGTGCGAGAGAGTTATTGACTCTATCAAATATAATATACCCTACTGACTATTCTCATTTACGAGATTTATTGAAAGTTGAAATGTAGAACTTACTCGTGATAGGGCTTTAGGCATGTGCCATTCACCCATCCTGGTAGTACCTGTCCATCCAGATGTGCTAACTGAACTACTCCTGAATCTCTGATTTCTATCATGCAGTATGGTCCTAGCCAATGTATTCTCAGCTTTCTTGGGAACTCCTGGAACTTACTGTCATAAAGTAAAACTTTTCCTCCTACCAGGAACGTTTTGTGCTTGATATGGCGATCATGCCAAGCTTTTTTCCTCTCTTTTTGGACAATTTGGTGGAATTCCGCTAAAAAACTGTCTTCTTCCAGCTCTTGTAGTTCAGGTAATCGCCTTTTTAGCGAGTCTTCCTCTGATAATTGGAGAGATGTTGCGATTAGGAGGCTCAGTATGACAAATTCCAACGGTACTACTACTTCCCTCGCGTACACTAGTTGGAACGTGGTCTGGTTTTTTAGCCTCTTGAAAGTTGTCCTGTACGCCCATAGTGTTGCTGGTATACATTCATCCCAGTCATCTCGTTCAACGTTGCAAATCTTCGTTAAGCCCCTTTCTAGAATCTTATTAAATGATTGTATTGTACCATTAGCTTGTGGATGGTAAGGACTGCTTTTATGATGTTGTACCATGAAGTGTTCGAGCAGGGATTTAATGGTAGCATTGATGAAATGCGTACCCTGATCACTTGTCAGGATTTTTGGGCAACCAAACTTGCTGATGATATTTTCAAATATGAATTGAGCCATTGTTTTGGTTGTTGAATCCTTCACTGGCATTGCCTCTGCCCACCTTGTCAAGTAGTCTATTGCCGTTATGATATACCTGCCCTGTGAGTGTCTTGCAACAGGTGCAATCGGACCTATAAAATCAACTGTCCATTTCTCAAATGGTTGTGGTTCTTTCACTGGGTGAAGTGGGAGCTCGTCTCTGTCTGATGGACGTCCCGTCCTCTGACATACATTGCACTTTTTTACAAATGTCTTACTGTCCATGTGTTGTCGGCCACCATAAACCCACCTGCAGTATCTTCCTCGCCATCGGTTTTGCTCCTACATGCCCTCCCGCAACTCCACAGTGGCATTCCCAATTTACGCCTTCCCTCTCATGATCCAGGACACATCTTCGTAAGATTTGGATTATCCCCATATTATACAAGTGTCCTACTATTAGCTAATACTTTGCTGCTCGGACTACTAGGTGTCTTCTCTGGACTGCTGTATATTCTTTTGGGCATTGTCCTATTGTCAGGTAGGTTTCTATCTAGTCTAGGTATTCTGGGATGGATTCTACTCTAAAAAGATCAGCATCCAGCAGCTGATCGTCCAAAGACCCTACATTTTCTCCGTTTTCCAGCCTTGACAAGTGGTCAGGCCCCACATTCAGTCTCCCAAGTTTGACTATCACCTCAAAGGTGAACTCCTGAAAGAGTAAGAGCCATCTGCAGATTCTTCCTTTTAAGACCGGTTTGTTTACTAGGTATTTTAAAGATGAATGGTCTGTGAAAAACTTGAAAAGATGAATGGTCTGTGAAAATATGAATGGAAAATTTTTTGAAGGGAATACACCATTGTTAACGCTTCCTGCTCTGTTGTAGTGTAGTTCCGTTCCGTTGTTGATAACTTACGACTTGCAAAATAAACTGGGTGATCAACTAAAGTGTCCCCTGGTTGAGCTAGAACTGCTCCAAGTGTGATGCTCGAAGCATCGATGTGGACATGAAATTGCTTGTCCCAATTAGGATGAACCAATATTGGCGCACTTGCCAATTTTTCCTTCAAAGTATTCAGGGCTGTTGTGAAATCCTCTGTCCAACTGAACTATTCCAACTTCTGCAACAACTTCTCTAATGGGGCTGTTATCCTCGTGTAGTTGCGAATGAATCGCCTATAGTAACCTGTGTGGCCTAGCAGTGACCTTAACTACTTCACAATTTTAGGTGCCTCCATGTTAGTTATAATTGATACCTTTGTTGGATCAACACAAACTCCTTGGTTGCATACAACGTGTCCTAGCACTGTTCCAAAAGGCACTGCAAAGATGCACTTCTTAAGGTTCAATGAAATCTGGAGTTGCCTACACCTATCTGTAATATTCCAAATTTTTCTTGCAGCAAATTGGAATATTAAATTTTGCTAATGCCACCTAGGAGATGAATAATTGGGTAAGGAGGTCCATACATTTCAGAAATAAAAATCAAATCCCTCATGGTGTGAAAGGGGATCATAATGCTAGCTGGATTTTACCCTCTTATGTGCGAACAGGGACATTTTGTATGTGGACAGGGCCAAGTTTGACCAAGTCAACAACATAAATGTAGGCAGAGTGGATCAGCAAATAAAAGAGTGCAATGTGAATGTGGTTCAGCCTAGATAGCTATATATGAGATGGATTGAAGACCCTTAGGTGTGAAAAGGGCCGAAGCAAATTGAAGTGCTCAACCTTGACCAAATCAAACAACACAGTTTAGAAGAGTGGCTCTAATGGAGGCACAACGCAGTTTTGGAGGGAGATTGTTTTTGAGATGGTGGAAACCCTATTGAGTGGGACCCAAGGTGAGAAGGCTCACTTGGTTTAAAAGGGAGAGCATGGCAGCCATTTAGAGGTTAGCTTATGTATTACATTTTCATGTCTTCTTAGACTTTGCTCTCCTAGCTGTTTAGCTAAGATTGCCGGTGCTGCTTAGCACTAAGGGATCCATGTTCAAGAATTTCTTCTCTTCCCTTTGAGTAGCTCTTGGGAGAGATCTGATCCATCATTCCTCACATCCAACATTGGTTCCAAGCTTCAGTCTACAGTTTCAATGTAGTTTCTGCAGGAGGTTGAGCTGAGTTGCAGGGTGTTGCAAGGGAGGGTTGAGAAACCCACTGTCTGAGTTGATTTTGCAGAGGAGGGAGGTTTCCTTCTTGTGGGAGATCAGTTTGGAGAGTTCTTGGGATGATATCAGATCATTGGCAGTAGGCCAACACATTTTCTTCACATACAACATTATTCCACTCAGGAATTGCGTTATTTCTGGAGGGCAGATTTAGCAGTGTCTTTTGTGGCTCTTTCAGGGAGTTTTCCTGTGATTGGAGGGTGGATTCTTCCATGGAGGAAGACCTTAATCAGATCTGGATTATTTTTCTATTCTTACAACCTTCTATACTCCTGTGCTTCAATTTACAGTGATTATTTAGCCATACTGCTGGAAATCACCATTTGTATTCAGAGTGAATTCCTAGAAACCCTTCCCGGGTTCTCTAGATTTTGTATTGAGGAGACTAGATCTCATTTTTCTGAGCATATTGTTAATATAATATCAGATCTATTTGTCTCTACAATTTATGAGTACAAACCCTCTTTTAGACTGCGTAGTCACTTTTATGCATAATTCCTTGTGTTGCAGTGTTTGGGGTTTTAGCTCTTTTTAGCAATCCTAGTTGTGGGAGATTTGTTTAACCCATCTAGTTTGATTTGTTTTAGCTCTATTCTTGGATTTAGGTTGTATATTGGCTAATATACAGGATCCAAGAGTTCATTTAATTATTTTATAGCATATATTTCTGAAAATACGTTTTTAGTGCATGCTTGCTGAGCAGTCCCGATTTTGGGATATTACACTATCAAACATTATCCTCAATAACGTTGCGTGGTCTTTTAATAGGCTGCAGAAAGTCCAGTAATCCATATAGACTTCCATGAATTTGTGGATGTACTCGTGGAATGTTGCTATCACAATGCGTGAAAATACTGCTGGCACATTTTTCAATCCGAATGGCATTACATGATATGCAAAGGAACCCCATTCAGTGGTGAAAGTTGTCTTTTTATTATCTTCTTCGGCTATTCTTACCTGATGGTATCCTGAAAATTCATTCGTAAAGGAATAAGCCTCATTACCTGTGACGTTGTCGAGGACTTCGTCGCTGAACAAAGTAGGGAATGGATCATGTATACAAGCATTATTCAAGCTTCTATAGTCAACACAAACTCGGATCTCAGACTTATCCTTTTTTGCTTTATATGACTATTGGACTTACCCATTCTGCTTCTTCCACCAGGAATATCAACCCTGCCTTTAGCATTTTGTCGATCTCTGCTTTAACTTTTTCCTTCACCCTTGGATTCAACCGATAGGGTTTGTGCTTGATTAGTCTTGCATTGGGCTTCAGAATTATACGCATTTCCCCCATGTCTCCTTTTATTCCTTTTAATTCCGCTACGGATGATGGAAACAAGTCCTCATATTCTTGTAGCAGGTTGAATATTTCCTTAGTCATCTTGGCATCCCAATAATCACCGATTGACGCAAGTTTGGGCTTTTCTTTTGTTCCAATGTTCATTTTCTTGGTTTTTAGTGGTAGCAGATGAATTCCTTCTATTTTCGGGTCTTCCTTAATATCCCGCTCCCCCTCCTTTTCCTCAAAATACAGATGTCTAAGACCTTCTAGATCATCATCTTCCATTTCACTGTTTATCTTCTTACATGCTACCAATTGTCTGATGCTCTGGTTTGGGAGCAGTTGCTCATCCTCCTCCTGAATCTCCGGAAAGAACAGTACCTTTTTAATAGCCTGTAATGGTTGGGTGATTGGTTCTTTTTTTCCTTCAAATAAGAAGCACTATGTGAATTTCTCCACAACTTCTTGCCAAGTACTAGTTCCTCTTTTCCTCTCTTCCGTTAGGTACCAAGCTTGTGGAATCAAATCCAGTGAATGTATAAACTTGTGGACCCATAGCTCTTCCAGGTATCGTACATTTTTTCATTGATCCTCACACTCTTTCAAATGTTTTATGGGGTCTGAGTCCCCTTGGAATTTTTTAGTGAAATGTGTTTCTTCTTCTTCCTTGAACCTGGATTTCAATGCTGCTGCAACTTTGTCCCATCACGACAGTGAGTTGTGGTGGTTACTCCACCACCTTGCTGATGTGGATTGTAAGGCCATATCCACGAGTGGGACCCTATGGTCCACTGGTACCTTATCTTATATTCTGGCAATAAAAGTATTTACAGCGTTCATATCTGAAAAATTTGGGTAATCTCTTACCTCAGTCCTGATCCAATTGATTTTTCCTATTTTGGCGCATCTTCTTGTATTGGTCTCATATCCCCCTTGTTGCCAATCATCCCAGGTTATATCTGAGCCTAAATCTGAGCTTTGAATACTTCTCCAACTCATTGATCCCCCCACTGTTGGGTTGATATAATCTTCCCTTTTTCCTGCAGTCATCAGATACAGATGATCAAGAAGCTGAGCAACTTCTCTATTGTTAATAGACTCTGTGTATCGGGGACCTTGATACGGGTCGAGTGGTTGGGTGACCCTGACCTCCCCATCCTCGAAGATCATTAGTTCCTTCTTTAAATCTATTACTGTGTAGTTTTTAAAAGGCCATTCAATCCCCAGTAATGTTGGATAGGGATCTTCATCCCCCATAATGTCTATCACCTTGAAGTCCGTGTATGTTTTTACTCCCGCGACATTGACTTCAACCTCCTCTAGTCTGCCTATGTGCATAATGCAGTATTGGCTTTCCATACGTAGTTGAATTGGTGAATATGTCAGCCTCGGTATTCCCAACGCTTCCCATGTCTTCCTTGGAAATTTATTTACATCTGACCCTAGGTCAAGCATTGTGTCTTTAATTTGAAATCCTGCAACTTGAGTATTCACCCGAAACTCTTTCCCTGTCCTTCTCTTATTTCTTTTTACCCTTCGTATGTATTTCTGAGTGGTACCGCTTGACTCACCTGGTCCTGTGGCCTCTTGCACCACCCTTTCCAGGTTCTGCTTTAAGTGTTCCAACATTGGCGCATTGTTAACAATTTTAAAAATAGACGAAACCATTCTTCAATCATAGTACTTGTACTAACTTGGCTCTATTTATCTTCCTTGGCCTGTGGTAAATCAATGCCTTTGCTTTCCCCAAGTTTGGCAAAGGTTTATACTGCTTCTTTAAAGTATTGATTTTATCCTTCTGGCCTGAACAGTGGCTTTGGAGATGCTAGCCTTATCAATTTTATTGGTTTCGTCGTCTGTGCATATTCCCCGGTTCTTTTTCCTCTTCGCGTCACTATGGCAACATTCTGCATAGCTTGAATCTCTATTATTATTGGCTCTACATTTACCATATTTTTTCCCCTTTGTCTGGCTCTTTCTTCCAATCTTTTAATGAGCTCTGGGCAGTCTTCTATTGCATGCGTGTTAACTCTGCACTATGAGCACTAGGGTCTTCTAGGAAGTGGACATTCCATAGCTACGTGACCTTTTTGGTCGCAGTTGTAACATCATACTGGCCCTCTTTCTCCAGCTCGGCCTCCTCTCATGCCTCCCCCTCATCCTCTAGGAGCCTCATTTACTCTATATGAAGGCCTGTCCAATCGTTTCGCCAATGCATCCAGAGCCCTACACTGCTCTGTGATGTGTGTGGTAGAAGCACAGAACTCACAATATATGTTGTTCAAAACATTGGAGTATTTTTGCAATATTGGGCATAGACGGGGTGAATGACCCATGCTTTTGCATATTTCACAATATTCAGTTGCGGCTGAATTTTATTGCACAGGGAACCCCGTGTACTAGTGTTGCAGCGGATATAATCCCTGGTTGTTTATCTGCACAACTCCTCCTGCTGGTGGAGCTCCCTGTGCCCCTGTTGCTGATGTCGCCACATTCTGGCCTCACAACCGAGGACATTCGGTTACCATGTCTCCTTCCATTAGACAGTGCATACACCATACATTTGGTCTTGCCAGCCGCATTGATTGAATTTATTTTAGCTTCTTGGTTAGGCTAGCTATCTGATGTTGTAACCCCAATATGGAAGGGTCCTAAGCCGATGCTCCCCCTTTAAATTCTTGCGGATATATTGCCATGGCCTCTATCTTCATAGCTTGCTCCGATGCATCTTGTAACGTCTTGATCTTCTGTTGTGTCAACGGAGTTCTTGTTAATGGAAGAAGGGCCTTGATGAACCAATATTTCTGATGGTTAGGATCGATTGGATAACTGAGCTTTCCAATCGGATCCTTGAATCTCCTCATTAGATCCCATGCAGTTCCCCCCTTTCGCTGCTTGATCTCCCACATCTCTGACAAACCTTGCCGATTTGTTTGGGGTAATTTGAATTCCTTAACAAAATCTCTCTTTACATTGTCTATTGCTGGGTTCTGATGAGCCTCAGACCACTTTATAAACCAGCACAGAGCTCTCTCCTTGAGAGTAGTTTGAAATTCTATCAACTTACCTGCCTTTGGTGTCTGCTGAGCCCTCCATATGGCCTTGCAGAGGTACCAGTGTTGTTCCACATCATCATTACCCCTCCCAGAGAACTCTGGGTACCGGGTAAATGATCCCACCATGCTTCCTTGTGTGGGGGTTACTAGAAAAAAACCCTTGACTCCCAGTTGTGAAATGGTATTACTAGCACTACTGCTAGTGTGTATTACTACTGTAGACTGAACACTATTCAACTTACTCAATTCCCGTAACTTAACAAAAATTTCACCTAGTGGCGGATAGAGTACTAGGGGAAGGTTGGGACAAGAGCTACTTGAACTTTGGGGAATAGAGTTACCTAGGGTTATGGGTGTCGGCCCCTCTCGAAATAGCTGCTCCATTGCAACATGCAACTCCACATCGAACGTCTCCTTTGGGCTCGTCGTACTTCTTTCCCTTCTCTGTTTGGGCTGGGATCCTATACACATGCCGCACTTCCTTGATGGTCCCTCATATATCTCGAGAACCCACCTGACCTTCCATCTCCTTTGTCATCTGAGGCACCTTCTCTTTGTTTTTTCTATTCGTTTCCTATTTTTCCAACTCCTTCATCACCCTTTCTCGCAACTTCTCAATGATTTGCACCCTTCGTTGTGCTCATTATTCCCTCAACCTAATGGATGTCTCGGCATCCATATCCCTATTCCCCTTTTAAACGTACTTGTAGGATCTCTCCCTCAGCTCCTTCCCCTAGTACTGGAGGATTAGGTTTCCATCTCAGATTTTTTGAACTCCATTAATCCTTCGTCCACCATCAAAGCTTTGATCCATAGAGGGATCTCCTTCAACAACTCTCCACGGAACCCTGACCTGAATATGTCCTCCGCTTTCAAGAAAGAATGGTAACACTCAGCTGCAAACTCCACTATGTATCCTTCCAAGGTCGATTGCACCCAAAAATCTACCGCTTGGGTCATATCAGTATCTAAACGATGGAGTGCTACTAGATCTACGTGCAACCACTTTCGACAGACCTTCCAGGAGCTTCTTTGGACTATCTTGGTCTGTAGTCTCCTCAACTAGTTGTAGAGATCCTCTGGAAAATTTCCCCAGAATATCTCGTAGATATCACTATAAGATTCAGAGAATAGAACCCGATTCTTAACAAATTTCTCCCTTTGCTATCTCAACTCTGCTTGCTAAGCTATGAACTGATCTAGGTGGTTATCCCACCAGTTTTTTATTTCTTTCTCAAAGATCCATGATACCATGATCTAATTCCAGAATGAAATTTCATGCTCTGGAAATGGAACCATTTGTTGGCAAGGAAAATGGTCTCTTTGGAAAGACCCAGGTTCAGGATGGAGGCCAACAAGGTTTTCTGCAGTAGTCTAGCACAACACCGACATTTTCACCCTACTCCGAAGAGCAGAGAGTCTCACCCGAGGTGTGCCGTGACCCTACTAAGGTTAGGATCAGACTAGGTGTTGATCAAACACAACATATATCCTAAAACCCATAGGACTATGTGCTCCAAATAAACGTAAATACTCTATAAATGACAATACTCATCAACACATTCAGGACGAAAAAACAAAATTTAAAGTAACCCGCACATTCAACTAAATCAGAGACACAGCACTGAACTCAGAACATCAAACCCAGAACATAATGTTTTGCATTAACAACAAGAGATAGTTACAGTGCTCCTCAGAGCGATCCTGGCAGAACTAATTACAATAGTGTTGCATATGATAGAACAAAATGAACAGAGAGAGAGAATCGAACGAATAGAACGAATAGGGCTCCCCTATGGCTCCTGTCCTCTGATCCCTACTATGCCAACCTTCTATCTCTACTGGCCGATTGTCTATTTTTTCCTTTTCCAACGAAACTGACAGTTCTCCCTTCCTTTCCATTCTAGCATTTTCTACATCTCCCTGATCACTAGGCATTCCACTGCTTGTTCTCTGTCTCTTCCTTTTGCCATCTGTGCTTGTCCCACAACAGCCGTGCCACCTGCTCTTTGATTCTTCGCAACTGTGACAACTCTTTGTCTACCGTGGTTGCGTTCTGACACCTGTTATATGTAACTCAAAATCTGTTTTATTTCAAAACAAGGGCTCCAACAACCATTAGCAATAGATGTGTTTGAGTTTCACAAAAGAAACTTGGGTGTTGTAAGCCTAGATGAGACATAGGCCAGCAAGCATGTTTGAGTTGTCATGAGTTATGTTTTAGTTTAGCGGTCATAATTAAGGGGGAGTGTTAAAATATGTAATTACCTCCCGCATGCATAGTTATACAATCAGTTAAATAAGCGTTGAGTTAGTCGAGTTATGTGATAGATGAATTTGGTAAGTGAGTTAGAGAGTCAATTAAGCGAGTGATGGTCAAGGTGAGTTATGTGAGTGTGTGCATTTCAAGTTAGGTCAAATACCCTTCACCGAGTTCATTGTATTCAGTGTGATTGTGAGTGATTGAAGATTAATAGAGAGCCGCAACTCGTTTGTGTTATTGTGTGAAATATTTGTATTAAATGTTCCTTTACTCTTATGACATTCCAACATATAGGGCTATTCATTCCCATTTATTTTTGGTTCATTAAGATCAGAAAGGGAAATAAATTCGTGTGTCACATAACATTTATTCACCTATAAATTTGAGTAATTCGCCCTGTAATTAGTCGTGTAAGTGAGTGTGAATTGGCGTGTGAGCATGCATGTTGAGAAGTTTTGCATGTAATTCTAAGTTTTCAGTAAAGTATGGCATTTTCTACATCTCCCTGATCACTAGGCATTCCAATGCTTGTTCTCTGTCTCTTCCTTTTGCCATCTGTGCCTGTCCCACAACAGCCGTGCCACCTGCTCTTCGATTCTTCACAACTATGACAACTCTCTGTCTACCGTGGTTGCGTTCTGACACCTGTTATATGTAACTCAAAATCTGTTTTATTTCAAAACAAGGGCTCCAACAACCATTAGCAATAGATGTGTTTGAGTTTCACAAAAGAAACTTGGGTGTTGTAAGCCTAGCTGAGACATAGGCCAGCAGGCATGTTTGAGTTGTCATGAGTTATGTTTTAGTTTAACGGTCATAATTAAGGGGGAGTGTTAAAATATGTAATTACCTCCCGCATGCATATTTATACAATCAGTTAAATAAGCGTTGAGTTAGTCAAGTTATGTGATAGATGAATTTGGTAAGTGAGTTAGAGAGTCAATTAAGTGAGTGATGGTCAAGGTGAGTTATGTGAGTGTGTGCATGTCAAGTTAGGTCAAATACCCGTCACCAAGTTCATTGTATTCAGTGTGATTGTGAGTGATTGAAGATTAATAGAGAGCCGCAACTCGTTTGTGTTATTGTGTGAAATATTTGTATTAATTGTGCCTTTACTCTTATGACATTCCAACATATAGGGCTAGTCATTCCCATTTATTTTTGGTTCATTAAGATCAGAAAGGGAAATAAATTCGTGTGTCACATAACATTTATTCACCTGTAAATTTGAGTAATTTTCCCTGTAATTAGTCGTGTAAGTGAGTGTGAATTGGCGTGTGAGCATGAATGTTGAGAAGTTTTGCATGTAATTCTAAGTTTTCAGTAAATTCTGGCATTTTCTACATCTCCCTGATCACTAGGCATTCCAATTCTTGTTCTCTGTCTCTTCCTTTTGCCATCTGTGCTTGTCCCACAACAGCCATGCCACCTGCTCTTCGATTCTTCGCAACTGTGACAACTCTCTGTCTACCGTGGTTGCGTTCTGACACCTGTTATATGTAACTCAAAATCTATTTTATTTCAAAACAAGGGCTCCAATAGCCATTAGCAATAGATGTGTTTGAATTTCAAAAAAGAAACTTGTGTGTTGTAAGCCTAGCTGAGACATAGGCCAGCAAGCATGTTTGAGTTGTCATGAGTTATGTTTTAGTTTAGCAGTCATAATTAAGGGGGAGTGTTAAAATATGTAATTACCTCCCGCATGCATAGTTATACAATCAGTTAAATAAGCGTTGAGTTAGTCGAGTTATGTGATAGATGAATTTGGTAAGTGAGTTAGAGAGTCAATTAAGTGAGTGATGGTCAAGGTGAGTTATGTGAGTGTGTGCATGTCAAGTTAGGTCAAATACCCTTCACCGAGTTCATTGTATTCAGTGTGATTGTGAGTGATTGAAGATTAATAGAGAGCCGCAACTCGTTTGTGTTATTGTGTGAAATCTTTGTATTAATTGTGCCTTTACTCTTATGAAATTCCAACATATAGGGCTAGTCATTCCCATTTATTTTTGGTTCATTAAGATCAGAAAGGGAAATAAATTCGTGTGTCACATAACATTTATTCACCTCTAAATTTGAGTAATTCACCCTGTAATTAGTCGTGTAAGTGAGTGTGAATTGGCGTGTGAGCATGCATGTTGAGAAGTTTTGCATGTAATTCTAAGTTTTCAGTAGAGTCTCGAGGACCGTTGATCAATAAGAGTAACACTAGTGGCCATTTCAAGTTTAACGTGTATATCTATACACATAGAGACCTCAAACTTCCTATGTAAAGGGTAAGGTGTTGTACATTTTAGTAGGTGAAAGGTAGTGGTAGAGTCAAAATTTATTATTTTATGTAGATTTAGTTTGGTGGCGAATTCAGTAATGGGTCAACAAAGGAGATTGAAATAGTCTCGAAGAAAACTGAAACATATGAGGAGAAAGCATCAAAAGGCACATGTAATATATTTTTTAGCTGAATTTGGTGAAGAATTTCACATTGACGCTGATGGACATGTATCAAATCAAGTCAAGGATCAGAACACATATCTGGATCAACACATTGAATAATTTGACGAAATCATCAAAAGGCTAATGTCGAATCTACCCTCTTTCTCAAGTATAAATCATGAAATTTGGGCAGCTGAAAGGAAAACAATTCTTCCTCTTCATGTGTCATGGTAGAAGTTTATGAGGACTTAATGTGTGTGGAATTATTTTTGGAAGGAATTTTAGAATCCAATACTTATATCTATGCTTTAATATGCCTTTGGAATCACTTCAAACTTATTTTTCAAACAAAAGCTATGCAATTTTAAAAAACAAATACCCACCTTTTTCTTGATTTTGAGGAAGTCGATATTGAACCAGAATTATCTCTGTGATTTCAGATCTTCAATATCTGAAATTCGGTCCTTTAGTAGCCCTCTCAGTATTTTTTCCAATGCCACATATCGGACCTAATTTGGATTCTTCAAGAAAAAGTTATGCCCAATCTCCCACAATGACCTTATTATGGGATGGTTCAGTAGAATGGACTTGTATGGCATACCACATGTCATTGTTTCAACTTTCGGCTCTGAAGTCGATTTACAAGAAACTACAGTTCGTTCGATTTCAACCACTTATTACAGAATTCCAATCGGATGCGCGAAACAAAATTTATGGTGATTTTCCCTTGGTCACCTATTTGAGGTGAAATTCTAGAGCTTGTAAAAACCCTAACTTCCACATATCATATCTCTGAAAATATTGCGAACCAAGGTCTGAAATTTTTACACGACGTTCCTCACGATTTTTTCTCAAATGAATTTTTTGTAGCTTCTAAACCTTTGCAGAAAAAAGTTATAGAAAAAATTCGAAGATGACATGTTTGCAGCAACAAAACCCTAGAATCCAAAGCTCTGATACGAAATGTTATGAAACCAACTCACAAAATAGAAAAAAATATAGATCAACGCCTTAGAAATCAACGTCTTTGAGGGGGAAACCTCATTTATATTACATAAATGAATAATTATTGGATGATACAAATGACAAAACATCCTTTTTATATATAGGATTCCAATGGGTCGCAATATAATCCTAGCCGACATAAAAATAATAATGTAAGGGAACAACAATAACAATAATGGGCTTCTATGGGGCACAATAATAACAATATGGGTACTACATGGGTACAAAAATAAAAATAATGGGTCTATACTAACAATAACAATAAGGGGATACACTAGTATTATAGGGACCTAGCAATTTGGTGCTAAGATCCAATCACATTACAAGTTTAGGGTCTCTAAGAATGTATGCGAGCTCCAAGGAACATAGCTCCAAAATTATAGGAAGACTAAAACATATTGGATGAGGTTTGTGTGGAGAGGTTCCTGTAATATTGCTTGTAGGAAGCAAGGAGTCTTGACATAGCTTAACCATTAGCATGTACTATATGACCTAGATAATAAGGTGGGAGATGATATTTTAAGTGGAGGCCTGTACATTGCTGATATTATGGTCTATGATGAGACCATGGAGGCCGGTTACTTTTTTTCCCCACCATGCATCAACATTTCAATTTAGTCGAAGCTATAAGCACCTTTATTATTTATGCTCAGTGTTTTGACTCTGATCTTTCTCTTTGAAAGTAACTTAGTGGCAACATCGAGTGTATTTTATGTAATTTCTTCATAAGAAAAAGCTTGTCATCAACATTTTGTTTTCAATTTGCTTATTTTTTTTGTTAGAATTGTTACAAATTCTTTGAAACCTTGGAATTGGTTAAGAAACCTACTTATAATATGTAGTACTAGAAATTTTATGTTGCAATAGAAAATTTTTACTAGCAAAGTAATAAATGAGTTTCTTGCAACCACCTAGACAACGAGAGTCTAGACTTGTGAATGCCCAATCGTCATGATTTAAGGACAACCACATGACCCTTATTTTATTTCTGGGGCACATTAGGGTTTGGCATCTTGGGAATTTAGGAATAACACCAAAATATACTTGTGCCTAGATATGTGTACGGAATTTCCAAATATTGGTGCCTTGTCAAATGAAATTACTTCTGCTCATTACCTCGGTTCTGTATTGATCTTGTAAAATTATTAGAGGACATATACGAATCTAGTTGAAGAATAATTGCACAAACTTGCAAGAATTGAGAAAGAAAAGTGGAATAGAGAATGAATTTTATTACACAATATTGATTTGAAAATCAATACATAAAGCAACATAAAGCAACTACATGCAATAACAAAGGATAATTAAAGCTAACTAAATCTAAGTATGCTTTATGTTTTGTTAATGTGCACATGCACCACATGCGAGCACTAAAGTTAACTAACTAAAGCAAAGTCCACACCGCATGTAAGCACTAGAGTTAACTGACTAAATTCAAGTGCACACCACATGTAAGCACTAGTTTTTACTAACACTAGCTAAGTGCACATCACATGTAAGAACTAGAGTTTAACTGAAGCTAATTATGGCTAACTAGGTGCATGTACACCAACACCCCCACTTAAGCATAACTTACGTGAGTGTGATGCAAAGTGAATGAGTCGCGACAATAAGGCCATTTTAGGTACTCATGTACAATGCATGAAAATACGAAAGAGGGAAAACCTAATGGGAAGAAACCCCCCCCTCAAAATATAATGTAAAAAGTAGAGAAAAGACAACTGTTAGGGAGTCGTGTCCTTCACCTTGAGATGATCTCGCAGAAATTGAAACTTCTTCTCAATGAAGGTCTTAGTGAAGATGTCGACATTTTGCTCACAACTGGGATAATATTGTAGATCAATGATCCCATCATGCTTTAGTTCTCTAATGAAGTGCACGTGGATCTCAATATGTTTGGTATGTTGTCACTACACTGGATCTCTCCAAAACTTTAATGTACTCTAATTATTACACCATATGACAGTTGGACGATGGACACTAATACCAAGCTCAATAAGAAAATGTTGTAGCGAAATGGCATGAATAGTGGCATTGAATTCTCCTCTGTACTCGAACTCCATTGATGATAAAGCAATGGCAACATGCTTCTTGGTTAACCAAAAAATTGGGTCGGGTCCTAAACTAAGTGCATAAATGAAGGTGGACTTGTGATCAAGGTTTTCGCCAACCGAATTTGAATCTGTGAAAACAAAGTTACCGATCAAATGAGAACTATTTCCTCAAAAAGATAACTCTAACAAAAAAAAAACATAAAAAAACAACATGAAAATGAAAAGTGTTATTATGGAATAACATTTTTTTTTTTTGGGGTAAATTTTCAACATTTTTTAAAAATGGAAGTAAAAGAATTTTTTTTTGTGCAAAAAACACCGTGAAAATTAAAAGTGTTAATGATGGCATAACGCCGCCAAATTTTTGTGTGCAAAAAACACCCCGAAAATGTAAAGTGTTGATGCTAGAATAACGTCATCAATTTTTTTTGTGCAAAATACACCCTCAAAACAAAAAATGTTGATTCTGAAATAAAGTTTGTTGATGCTAGAATAATGTCATCGACTTTTTGTGCAAAATACACCCTCAAAACAAAAAATGTTGATTCTGAAATAAGACTATGGAAAACCTTAAAATTCCATCGATAGACATGACATTAAATATAAAATGTCAAAAGTCTTAAAATTGCAACGATTTGTAGGCATGGTATTAAATATAAAATATCTTGTCTATGAAAAACTTTAAAATTCCAAGGATGACATTAAAGATAAAATATCACCTCTATGAAAATCCTTAAAATTCCAACAATTTTCAGCCATGGTGTTGATATTATTTTAAAAAATGATTACCATTTAATTTATATTAATTTATTTTTATTTTAAGTTTTTTATACTAATAACAATGTATTAAATGTAATGTTTTATTTATTTATTTATATATATATAATGCATTGAAATCACTCGATAGGAGACACTTCAGTTATCATGAATGAACAACTTAAAAAAAAAAAAAAAGTATATGTGATTTGGAGTTTTTGATACTCTTTGCATTAAAACATTTGTTTTTTTGGAAATTTTTGTAAATATTTTATTTTTAAAATAATCTTAAAATTTTATTACTTCTACATATTTTTTTATTTTCACATATATATCTAATCAAATATATTTAGAATATGAAAAAATTGAAAAAATAAATACTAAAACAAAAAAAAATATAAAATATAATAACAAGTAAATAAAAATATATATTTTAACATAATAAAACACAAAATCTAAAAATAAAAAATTAAAAAAAAGAAAACATTTAAAAAAAAACATAGAATTATATATATATATATATATATATATATATATATATATATATAAAGAGTATTAATGAGATAAATAAATAAATAAATAAACAAACAAAAAAACATTAAAATAAAATAAAAAAATTGAAAAAAACTCAATAAAAACAATTTGAAAAAAACTTTAAAAGAAATAATTATAATAATAATAAAAACATTTAAAAAAAATTAAAAAAACAAAATACAAATGATTTAAAAAAACAGTTAAAAATAATTAAAAATATTTAAAATAATAATTAAAAACATTAAAACGTTTTTTTTTATTAATAACATAAATCAAATTTGAAAAAAAAAACATATTAAAGAAAATCAAATTAAAATCCAACAACAACATAATTAATTAAAAATAATAATAAAAAAAATCATTTTATAAAAAACATCTTAAAAAAAATAAAAAATAAAAAATCATATTTTATTAAACAAAAATATTAATAAAAAAACAATAAAAAAATTAAATTAAAAAAACCAAAATTAAAAAAATAAATAATTAAAAAAATTAAATTAATAAAAATATTAAAAAATTAAAATTGCCTTGCTCGCGGCTAGCTGGGCGGGGAGGTTGATTTTGGGAATCGATCTCCCTGCCCAAGTGGCCACGAAGTTATGCAGCTCCCCGCTCGCCAAGCGGCATACCTCAGGCGAGGCGGTCGATGCACATAATCGACCTCCCCACCGGCTCAAAGACCAAGCTCTACGGTTGCCTAGGGGAGGATGCCAATTTCGGGCAGGTCATAGTGCTTGGCCTTTGGGTGGGTAGGGAGGTGTGTGCACCTCCACATTCGCCCAACTGCTAGGCACCGAGACCACCTAGGATGGGAGGTCGATTCCCATAATCAACGCCCCTACTGAGGTGGTCGTACGACAGGTCAAATTTCACCATTTTTTTCGTTATTATTTTATTTTATTTTATTTTTTTCATATATTTTTAAATTTTTTAAATTTTAATTTAAATTATTCGAAAGGTTTTATCTTCAATTTTTTTTTTTGATTTTTTAATTTCAATTATTATTATTATTATTTTTTAAATTTTGTAAATTTTAATTTTTTTTAATTATTTTAATGTTTGTTTGTTTTTTTTTTTTAAATTTCAATTTGTTAATTTTTATTTAAATTATTTTATTTTATCATTCTATTTTTTTATTCGTTAGTAATGGGGTTTTTTTTTTTTTTTCAACTTTAAAAACAAAAAGGTGTTTGTGTTTTTTTTGTTAAATTTTTGTATCTTTAAATTATGTGTTTTTTTTTAAATTCTTTCTAATTTATATATTATATATATATATATATATTACAAGTTAATTTTGTGTGTGTTTTTTTACATTCTTATTGTTTTTTATTTTTTATAATTGATTTTTTATTTTTTTAATATTTTATTACCAGTATGAAAATCACCAACATTTTAAAAAAATTATCCACAATTGATTAAAATATTTAAAGTGTCAAAAATAAATCTTCTAGACAAAAATGATTGATGTTGCATCAACACTTTTTAAAATTAGCATGAAAATCACTAACATTTTAAAACAAATGTTCATACTTGATAAATAAAAAAATTTAAAGTGTCAAAAATCAACCCTCTAAAAAAAGGGGTTGGTTCTGCAATACCACTTTTCAAAATTGACATGAAAATCAATGCTATTTAATAAAAAAAAATTCAAAGAAAATTTAAAGTGCCAAAAATATGCTCCAAAAAGAAAATACATGATTCTGCGTCCCACATTTCAAAATCGACATGAAAATAATGACATTTAGAAAAAAAATTAAAGAAAATTTAAAATGCCAAAAATATGCTAAGAAAAAAAGTGATTCTGCATCACCACTTTTCAAAATCAGGTGTTTTTTTTGGTACCTCAAAAAAGCGGGTAATCAATAATTTTCTCATTGGATTGGTAAATATGTTTGAACCTAATGAGATCCAAGGAATAATTTGTTGCATAATGAATCCCATAGGTGATTTTCCCTTGGAAATATCGAAGGATGCGCTTTGCAGCTTTCCAATGTAACTCATGTGGCTCCTACATGTATCTAGAAACAACTCCTATTACATGTGAGAGATCAAGACGAGAATCAATGAGATAAATAAGACTTCCCACAAGCTGACGATATAATGTGCAATCAACCAATGGTGTGTATTTTCTATTCTCAAGATTTACCCCTGATAAGAAAGGTGTGGTTGTTGGATTACAACCACTCATGTAACCGTGCTAAAAAACATCTAGCATATTTTCGCTACGAAATGGTAATCCCACAACCACTGTGATTGATCTCTAGTCTAAGGAAATTTTTTATCAACCCGTGTTTGTAATAGAAAACCGCTTATGCAAAGCGGTTTTAATATTAGAAATGGCATAAGCTGAACTACTTGTTATCAAAAGATCATCTGTGTAGATAACTATGATCAACAATGAGTCAATTTTGTTCAACAAATAAACATTGGAATCCAATTTGCAACGTACACAATTTTGAGATAACAAATAGGAATCAATATTTGCGTACCACGCTCTAGGTGTGTGGTTGAGGCCATAGAGAGAGTTATTTAGTGTGCATACCAGAGATGAATTTTGCATGTATCCTTAAAATTGTTCCATGTACATTTCCTCCTCAAGATCAGCATGAAGAAAGGCATTCTTCACATCCATATGATGCATCTCCCATCCTCTTGTTGTTGTAATGGAGAGAGCTAGCCGAATGGAATCCATTTTTGTTACTAGAGAAAAAGTATCATCATAGTCAACACCATGTACCTTCTGAAAACCTTTTTCAACTAATTGTTCCTTATATCGAATAACTTGGCCATATGCTACTTTCTTGGTCTAATAAACCCACTCGCACCTGACAATTTTATGATTGAAAGGTAGCAAAACTAGATCCCATGTCTATTTCATGATGAGAGAGTTGTATTTCTCATCCATAGCTTCTTCCCATTCAAGATTCCCAGCTAATTTTGCATAAGTCTATGGATCATATGCATACATCATATAGGCGTGCATGAGAATGGATGGCTCCATAGCTAAGAGTGTTTGTGGAGCTTCCTCAAACTGGGATATAATGGTAGGATCATCTAAGAGATCGCTCATGCTGTGCCATTTTTGTGTTCAATGTGGTCGAGAATATTTTGAACTAAATGAGGAAGTATTATCTTGATGTTAAAAAACTCGTGTATAATATGTATCGTAGGAAAAGAATAATCTAGATCAACATTATTATCTGAAGTATCATCTACATAATCATCAATTAGTGGTGAGGGAAAATTTGTAATAGGTTCATTTTGTGGTGCATGCGAAGCATCTTCTTAAAACTTTACAGTCATTTCGATAAAGGGCTATTTAGTGTTGATATCAAGAAATCTACACCCTTTGACTTCATCAGAATATCAAATAAACATGTATGCCTTTCTTCGAGGCTCCAAATCCTTTCTCTTCTCTGTAGGAATGCGGGTCATGCTAGAGATCCGAAAATATGAAATTGGCTGACTTCAGGTTGCATGCTAGTCCAAGCCTCAAAAGGCATTTTTCGAGTAAGAAATTTATGAGGACATATATCCTTGATGAATGAGGAACAATTTATAGCTTCAACCCAAAATTTTTATGGAAGAGATCTTGCATGCAACATGTAATTTTCCATCTCTTTCAAAGATTTATTCTTCCTCTCAACCACCCCATTTTGCTGCGGAGTGTAAGGAACTATATGCTGCAACTGTATTCCTACTTAATTACAAATATTTTGGATATTTTTGTTGATATATTCCTTCCCCTTATCTGTGCGGAGGATCTTGATGCATTTTTCAGATTGATTTTTTGCATGCGCTTTGAAAATATTTAGATGCCAAAAAAATTCTGACTTGAGTTTCAGGAAATAAACCCAACTGAATCTCGTGTAATAGTCTATAAATGACAACACATATTTTGCTTTGCTCATTGATGGTAGTGGAAATGGACCCATGAGATCACTGAGTGCAAGCTACAAAGGTGAAGAGGCTCTCCATGCATGCCCCTTCTCAAAATTGTCTTGTGGATATTTTCCAGGAGCACATCCATTACATACACCATTTGAAAATTCAATGGTTGACAATCCTTTAACAAGCCCTTGCTTGCTCAGTTGTTGCATATATCTGAAATTAAAGTGTCTAAATCTCTCATGCCAAATCCTATTTTCTTCATTTGCATGGGTAAGTAGAAAAATAGAATTGACTAAGGAACAAAATCAATAAATGTATACACATGATATTGATCATTTACCTTTCTAGATGCAATCTTCAAGTTGGTTTGCATATCATAAATGCTCACAGAATCTAGGATAAATTCCACTTTCTTTCTGGTGCTGATGTGTGTCATTTGATACACTGAAATATGATTCATAGAAAGCCTTGCAATATTCAAGATATTCTCAAAACTTCCATCTTCAAATTGCTCTCTTCCTTGTGTAGTTGCTTCAACTATAGAATTGTTCCCCATGAGAATAGGAGGTCCCGAGTATGCATGTAGAGAAGAAAATGATTCCTTTGAAGAAGCCATACGATGCGAAGCTCTTGAATCAATGATCCATTCTTGTAGTGTAGAATGAAGGAAAATCAAAACATGACCACTACCCCTTGTTTCTGGTGAATTTTCCTTCGTCTTCTTCTTGGAACTTTATGGAATGTGATGACCAAGATTATTTTGCTAAAGGGTCTTTTCCATAAAATGAATGGTATTCTGCATGCAAGAGGATTTAGGATGATATCACGTGTTACAATAAGGACACTTGGAGTTTCCATTCTTTCTCTTCTTACCCTTGGAGCTAGAAGAGACATCTGGAGGTTTTGGATTTCCTCCCTTTCTTGGATCTGGATCTCTTGCCTTTCCTTTGCCTTTAGGTTTCTAGTTTGTTTTTGAGTTGGAATTTACTTTTTCATGCATGGAAAGTGCAGGTGCATTTAAGGACTTTAATGAAACCATATTGATGAGCTTATCCTTCTTGTGAATGGGAGACTCAATAAATGCATCAAGTTTGGGAATTTTCCATTTATCTCTAGTTGCAAGTCTAACTGTAAGAAATGTAGAAACAAAAAAACATATTCAAGACCTAATTTAGACAAAGGATCAATTGACCTTCTTGTTTGGATTTATTGGTCCCACAATCCTATAATTGAAGAAGCAATTTTTGAATTCCGTGACGAAACCTTGAATGTTCTCAAAGCTATTTGGATCTAAGGAAATTAGCTCATTTTTGAAAATATGTACTTGGATCTCATCATGTTTTCCAAATAAAATTTCCAAGGTTGTCCAAACCTCATTCAGAGTGTTCCATTTGTCCACATGGAAACACAATGCAAGAGATGTGGATAGTAATAGAATACCAAAATCACCAACCATCCTATTGAAGTATTTGGATTTTTCAATGGAAGAATTTGGTTCAACTTCCATATCCATAACAATATGATACAAAAATTTTCCTTCGAGGTGAAGAAAAATCTATGGATTCCATTGGAAGAAGTTATACAGAGTAAGAATATATGAAGACGGGAACTCCATTCTTTCACCTTGTAGCTTAGCAACAATTGCAACAAATATCTAATATTCTCATTCACAAATCAAATCTCCAAACAATTTCCAATTCTTTGATCTTCAAAACTGCAAAATATTTTTCGTGCACCTTCTTTAGGCCCCTGTAGCTCTGATACCAGGTAAAATTATTACACCATAAATACGAATCTTGCTAAAGAATAATTGCATGAAATTCCAATAATTGAGAAGGAAAATTGGAATAGAGAATGAATTCGATTACATAATATTGATTTGAGAATCAATACATAAAGAAACTAAGTTAAGCTTAATTTTACACGCAATAACTAAGGGTAATTAAACATAACAAAAGCTACGTTTATTTTATGTTATGTTAATGTGCACATGCACCACATCCAAACACTAGTGTTAACTTACTAAAGCCAAGTGTACACCACATGGAACCACTAGAGTTAACCGACTAAATCCAGGTGCACACCGCATGAAAGAACTATATTTAATTAACACTTACTAAGTGCACATCACATGTAAGAAGTAGAGTTTAACTAAAGCTAATTATGGCTCACTAGGTGCATCTACACCAACAGATCTATAACACCAAAATACAGATAAAAGTAAACACATAGTATCAAACATTAGAATTACGATCTATATCATTTTCAAAAAAATGCCTGGACTCACCTCCATGTGTGTTCACTATCACAGACTACTCAAATATCAACTTTTCCATTTTCTCAAATTTGCTATCACTATCACATATTACTTGCAGGCTCACACAATTCCTGTTGTAAATATTGTCAACCTCTCATTCTAAATCATCCCAATTTTCATAGGTCCTCTCGATAAAACCTTTACCATCAAAGGGTTTAGCATTTATAGATATGAAGGTTTTAAGAGATGAGGATTAAATTTCCAGTAAACGCAACAACCAACACTGTTGATGTGAGAAACAACCATTGGAAAGGGATGGGAGAAAGGAATAACCATAAGAGGAAAAACACCAGAAGGTTCTCAGACTATGGATATATGACATAGTTGACAGATATATGCAATCTCCACATAGAGCTTTGGCAGATAAAATAAATGATATTCCTATACTCTTAGCCAGTGCATCCTAAATTCATGATGTGCTTTGGTTTATGATGATCATGAAGAGAGAAATGGTCACTTGGTTATATAATGAGGCATTCTTCGCACTAAAATAGCGACTCGTTGTGGTTTTATTGTTTACATGATTGTATCTTCCTTTTTTTCGTTGGTTAACTTTTGATATAACTCAATGTCTTTTGTTTCCAGGCACGGATTTTTGTTTGCATGTAGACATGGATGTTGTTTAAGGTTGAATTTCGATATAAGTCACTGCGTTTTGTTTGCATGGAAGGATTTTTGTTTGCATGCAAGAGGTTGGATGATGGGGGTGTCGTTGTGTAAGTGTGTTTTTTAGAGTTCATATTTTGAATCCGGCTCTAAAATCACATGCAATGATTTATCTTGGGTTCTCTAACCATAATTAAAATGTATCACATAATTTACAACATAACATTTGAAATTTGACAGCTCAATATGCAACATATTAAAAACACTAAAAACATGTACATAATTTGACTTATGATAATTTACATAAATTAAACAACAATAAGAAGAATACCTAATATGGTGACTCAATTGCCATGTTTTTGCTAGAACAACCTCACGTAATATTTCACCCTACCAACTAGGAATGTCTATCTCGCTTCCTAGCCAAGAAATTTCCACAAGTTCCCTAGTCCTCTAAGGCAAAGTCCAATTGCAACTCTAGTATGTTTGAAACGGATCCAACACCTTCCAATCTATAGACTAAAACCGAGTGTGAGTTTTCACTCTCCTCTCCTAATTTTCTCTTCTCAGTTCTCTCCTCCCCTTCTTTCCCTAACTCCACCCCATTATGACACCCTCAATAAATGCCTAAAGCCACTCCCTTCTCCTTTATTAAGACATAATAATAATAATAATAATAATAATAATAATAATATAACAGTAATAATATAATAACAATACTTATTTTACGGGTTAATAAAAACCAAATAAATTTATAAGAATCGTAAATAATTAAATATTAAACTAATAATAATTACTTATTGATATTAAATATTAAACTAATAATAATTAAATTATTATTAATCAATAGATTAATTCACCATTAACCAAACTCTACAATTAGTCAAGTTTAATACTATTCATAAGATTTTGTGCGAGGTGCAGATAGAATACTAAGGCACAAATAACAATCACAATCATTTAGCTAATAAATTATTAACGCAATGGAGGGGCATTACATAATTTTTATTTAAATGATTGTGAAAATACACAAAAAAAATTCATCTAGATAAAAACTTACCAAAAAAATATACCATGCCTCAAAAAATTAGAGAAAATACACCATGATTGAGGACATTCAATGTTTCCCACAAGTAAGCTGCATACCTTGTTTGGTTGTAAGGAAGATCTGGAATTTCAAATTTATCTAACCTGTTAAGTGGATATTTAATGATAATGGTGATTTGATTATGATGCTTTTCGCGTGAAGTTTAAGTACATTCTTGATTATCAAATGTATTTTTTGCGTTGTTATATGCAAATGCTTTATTTAAAGAAATCCCAACCATCGTCTGTTGCCGGTGTAAAATAACACTGGTATTAGATGTTGACAGATGGTTTTTGTTTATTCATATTAGTTATTTTTGTTGAAACATTGCTACTAAGTTATCATGGAATATTTTTATATGTTTGGATAAAAATCTATCACATTTCTCTTCATCATTATTATTATTTTTATATGTTGAATAAAAATCTATCACTTTTCCCTTTATTATTATTTTTATTTTAAGATTCACGCACTTAATCCATTTGATTCCACGCAATTAAACCACCATCATGATGTAGGGCTTTCACATAGTGGCAAGGGTCAAAAGAGTGTCACCCTTACAATAAATCTAGGTTATTTCATTTCAAACGATCTAAGTAAATCTAAGTAATTGTAGATATTTTTGAGAAGAAAATTTTAGTTGTATTATGATAAAGTGTCAAAAGGTTTTTTATTTCAACTTAACTTTTTATTTTTTATCTTTTATTTCAACTTAATGTGGATTAGAATTTGTTGATTTTTTTAATTTTTTTAATTGAGGGTTTAGATTGATTTTCAAGGAATATGCTTAGCATATGCTTAGTCTTAATGCTTATCAATGGTTGTAGTGTATTACAGAGTTTGATAGGTTGCATTGACTTTTGATAAATTTAACCAATTTCCTAAGAATTTGAGATTATTCCAATTCTAATAAGTTATTCCATAATAAGTTTATTATTATTATTTATATATAAGAAAATTTTATTTATCAAAATAGTCCATTAATTTTATTAAATTTTAAAAATTACATTTGTGTCACGTGGCTCCCACTCACCAATTTTCTAGGGATTTGAGATTATTCCAATTCTAATAATTTCCTTGATGATAATTTCTTCATTATTATTTATAACATTCATATATATGAAAAAATTATTTAGCAATATGGTCCATTTTACAATAAGATGTGTAATTCCCTTTTTTCCTTAAGTTAAAGTTGACTCATAACCCTTTATACATGGTTAATCAGGAAAATGTGTGCATTAGTGAGGAATTCTTGGTGTTGCAATAGTTTCTTCCGCTATATCAACCACATTAATATTTTTAATGTGGTTGTACTAGTGTACATCCTACACCACTCAATATTATAAAGGATCATAATAGTCCGCCACACATGAGAGAAGACATGAGCTTTGTAATTGTCTAAGACTTCTTATTTCAACTTAAGATGGATGAGGATCTGTTGATTTTTTTTTGAAGTTGAGGGCCTAGATTGATTCTGAAGGGAATATGTTCAACATATGCTTCTTCATTTGAATACTTATCAACTATTGTAGTGTGTTACCTAGTTTGTTAGGTTGCATTGACTTTTAATAAATTTAAAACATTAGATTGGTGCCAAGTGGGTGCCCACCAATTTCCTTAGGATTTGAGATTATTCCAATTCTAATAAGTTCTTTCATGATAAGTTCTTCATTATAATTTATAACATTCATTTATATACAAGGAAATTTTATTTAGCAAAATGGTCCATTATTTTTAATAAATTTAAAAAATTAGATTCATGCCACATGGCTCCCCACCCACCAATTTCTTAAAGATTTGAGATTATTCCAACTCTAATAAGTTTCTCCATGATAAGTTCCTCATTACTATTTATAACATCATTTTTATATATAAAAACAATTCATTTAATAAAACGATCAATTTTACAATAAAATGTGTAATTTTTTTTTTTTTAAAGTTTAAATTGACCCATATTAGTAGATCATTTTTTGTGTTGTAATAAATTTTTTTTTAATTATATTTATAAAATCTTCAGCTATATCGATTACATTATTATTTTTAATATAATTATACTAATATATACGATTTTCCAATATTAATTAAAAAAAAAATGAGATATATTTCCTTTCTTTCGGACACAATGTTGAAGTTTACTACTCCCACTTCCCACGTTTCATTTCATTGTGAAGCACATACCATCGGATCATTTCATCCCATGGATGTAGATGCGTACGACATGTTACAATTGGATCATGGAGTTTCTTGCGGATTAGTAATTCAGATTCGTTTAAATTTCCTTTCCATGTTTCTTCCTATCCCATTAAAAAAACGAATATTAACATCACGTCATTATTATACATAACTTAGGCATGGTATTAGGTATTTTATTTTCACTTTGATTGGGTAAGTGGGTATAAGTGATAATAAAAAAATGAATCTTTTCATAGTTTAAAGTATAATGATTGAATTTTATTGTTATTTAATAATATTTAAATTTTTTTTTTTCTTTCTTAAGCTTTATTGAATAATGATGGCAAGAAAATCTTATTGCAAATACAATGTCATCGGTACATCTTATGGCGGATAGCCTAAGAAATAAGTTTTGCTATCATGCCAGAAACGACTCATATTCAACAATAAGGTTCTTTCAGGAAATCAACGTGGCTGTCAGAATTTAATGTGTCATCTGGAAAATTTTTCCCAATGATGAGTTGTAGTCTATTATCTTCAATCATGCTGTGGTAGACAGGCCACGCCAATGCGAAAGGTGGTCGGCCGGAAAGAAACAATTCCAAATTGTTGTCCTCTCCTCAGGAATGGACGACACATGCTCTCACACTTCGATTACATTTCGTTCCATTGCTCCATATCTCGGCAATCATAGCATCACATTGTTGGGAGTTGAGGGTCTGATATACAGATTGAGGGAAACATGACATTAAGTTATCCAAAAAATGCATCTGCTAATTTCCATCGGGTTCAACCTAGTTTCCACCCAGTGGTTCAAATGTTATTTGAAAGGTTGAATGTGGAAGTGACTTGTGTGATAAAAAATGTCTTAGTGGGAGATTGAAACTAAATTATCGATGTTACGAGTGTTTTGTTTTCAAGTTGGTATGATCAATTCATTCTTTGTGATACACAACTGTATTCTTGGTTTTTTTTTTATTAATATATTTTGAAAATATTTCTAAATCTGATAATATGAATGATATTTTAAAACATTCAAATTTAAGTATAAATTCAAATGTGGCATAGATATCTCATAGTAATAACATGTTTACCTTTGTGGAAGAAAATTTAGACAATTTAGACTAATTTATGCAAATGGATATATATAAATAAAAAAACTTTAGTGATAATTTCTGGTTAAATTCTAAGTAACTTTGGAGGGATGTTACATATAGTATAGGAGATAGGTTAGAATATTGTGGTCTATGAGCCCAACTACAACTAAAATCAAACATCTTAATTTTTTTTTAGTTCTTTACATGATGTGGTACCAATTAAATCATTTATGTTAAGTAGACAAGAGAGAGATGAGTAAAATAGTTTTGTACTAAGAGTACTTGATATAGTTTTATTGGACCTATGATTGTTATTGGAATACCCTTACTTAAGTATGTTGATATAATTATTGCAGCAATACATGTTAATTAGTAGATTTTATTCCATGACTGTTGAAAAGTGAATAGGCAAGAAAGTTGGAAATCTCTAGAACAAATGTATATCAATGTAGATGTGTAAACAACCTCTCTTTCTCTGTTAGACACTCAATAACAACTGATGGATATGCTTAGGCAATAAATTAGAATGTTGTATATTATCTCCGAAAATTTTGGAATTACCTACGTCATGAGCACGTGTTGATATAATAAAAGGTTGTATGTGTTCATGGAGTTGTGGATGTTGTATGTAAAGTTGAATTTACAAGATGATATGCATAGATGTCTTATATTAGATATCTATTACACTCCATCCAAAAGAGAGGTAATAAAATGTAAGAATATATTTTTGGTGCTAAAATATGCTTTACCTTAATTGTAGGTAAGAAAATGTAAGAAGATATTCCTTGCGGAAAAGAAAGAGCTAAGAAAACAATACAAATGAGAGAGATACTTACTAGCAAAATAAAAATGAGTGAATCTATGAAAAACATAGAGTTTCGACAAAATTTAAACATAAGCGATATAATAATTAGAAAGCAAAGACATTAAAATTAGCTATGGAGCTAGAATCATTTTTAACAATTACATGTTTTTGTGTAATAAGAAGGTTTGGAAACCTTCACTATAAATAAGTTGGTTTTGGGTTTATGATTGAATTGAAGAAAACATAGAGAATATATACAAAATAAGGTGTCTATAGGAACTAGAAACATGATTAAATGGGTTTGAGAACTTTGTATTGCTTAACCTAAAATATATGGTGAATTCGAAGTGGCTGTCTCGGAACACTCAATGATAGCTTTTGTTAGACGAGAGTGAATATGCATAACACTTATATATATATATATATATATATATATATATATATATGAGTCATGTGAGTGTAGTTTGTGTGGATGCGTGGAATACTTGTTGTAATCCCCACTCAAATTCAATTCTAGCAAATGACAAGATGAATATTGGTAGTATTAAGAGTATACATTATATGGAATATACAATATTGTATGTCAAATTTAAAAAAAAAATAAAAAATTATGAACAACATAGCTCAGGTATGACTATGTCAAATGTGGTAACATACAACCGACTCAAGTAGGCTCTAAGTTTTAGGGCTGATAAGACCTATAAAGGAGGTAATGAACTAAGAAAAAATCTTAATTGAAAGGTTTCCATGTGAGGGAAGCCACAAGAAAGCATAACTCAGGTATGAGTATGTCAAATGTGGTAAATTACAATTGTCCCAAGTAGGCCGTGAGTTTTAGGATTGATAAGACCTATAAAGGAAGTAATGAATTAAGAAACAATCCTAATTGAAAGGTATTCTCGTGAGGAAAGCCACAAGCAACCCATTATAGTTATAGAATAGTTAATAATCTTGGTAATAACCATTGTGAATGGAGATTGTGGTAAAATTTATTGCCGTATGAAAATAATTGAACCATAACGAACTTTGTTATGACAGAAGAATTTTTTCTCTATTTTAGGAAAATGAAAATAATTTTTTTTAGCTTGATAAAAATCATAGAGATAAGCTTTCCAATAACCTAAATTTCCTAAATCGTAGAGTATGTCATTATATGATGGGTGATTACCTCGAAAAGTGACATCATAATGCACTAAGAATGGTGGCATAGGGCATGGCCAATAAAACATCTACAAGACAGGAATCAGAAAAGGATAGGAAGTTGTAGTGTGCAGAAGAATTATTGCTTAAAATTCTAGTCCTAAACCATCAAAATGATGGTAATTTGAGATAAAAATACCATAATATAGTCTGATTGAAGGAGACTAGTCTAAAAAATAGCAAAGTGAGTAAGGTGTTTCATATTTTAGTTGAAAATGATTGGATAATGGCATGTTGGTTACTTCGATACACCTATTGGAAGCATTTAAGAATGGTCTTGCAAACACTGAAGAAAAGATCAAATTTATGCCAAATTTAATAAGTGTGAACTAATTAAGACCAGAGTCGATCTCGGGAATATGAAAATTCCTTAGGAAGAATTGCAATGGACCCTAGGTCAAATTAACCATGGGTTGACATATACCTAGAAGATGTAGTGGGGATCGAATATTTAGAAGCTTACAAGCCCATATTGTGGAATTGTGGAAATTTTCAATAATTAGCCTTTTTTATAACAATTGCAAAATGGAAAATAATTAAATTGTTTGGAACAAAAATAATTACAAGAAAATTCAAATGGATGAATTACACTTAAAATTTGTTTTTAAATGTTGCAGTAGAGTAAATAGGAAATATGGCAGCTAGTTTCCCTCGAATACACCAATAGAATTGTAAAAAGATTATGACTAAATGATGTAGCCATACCTATGAGCGGGGAATCCCTTAACATGAATTTTACTAATTTGTTGTATTTTCTTTAAAATCTTGAAAAGAAGCCACAAGTTGATGAATGAAAATATGGGCATAACAAGGAAAAATAAAATGTATGGATAAAATATGAAATAATATAAAGATGCATGTTCAGTAAAATGTTATCAAATAATGATATATTAGGTAAATATAATAATGGATGTGGGTGTATGAGGAATCCAAGGAATCTGTTGTCTTGACATGAATTAGATGACTAGAATTTGATAATGGAAATAATGAAATGGGTGTATGTGATCCTAACAAAAAAATTATATATTCTAGATGAGAGGGTAATAATGTGAGATTGAAACAAGTGATACTTATTCATGTTATCATGCATGTTGTTCCAACATGGTAAGCACAATATTCTACCAACCAATGGTTCTCTAGATAAATATTCTAAAAATATTCAGTGTGACTTTTTGATTATAGGCACATGTGAAGTATTGTTAAATGGTTGATTAAATGTATGAACATGTGCTTACAAAATAAAAACTAAAAATCATTATTCTAATACAACTATATTGACATGATTTGTCTTTAGAAAACTAACATGCACAAAGACGTAAGGGGAAGGGACCTCATAGATCTTGCACAACATTCCACACACCTTAACCAATACTTTGTTACGCCAATGTATGAAGGAATGATGGAATGAAAAGTCGAGGAGGTAAGTTGTGAGAAATTCATGAGTGAGGTGTGTCGATAGGAACATGGTTTCATGAATTGTTGATGCAATTTTTTAGTTGCCTTTCGTTGGCTTTGAGCATGGCCATGTTTCTTCTTGTTTTTCCTTTGAATCATTATGGTGAATTAATTTATCTTTGTCTTTTTGTTTTGGTCTTGGTGGTTTTTTGGGTGTGAAAGAGTAAAATGAAAATATCTTTTGAAGAAGAGATAAATAAAACAAAAAAAATCCAACCTGAAGTATAAAACCTTGATCAAGAATTATGCGTAAAATAAATGACAGAAAGTGAAAGAAAAAGAAATGGTAAAATTATTAAAATGGACATTATGGGGTCGAATTTAACAAAAGACAATGATATCACCTCCATGAAAGTGGTATTTAAAGGAAGTTTCCCTAAATTTTGATATTGTGAAATTATGATGTTGTCTAATGTGATAGATCATTAGCTTCAAGCCATCATGGGTGATAAGATAAGGAAATACTCATACATATATAATAGCAAAACATTATATTTCACATTTATCCAACGGACATTTCATGTAACATGGAATCCCATTTATTAACTTTAATACACAATCTCAAAAATGAGAATTACCAATTCCACTTTTACACACACACACACACACACACACTATATATATATATATATATATATATATATATATATATATATATATATATATATATATATATATATATATATATATATATATATATATATATATATATATATATATATATAGTGTGTGTGTGTGTGTGTGTGTGTGTAAAAGTGGAATTGGTAATTCTCATTTTTGAGATTGTGTATTAAAGTTAATTAATGGGATTCCATGTTACATGAAATGTCCGTTGGATAAATGTGAAATATAATGTTTTGCTATTAATTACTATTGATGAGGTGCTTGTATTCATATCCTAACCCTTGTAGGTTACATGAATGAAAATTGATAGTGTTGTTTAGCATGTGTGAAGGTATGCTATAATTGAATGATGAATTGAAAATAGGAGTGGGATTTACTCTAGAATAGAGCCATTGGCTAGGTTAAAGTGCAATGGAAGCACTTTGGGCCCGAGGAATCCACCTAGGACATGAGCGATGAAATTAAAGAAAATTTTCCTATGTTGTTTCAAGGAAAATGAAAGTATGAAAATACCAAGGGAAGTATTCCTTTTTAAGGGGAGGGGAGATGTGATATGCCTAGTAAATCCATTTTAAATGAATTTTATGATTCCAATTTGGACATGTAAAATGTAAATATGTCATGAGGATATCAATATTTATTTTATTAAAAAAGAAAAGAAAATTGTTTCGTATGTTAACACTACTGAAAATATGTTAAAAGATTTTATGTGAGATTAGAGTGTTAACTATTAGGAAAATAATTAGAATCCCTTATCCCTAAAAAGGGGCAGGATAGAAAAAAAAAGAAATTTTTTTTTTCTTTTCATTCGGTAGAACTATTGGAAAGGAAAAATCACTAGATATTTTCAAGACTGGAGATAAAATCCATGACTGTAACCTCTACAAAAGGGGTTGCGGGAGATACCCTATACAATCCTAAGGATTTTTTTATGAAATTAGACCGGTGGAGCTCGACATCGAGAACCTGTGAAATGTAAGGATAAAGGAGCACCTATAACAATCGTGTCAAAAGTAAGAGGAACTGTGAGCAAATAAATCCAGGAAATGCCAAGTTAAAACCCCAATAGGGTCTAGACTAACTTGTGGAAAATACGAGAGTTCCTCCATTACCTTATTCATTTCCTTAGGAAGTTATTAAAAGAAATTTGAAAAAGATAAAATTTTGTTATGGAATGATCAGGAGATCAAGTCTTATGCTAAAAAATGAAAGTGCTCGAAACAGGTCTAAACTTGAGTAGCCGGAAAGGTCTTGTCGTTGCGATTCCAGCGCTGTGAACGGTTCGAAAAACCGATGTCGTATGAGGAAGATATCGCATTCTATTCATTTTCCCAAACAACAAAATTTTGGTGACTGGATGCCCAGCTAGCAGGCAGGTACAGTCAACAGGAATATTCTTGGAATATTCCATTTTCTTCTGAGCTAATGGGATGGCACCACATGGCATATGATCGGCCGTTGATTTTTTAGTACAGAGTTGTTTTCTGGTCGTTGGATGAGGTTTTAATAAGCCATCAGATGAGTGACATGTGTCAAGCCTAGAGGTCGCCACGTGTCCTCAGGAACATGTACTAAAATTTATTTTGAACCGGTGGGAGTCGATTATGTTGGAAATATTGTCATTGATGGCAAAAGAGGCATCAAAGACAGAGACAGGCAAAGAGAGCAGCATAGCAGCAATATGTAGAGAGGGTCGAGTAGCAGAGACAGGGTCATTTAAAGAAGAGACATCAAAAGGAGAATGAAGGAGTCAAGGAGCAGATGGAACAAAGAAAGCAAAGGAGACAGGCGGAAGAGAATGTCGAAATGTAACAGTCAAACAGTAGAACGGAAGCAACGGCACATACAGAGAAAGAAGCACAGCTAAGGCAGAGGTAGAGTCGTGAACATAGAGGCAGAACCGTTATCACAGCAGTAGAGGCAGAGGTCCAGCAACAGAAGCAGCTAAGGCAGAGGCAGAGGCAACGCATATAGAGGCAGAGCGTTACATATAACATAAACACAAATTCCGGGAAACGCTACCCATGCTGGAGTATATATGCAATGCATTACATATATGTGCAGCGCATCATATAAACAAAGGTCATATATATAAGTGGAGCGCTTTATAAACAAATAACTAAAGTACCATAAGGTGGGACCCTTCCTAATTGCATCGGAGCATCGCAGTATGGGCATATCGCAATATCCTGACACGCAGCCATCGCAACATCGCGCCATCGCACCATCGCAACGTACAACATCGCCCGCGCGCGCGCACCATCGCAACATCGCGCCATCGCACCATTGCAACATCGCGCCATCGCAACATCGCAACATCGCGCCATCGCGCCATCGCACCATCGCGCCATCGCAACATCGCGCCATCGCGCCATTGCAACATCGCAACATCGCACCATCGCACCATCGCAACATCGCGAAATCGCAATATCGCACCATCGCAACATCGCACATCGAAAATTTTACATTGCGCATTTTTTTTGTTTGATCCGCCGATCGTCGTTGCGACGTGTTGTCCACCGTCGGATGTGGGGCCCGATCCTTTCATATATTAGAGGATGAGATCCAATTTATTGGATTGTAATATAAGACCAAAGGCTTAAGGTGGAGGGCAATTGTTAACGTAAAGTTGTTGCGATCATATTAAAAAGTGTCGCGTGGTCCGTGGGTTATATATATATGCCTCGGCTTAATGGGAGGGCGATTATTAATATAAAACCATTGTGATGAACGTATGTTCCGCTTGCGGTACTTGCCACATCAACAAGACACTCGTGGCATGAAAAGGGTTGGAATTGCCCTGATTTAAAAGTCAGCAATTACATTTTATTTATTTAAAAGGCTCAGTTACACGTATGCAGCAATTACACCCCCACAGAGGACAGAAAAGAAAACAGAGCTGAAAGGAGATAAAACACAGTCACAGAAAAGACAAAGACAGCCAGAGAAAAAACAAATGCGTAGCGATTCAAAAGACTAAAGGAGTTGAGCTGGAGTTCACATTGTAATTCGAATGAAAATATTTTAATTGTTTTTATTGTTTGTGATGCAAAGGAAAGTATCCTAAGGAAAAGACAAAATCCCACTATAGCTTGGAAATTTGTACATATTGTAGTAATTCTAAAAAGGAGTTGGAAAAAGGAATAAGAAGACAGAAGCCAAAGAGTCATGACTGTTCACTTCGGATTCCTTGTGAAATACAAACAGTCATGTGAGAATTTCTATATATAATATCAATTTTGATAAGCTCAATGTGAGTAAGAGAGAGAGAGAGGGAGAAAAAATAGAGAATGCAGAATATAGAAGAATAAAGAAGAAAAGATTAAGAGAAGAAGAGTAGATACAGAACAGAGCTGATATCTGAGGTAAATCAGCAAACATTCAGTTTGATAAATTGAGGAAGTTGGAGCTCTACTGGTTAAAAACATAGTCATTACTGTAGCCGACCGAGGTTGAGCTCTGACAGCTCGTAGAAATTGAAGGAGTTGAAGCCTTGTGGTGCCAGCTGTAGCACTGAGGATAGAGCCTCCTGTAGGTTGGTGCCTGCAGAAAACAGTGGTGAGAGGGAGTCGGAGCTTGCCTTTGCATCACAACAATAATAAGATGTGGTTTTCTCCCTTTTTGGGTTTCCACTTACATCTGTTGTCTCTATGTGTGTTTCTTATGTGTTGATGTGATTCTTTCAATTTGCTTAATTGTTTGTTGCTCTCAACATAAGTATGGTGTCACATTAATTTAATACTGGCTGTAACATTTTAAGACTGTTCACATATTAAGCTGTAAATAAGTTTGGTGAAAATTTAGAATTGTTAAATATGTATTAAACTGATTCACCCCCCCTCTCAGTTTAATTAAGGGTCCAACAATTGGTATCAGAGCAGGTTTCCTTTGTACAAGTCTAACAACTGAAAGGAGATCCTAGGTTCCCAATATGGCTAGTAAAGAAGGATGCTCAACCAATAAATCCCCTTTCTTCACTGGTGAAAATTATGCTTTCTGGAAAATCAGAATGAGGACATACATAATGTCTCTAGGAATAGAAGTCTGGGCTGTTGTGGAATTAGGATATGCCCCGAAGGCAAATGACATAGAAAAAGAATCAAAACAAGATTTTGTGGCTAATGCTAAAGCCATGAATGCCATCTTGAATGGATTGTGTGAAGCAGAGTTTATTAAAGTAATGCACAAAGACACTGCCAAAAAAATATGGGATACTCTTGAAAACATACATGAGGGAGACCAGAAAGTAAAGACTGCCAAACTTCAAGTCTATAGAGCCTAGTTTGAAAACTTAAAAATGAATGATGATGAAGACATTGCCAGTTTCTTCCTAAAAGCTGCAGAAATTATTAACAATATGAAAGCTCTTGGAGAAAAAATACCAGAAAGTATAATTGTGCAAAAGATTCTAAGATCTCTTCCATCCAGGTTTAATCCAAAGGTGTCTGCAATAGAAGAAACAGCTGATTGGGAGACCTTGACCATGAACCAGTTGCTTGGAAATCTAACAGCCTATGAAATGAGGCTCCCACAGAAAAAGCCAAGTACAAGGGAAGCAACCTTTAAAATAGAAAAGAAGAAAGAAGAAGAGGGAGACATATGCTCTTGCTCAGATGAAGAAGAGGCAAAGTTTGTCAAGAAATTGGATAGAGGCTCAGGTAAATACAAAGGTAAACTCCCCTTCAAATGCTTTAATTGTGGAAGAGTGGGACACTATGCTGCTAAGTGTCCTCACAAGAAAGTAAGAAATCAAGCTCAAGAATCAGAGAGAGACACATCAAAGAACTGGCAGAAAGGAAAGAAATTCAGCAGAAAATCCTTCTATGCTCAGCAAGACAGCAGTGCATCTAAAGACTCAGATGAATCCTCAGGAGAAGAGGGAACCTCTGAATTTTTACTCATGGCCATAGAAGATCTTGAAGGACTCTTGCTAGAAGAAGAAGAAGAAGGGGAAGTCGACCTTAAGGGGGAGCTAAGAAGTGCTCTGGAGGAGATTGACAGACTCAAACTAAAATGCAGAAAACAAAAAGAGATTCTCCTAAAATGTGTGAAAGAAGAACAAAATTCAGAAGTCCTCATGCAGCTGAAGGTAAAGCTTGAAGAAGCCAAGAAGATAGAAGATGTGTTACTTCAGCAAATCAAAGATAAAACTCGAGAACAACAGAAGCTGGAAGAAGAAATTCTGTGTCTGAGAAAGAAATTAGAAAATGCTCAACATAAATTTTCTATATACCCTTCTCAAATGACAAGTTCTGGTAAGTTGAATGAAATCTTAGATGTTCAAAGATCTCCTCTAATAAAAACTGGGATAGGCTATGAAGGAGAATCAAGTAAAGGCAAAGAAAGGGAAAACAAAAATATAATTTTTGTGAAAGCAAAGAAGGCTGATGAAGCAGCTCAAATAATTCCTACAAAGGAAGAAACATGTAATGAGAAAGAAAGAGACCAAAAGAAACTTCTAATAACAAAGATTGTAACAAATACTAAGACAACAGAGAAATGATCATATACCCCTGAGTATATCAAATTTGGAAGCCATCAAAGGAGATTCTTGCCTCCTATGAAGAATGCCACCTGTTATGTCTGCCACAAGCTGGGACACATTGCTGCATACTATCATGCAAGGAGGAATGATTCAAACCAGCAAAAGATGCAAGCATGGAAGAGACAACCTTACATCAGGTATGCAAGTAATTTCTATGGTTATTGTTTTTATTAAAAGGATTTTGCCATAGAATTAGTGAATGTAGAAAGTATGGACAAATACTGATGTTCAATACCTCAAGGAGGTTTACGAGTCAAAGTAATTTTGTTCATACTCATAATTATGCAAAAATTATGATCAAATGTTGTATATACAATCAAGTTGGACATATGCCTTCCAAGTGTTCTCTAAGAAGATATAATTCATCACCTCACAAAAGATACCAAACAAAAGGAGGCCTCCAGTGGATAAAGAAGGTGAAAAAATGTGACTTGGCTTTAACTGCTCAAGATTTGAAGAGTCAATGGTATTTTGACAGTGGCTGCTCCAAACACATGACAGGAGACAAAAGCAAGTTTATAACTCTTGATGAAAAGAAATCTGGCAATGTTACTTTTGGCAATGATAAAACAGGAAAGATCAAGGGAAAAGGTTCAGTCAGCATAGATAATGGCAGAGGAAAGGCACAGGATGTACTATTTGTAGATGGGCTGAAAGCAAATTACTGAGTGTCAGTCAGATGTGTGACAAAGGCCGCGAAGTTCTTTTTAGAGCACAAGATTGTGAAGTCAGATCAAGCACAACAGGAAAGACTCTACTCAAAGGTGTTCGAACAGAGAGTAATGTGTACATAGTGAAAGAGGAGGATGAAGCCTGCCATCTTAGCAAACATGAGGAGTCATGGTTATGGCATAGGATATTGGGACATCTCAACTTTGACCATATCATTACACTGAGCAAGAAGTAAGCTGTCAGAGATATGCCAGAAATAAAAAGGCTCTCAAACACAATATGCAAATCTTGTCAGTTGGGGAAACAAACTTGCACATCCTTTAAATCTAAAGAAGAGTTATCAACAAGAAGACCACTGCAACTTGTGCACATGGATCTGTGTGGACCTGCAAGAACTAAAACACCAAGTGGAGAGTCCTACTTTATGCTGATAATAGATGATTTCTCCAGAATGACATGGGTTTCTTTTCTCAAGAATAAATAGGAAGCTCTGGACAAATTCAAAACATTTAAAGCATTAGCAGAAAATTAGACAAGATGCAAGCTGAAATGCATCAGATCAGACAGAGGAGGTGAATTCACTGATTATGACTTTGCAGACCTATGCAATGAACATGGCATAAAACAACAATTTACTATTGCAGGGACACCTCAGCAGAATGGAGTAGCAGAGAGACAAAACAGATCTGTTAAACAAATTGCCAGAGCCATGATGCAAGAGAATAATATTGCTCAAACCTTCTGGGCAGAAGCAGTGCACACAGTAGTACATATCCTTAATAAATCTCACTTAAGGCCAAGCAGTGACAAGACTCCCTATGAACTATGGCATGGAAAGCCAGCTTCAATCAAACATTTCAGAATCTTTGGAAGCAAGTGTTACATAAAGAATAATGATGAAAATCTTGGAAAATTTGATGCAAGAGCAAATGAAGGGATATTTCTTGGATATGCTTCCAGAAGCAAATGGTACATGTGCTACAACAAGACCCTTCAGAAGATAGTTGAAAGTATTGATGTGAGATTTGACGAAGAACTTCCAAACAATACTAGAGATACAGACTACTGCAGTACATCAGACAACAATGAAGAAGAAGATCAAAATGATGATGAAACAAGCAAAACATTAGAAGATGCTGGACTGAACTCAAAAACCCCCTCAAGATACACTCAAAAGAACCATCCAGAAGATCAAATCATAGGAGACAAGAATGTAGGAGTGCAAACAAGAAGGCAGCTAACTGAACAGACAGAAGAAGTATACATAGCCATGTTGTCACAAATAGAACCAAAGAAATTTGAAGAAGCCACCAAGGACAAGTCTTGGGTAAATGCAATGAATGAAGAATTGGACCAAATTGAGAAAAACAATACCTGGGAACTAGTTCCTAGACCTGCTGAGAAAAATGTCATAGGCTCAAAATGGGTATTCAAAAATAAAATGAATGAGCAAGGACAAGTAATCAAGAGTAAAGCTAGGCTGGTCTGCAAAGGATACTCACAAATAGAAGGACTTGATTATGATGAAACATTTTCCCCTGTAGCCAGAATGGAAGCTATCAGAATGTTCCTGGCATTTGCATGCTACCAAGATTTCAAGGTATATCAAATGGATGTAAAATTTGCTTTTCTTAATGGCGATCTAGAAGAAGAAGTGTACATGGAACAACGAGAAGGTTTCTCATTGACAGATAAAGAAGACTATGTATGCAAACTGAAAAAGGCCCTATATGGACTGAAACAGGCTCCTTGTGCTTGGTACTCAAGACTGGATAAATATTTGCAAAAACAGGGTTTTAAAAGAGGTGGAGTAGACAGCAATCTATACATAAAAGCCCATGAAAATGAACTCCTAATTGTTGTTGTATATGTTGATGAAATTATGTTTGGAAGCAACAGAGATGAGCTAGCAAAAGGATTTGCAGAAGAGATGAAATTAGAGTTTGAAATGTCCATGATTGGAGAGCTCAGTTTCTATTTAGGACTTCAAATTCAGCAAAGGAGCACAGGTACATTCATCTCACAAGAAAAATACTTAAAGGAAATGCTGAAAAAGTTCAAAATGGAGGAATGCAAACCTGTGTCAACTCCCATGACCATAGGCTGCAAGCTATGCGTTGAGAATGGGTCTGCTGATATAGATCAAAAACTCTACAGATCCATGATTGGAAGTCTATTGTATCTTACTGCATCAAGACCAGACATCATGCTAGCAGTAGGACTAGTGGCAAGATATCAAGCAGCACCTAAACAAAACCATCTTTTGGCAGTAAAAAGAATACTCAGATATCTACAAGGAACAACATAATACGGACTTTGGTATCCTAAAACCAAAAAATTCACTTTATCAGCATACACAGATGCAGATTGGGCCAGTTGTGTTGATGACAGGAAAAGTACGAGTGGAGGTGCTTTCTATCTAGGAGAAAGCCTGGTGGCGTGGTTAAGCAAGAAACAAACATCCATCTCTCTGTCTACAGCTGAAGCAGAATATATAGCAGCAACAGCATGTTGTACACAAGTCATGTGGATGAAGCAAACTCTTCAAGACATGAAGGTAAGCATTGATGAACCTATTTCAATCAAATGTGATAATACAAGTGCTATAAGTATATCTAAAAATCCCGTGCTTCACTCAAAAACCAAACATATTCCAATCAAGTATCATTTTCTCCGAGAACAAGTAGCTCAAAAGATAGTCAAACTGGAGTATGTACCAACAAAAGAACAAACAACAGATATATTTACCAAACCACTTGCTAAAGAGCCATTTGAATATTTGAGAGACAGATTAGGGGTAGTATCTGTAGATGCTACTCTCTGATATGAAGAGAAAGCACAATTTCAGGGGGAGAACAGAAACGAAAATATCATTCTTAGGGGGAGATCAACTAGCAAGGGAAGCATGAAAACAGGTCCTCGAGATCAAAGGGATTATGGAAATAATACATTCAGCATAAAAGAATCAACAAAAAGGAAAAAGGGCCTGTCGTGCAAAAGAAGAATAGTGAACCCGACGTGTATCTAATCCAATCTTTGGAGTAGCAGTGTACAAAGTCAGGAAATTTCACGAAATGCATGAAATATTGAAAAAGTAATAAAACCGCAGCATCAGAGAATAGAAGCTTCACAAAACATTCGAACCCCTTGCCATTGATGTCAAAGGGGGAGGAAGAGAAAGCAACAGTAAGAAGAGGAAGCAATAGGAGAAAGGATCCTATCAGGCAAACAGAGGAAGTGTATTGCCATCAATGCCAAAGGGGGAGGCTATTGGGAATATTTTCATTGATGGAAAAAGAGGCAGCAAAGACAGAAACAGGCAAAGAGAGCAGCATAGAAGCAAGATGTAGAGAGGGTCGAGTAGCAGAGACAGGGTCATTTAAAGAAGAGGCAGCAAAAGGAGAATGAAGGAGTCAAGGAGCAGATGGAACAAAGAAATCAAAGGAGATAGGCGGAAGAGAATGTCGAAATGTAACAGTCAAACAGTATAACGGAAGCAACGACACAGACAGAGAAAGAAGCACAACTAAGGCAGAGGCAGATTCGTGAACATAGAGGCAGAACCGTTATCACAGCAGTAGAGGCAGAGGCAGAGGCAGCGCATATAGAGGCAGAGCGTTACATATAACATAAACACAAATTCCGGGAATCGCTACCCATGTTGGAGTATATATGCAACGCATTACATATATGTGTAGCGCATCATATAAACAAAGGTCATATATATAAGTGGAGTGATTTATAAACAAATAACCAAAGTACCATAAGGTGGGACCCTTCCTAATCGCATCAGAGCATCGCAGTATGGGCATATCCCAATATCGCAATATCGCAACCATCGCAACATCGCGCCATCGCACCATCGCAACATCACAACATCGCACCATCACGCCATCGCAACTTCGCAACATCCCACCATCGCACCATCGCAACATCGCGAAATCGCAATATCGCACCATCGCAACATCGCAACATTGCGAAATCGCAATATCGCACCATCGCAACATCGCAACATCGCGCCATCGCACCATCGCAACATCACAACATCGCGCCATCGCGCCATCGCAACATCGCAATATCCCGCCATCGCACCATCGCACCATCGCAACATCGCGAAATCGCAATATCACACCATCGCAACATCACACATCGAAAATTTTACATTGCGCATTTTTTTGTTTGATCCGCCGATCGCAGTTGCGAGGTGTTGTCGCAGGGCGATTGTTAACGTAAAGTTGTTGCGATCATATTAAAAAGTGCCGCGTGGTCCGTGGGCTATATATATATATATGCCTCGGCTTAATGGGAGGGCGATTATTAATATAAAACCATTGTGATGAACGTATGTTCCGCTTGCGGAACTCGCCACATCAACAAGACACTCGTGGCATGAAAAGGGTTGGAATTAACCTGATTTAAAAGTCAGCAATTACATTTTATTTATTTAAAAGGCTCAGTTACACGTATGTAGAAATTACACCCCCACAGAGGACTAAAGAGAAAATAGAGATGAAAGGAGATAAAACACAGTCACAGAAAAGACAAAGACAGCCAGAGAAAAAACAAATGCTTAGCGATTCAAAAGACTAAATGAGTTGAGCTGGAGTTCACATTGTAATTTGAATGTAAATATTTTAATTATTTTTTATTGTTTGTGATGCAAAGGCAAGTATCCGAAGGAAAAGACAAAATCCCACTGTAGCTTGGAAATTTGTACATATTGTAGTAATTCTAAAAAGGAGTTGGAAAAAAGAATAAGAAGACAGAAGCCAAAGAGTCATGACTGTTCACTTCGGATTCCTTGTGAAATACAAACAATCATGTGAGAATTTCTATATATAATATCAATTTTGATAAGCTCAAAGAGGGGGAAGAGAGAGAGAGAGGGAGAAAAATAGAGAATGTAGAATATAGAAGAATAAAGCAGAAAAGATTAAGAGAAGAAGAGCAGATACAGAACAGAGCTGATATATGAGGTAAATCAGCAAACATTCAGTTTGATAAATTGAGGAAGTTGGAGCTTCCCTATCAAGTTGCAGCTTGATAACTGTCAGTTGTAGCTGACTGAGGTTGGAGCCTCCTGTAGGTTGGTGCCTGCAGAAAATTGAAGGGAGTTGGTGCTTCCTTGCAAGTTGTAGCTTGCAGAATTGAGGATAGAGCCTCCTATAGGTTGGTGCCTGCAGAAAACAGTGGTGAGAGGGAGTCGGAGCTTGCCTTTGCATCACAACAATAATAAGATGTGGTTTTCTCCCTTTTTGGGTTTCCACTTACATCTGTTGTCTCTATGTGTGTTTCTTATGTATTGATGTGATTCTTTCAATCTGCTTAATTGTTCGCTGCTCTCAACATAAGTATGGTGTCACATTAATTTAATACTGGTTGTAACATTTTAAGACTGTTCACATAATAAGCTGTAAATAAGTTTGGTGAAAATTTAGAATTGTTAAATATGTATTAAAGTTTGATTCACCCCGCCTCTCAGTTTAATTAAAGTTCTAACAGACCATTGTGCCACAAGTTAGTTATTGACACATATAGGATGGCATATATAGTTATGGTTTAAAGGTTTTGGGATTGGGGGCTTCAGAGGCCAACCCCCCCTCCATGTGCCCAAGTGCTGGGAACTATGGCCTTAAACCAAACCATAACCATAAACTCCAGCAGTCAGTGCCAATTCGTTCACATGAATTTTTAAACCGCGGCAAGCTATGGTTATCTAGCGGAAACAATTCTAACCTCCGATGGGTGGTAATGACCTCTCACATGGCGGGTTATGTTGTAAGTTGCGACGGTTAGGACGGAACCATGTAGACTCTGGTTCCAAGACTGTATGGCGCATTTACAAATGGTTAAAGGCAGAGTGGAAAGTTATTACATGCATGGTGAACGACATATACACAATGATTGGTTGGTTGGCGGAACCTTAACTCTGAATTCCACTCCTCCACTGTGCGAAGTTTCAAACCATAGCAAGTAGAGTTTACTGCAATCACATGATAGGATTTGTTTAAAGTTAAATGATATGGTTTATGGAACCATAAATTCCATGTTCCACACCTCTTTTATATGTGGATTTGTAAATCCATGACCGCGTGGGTTATGACGGAGGGTCGGCTTGTGACCACTCCGTCTAACCATTACATTTAAATTTAAACAGTCCATAACAGAGGAAATATTGGCGCAGACCCTAAATTTAGGGTCTTTTCTATTTTTAGCCACAGTTAGCTGCAGTTCTCCACAGTTAGTGGAGATTTTCTAGCTGACATTGGGAAAAAGGCATGGAGAGGTCAATTTTTGACCAATTGTGGTGAAACAAGAGTCTACCTAGACTAATTTGAGCATTCTGGAGCCATTGGTGCAGAGAAAAAAACCATTAGAGTCTTGAAAAAATATGTAATTTACAATTTTGAGCATACTAAAAAAGAGGGACATGCCATTAGGAGCTGGAGTAGCAGATGTAGTCGAGGACGGGTGAACAGCTTCATCATGCCTACTATGTAAAACTTATGTGGTTGAATGTTTTTCTCTGTTATGCACTGTTGTTCAATGTTTTTAAGGCTTATTTATATGCTTGAAGTTCACTAATTCATCTAATTTTCATGGTTAAAACTCTCATACCTTAAGAAAAGTTATGGAGACAATTTGTACATGTTTATTTAAATAAAAGGACACTTAGCACAATAGAACTAATACACTCCTTTCAGATCAAGTTGGTATCAAAGCTAGAGTTTTATCTCTGGTGTTTTTATGTGCAAGGATTTGTTATCTGTTTGCAAGGGTTTTCATGCTTACTAGGCTCAAGCTTAAGAGAGGAGAAGGCAAATTGGTGGAAGCAAGAGGTTCTAAAAGTGAACCACAACAAAGGAGGGCAAGATTTCCACATTCTCCACCACCTAGTTTACCTCCAGGGGAAGTAGAAGAAGCATCAATCATGCCTCCAAGAGAAGGAGAAATACATGAAGAGATGGATCTCAAAGAGGAATAAAGAGTGTAAGAAAAGTATTTCTTGACTTAACTGAAATGGTGAGAGTCCTTTATCAAGAAAGGAATGATAAACTAGAAGAGGAAAGGTCCAAACTTCGCAAGGAAGGACAAGTATTGTCAGAAGGCCACAATGATGAAGATAAATCCAAGAAGGGTAATGGAGGAAATGGAGGGAGTTGAAAGTCACCATCATCACCCTCATCTTCATCCTCATCATCCTCTACTTCATCTTCAGTACATCAGCCATCTAAGTCAAAGAACACTGGTAAAAGTCCTTTTCTAAAACTTGATGTTAAGCTTGAATTTCCAATGTTTAATGGTGAAGTCAATGTAGAAAAGCTTGATAATTGGATTAGGAAATTGAAGGTTTATTTGAGAATTCATAACCTTCATGATGATGACACCAAAATCCAACTAGCTTCATTGAGGATGGAAGGTGCAGCTCTTGTTTGGTGGGAAACCAAGACAAACGAGGAGATAAAAAAACATGGTAAGGTTATTCTATCATGGGCTGGTTTCATTACTGCAATAAAACAACAGTTTTATCCATTAGCTCACATCCAAAAAGGCATAATGAACTGGAAAAAATTTAAACAATTGAAAGGACACAATGTACAAGTGTATACTCAAGAATTTAGGAGAAGAGCTATTTTACTAGGAGTAGATTTTCATAGCCAAGACACTTTGCTCAAGTATATAGGAGGCTTACATACCTATCTAAGACATGCATTTTAAACCTATAAGCCTAGTTTAAGTTTGTGTTCAAGCTACACTTTTAGAGGCAAGGGGAAAACAAAACTTAGATGGGAATGAGGAAAATGAGTTTAAAGGAAAATGGAAGAAAAAGAGAAATGCAAATACTAGAAAAGAGAAGGGAAAATTATTTTGCAAACACTGTTCTAAAACTAGCCATGATGAAGACCATTATTGGAAACTTCATCCAGAGTTGAAACCAGAAAGTTTGAAGGCCAAAGAGAAAGTCAAGGAGAAAGGAAAAACTATTGTAATAAATGAGCAAGACCTAGGGTCAGATTCAGGAGATGAAACAAAAATCATAGTTATGGCACTACAGAACTTGAAGGGGAAAGAGATTGAAAATAAACCCAGTTCCAGTATATCTAATTATCACATACAAGCTCCAAATGAAGAAAAGAGAATTGAATTGTTTCATGTGAGGGTCATTTCCAAACATACCAAGGTTGACACATTGTTTGGCAGTGGGTCGCAAGAAAATTTAATCTCTGAAGACTTGGTCAAGAAAATTAACCTTGAGACCATTCCACATCCGAAACTATATCCACTTGGTTGGATTTGTAAGGATGCAAATTTACAGGTTTCAAAGAAGTGCATATTGTGCTTTGCAATAACTACACATTTCATTGACATGGTTGAAGTAGATGTTGTTTAGCTTGATATAACAGGTATGGTATTGGGCAGTCCTTAATTATATGACAGGAAATCAATCTTTCATCGCCATGAGAAAAAATACCATTTATTCAAAGATGGCAAGGAGTACATTGTAAGAGCTTATCATAAAAAACTAGACACTTCTTTATTTAATGCAGGGCAGATGAAAAGGCTCGTCAATGCAAGTTAAAACTTGACATTGATGATGATTAAACAAAGAAAAGTTTTACATAATCCTTTTTATACAAATACTGATGTATATAATGAGTTGTTTCAGTTTGAAATCGGGTTGTCTTTGAAAGAATATGAAAAACAGTTGCAACAGTCGACTTTGGTGTTGAATGGTGCTGAGAACAAAGTGTCAGTGCAAGAAGCTGCAAAGGTACAAGAGAGGGAAAATCAACTTGAAAAATAAGGCACAGGATTCAGAAATGTTCATTGTTGGTTTCAGAAAGACATGGTACAATGGTGAAGAAACTTGGTCAGAAATCGACACTAGTTCAAGGCAAATTCAGCAAAAAATTGCCATAAGGATAGGATGCAAGGTGAGAGTAATTCCAAGTTTCCTTTGACTATATACCAATGTGGAAATAGGATGTTTAATACAAAGTTAGGTTTCTATTCTGCAAATTCAGTAAATGTGTAGCATGACAATGTCAAATTCAACAATGGTTGGTCGACGGAATCAAGGAAAAATTTGTCGTTTCATGAAAATCTCAAATTAATGAAATTAGGGAAATTTAAGTGGACAAAGATTGGAAGAGTGGGGACACAGTCTCCTCATCTTCATGCTAAGTAGTCCAAAGAACTTTTGGGGTCCAAAAGCTTCCCATTGGGGAGGTGTGATCAGGAGATCAAGTCTTATGCTAAAAAATGTTAGTGCTCGAAACAGGTCCAAACCTAAGCGACTAGAAAGGTGTCGTCGTTGCGATTTCGACACCGTGAATGGTTCGAAAAACTGATGTCGTATGAGGAAGATAACGCGTTCTGTTCGTTTTCCCAAACAGAAAATTTTTGGTGACTAGATGCCCAGTCAGCTTGCAGATACAATCAGTAGGAATATTCCATTTTCTTCTGAGCCAATGGGATGGTGCCATGTGGCATATGGTGGGTGATTGATTGTTTAGTATGGAGTTGTTTTCTGGCCATTGGATGAGGTTTTGATAAGCCATCGGATGAGTGACACGTGGCAAGCCCGAAGGCCGCCACGTGTCCTGAGGAGCATGTACTAAAATTTATTTTGAGTCGATGGAAGTCGACCACCCGACCTCCTACTTGCCAGCTAGCTCGTACACCATTGCGCCACAAGTTAGTTCTTAACACATAAAGGACGCCACATATAGTTATGGTTTAATGGTTTTGGGATTGGGGGCTTGGGAGGCCAACCCCCCCTCCATGCACCCAAGCACTAGGAACTATGGCCTTTAACCAAACCATAACCATAAACTCCAGCAGTCAGTAACAAGTCCTTCACATGAAGTTTTAAATTGCGGCAAGCTGCGGTTATCCGATGGCAACAACTCTAACCTCCGGTGGGTGGTAATGACTTGTCACATGGCGAGTTAAGTTGTAAGTTGTGACGGTTAGAACATAACCATGTAGACTCTGAGTTCCAATAATGCATGACAGATTTACAAACAGTTAGGAGCGGAGTGGAAAGCTATTACATCCGTAGTGAACGAAATATACACAACGGTTGGTTGGTTAAGGAACCTTAACTCTGAGTTCCACTCCTCCACGGTACAAAGTTTCAAACCGTAATAAGCGGAGTTTACTACAATCACATGATAGGGTTTGTTTAAAGTTAAATGCTATAGTTTATGGAACCGTAAATTCCATGTTCTGCACCTCTTTTATATGTGGATTTGTAAATCCATGACCGCGTGGGTTACAAAGGAGGGTTGGCTTGTGACCACTCTGCCTAACCATTACATTTAAATTTAAACAGTCCATAGCGGCAGAAATATTGGCGCCGACCCTAAATTTAGGGTCTTTTCTATTTTTAGCCATAGTTAACTGTAGTTCTCCACAGTTAGTGGAGATTTTCTAGTTGACATTGGGAAAAAGTCATGGAGTGGTCAATTTTCGACCAATTTTGGTGAAACAAGAGTCTACCTAGACTAATTTGAGCATTCTGGAGCCATTGTTGTAGAGAAAACATCCATTAGAGGCCTGTAAACATATGTAATTTACAATTTTGAGCATAATGACAAAGAGGGACATGCCATTGGGAGCTGGACCAACAGATGTAGCCCAGGAGGGGTGAACTGCTTCATCATGCCTACTATGTAATACTTATGTGTGAATGTTTTTCTCTGTTAGGCATTGTTGTTCAGTGTTTTTAAGGCTCATTTATATGCTTAAAGTTCACTAATTCATCTAATTTTCATGGTTAAAACTCTCATAGCTTAAGCAAACTTATGGAGACAATTTGTACATGTTTATTTAACTGAAAGGGCACTTAGCACAACAAAACTAATACACTCATTTCAGATCATGGAAATTAAATGGCTACTTCCACTTTAAGACCTTGTTTTAAAACACAATATGTTACTGTCTATTATGCATGCTATAAAGTTAAACTCATTTTGGAAAAAAAATATTGTTTTAAATTAGGACTATCTTCCTAAGGAATGCTACCTTGTGAAGACTATGATAATGGGGCTCCAAAATGGTGAATTATGGAGAGGATGATCACCATAGTCAAAACCCTGATAAAACACCATGGTTGAGCCTACACAATTCAAATTACAAAGTATTAAGAAAGGAAAATAAAGACTTTTGTTGCCGAAATGATCATAGCCCCAACAATAGTGACAGACAATCATATCTATAGCCAAGAGAAGAAAAGATTAGGGTAAAAATTGAAATTTAATTGGTTCTGAAGTTCGACCTCAATTTGCAGATAGTATTCCCTTCCATGAGCATTCAAAATTGGTCTAGCCAGAAGCTCATGATGCAAAACCTTCGAATTTGAAGAAAAACCTAGTTCTCTAGTCTAATTCTCATTATTGCATAGCTCGTACCCCTAATTGGTGCAATTTCAAATGATGCCAAGTGACAGAGGGTCCATGAGTAGGCAATTGCTCTAATTAATCCAAAGTCATAATCATCATTGATTAAAACCCAAACTAGCCATGTCATTAAGATTACTACGTATATAAGGTTGACTGGGACGGTGGACCCAGGGTTGGAATTTGATAGGAAAAATTCCCATCACAGGCCATTTTTTCTGTCAAATACCTTTGAAAATTAAACGTTACCGTTTTTCCCAATGTCCCTTGAAACTTACAAAATGTTTTTTTGACGTTTTATATTTTCAAGAAAACGTTATTAGTTTAGCATATGAAGAGCAGTTTTGACCTGGCCAAGGGCCTATCAATCATTATGTATGCCCATACATAGCCATCGATTCTCCAGAATTTTGGGCGATTGCACCTGTTACCTACTCAATTTTTCGAGCTTTCTCAAACTTCACCTCAATTAGCCACATATTTTTAAATTTACCTTTGTTTGTTAATCGTACTTCCCCTCAATTTTATACGTTGATTTTTCTTTGTGATACCTTAGTTTAATACGTACCACTTTTTAAATTATGTTTCTTTTTCTTGGAATCAAAGGTCTCTATTCCGAGAATTTACTGCAAGGATTTTATTCTTCTATTTTGAAATGTTCTATTTTTAGGTGCTATACTCAAAATCTATATGCGCAAAAACCTTGTTAAGCACTATCTAGCTCCTCACATTTGTCACGCAACATTAGGGCTGATGGTTAACCACAATTTTCTTAAGCAAGGGCGAACTAGTTTGTATAAGAAATTCCTTAACACATATCTATTTCACTAATTTTACCTTGATAGCCAATCATAAAGAATATAGAGCTCTTGTACGAGGTGAAAAAATATCTCTAGGTACTATTATATTGTAACACACTATTTTTTGTATTTTTCTTATTTTTCTAATCAGCGTAATTGTTAGCGATATCAAATCTTCATAGATTTTGTAAGTGAATATGTACGTTTTTAGGGTTACTAGTCGTAAATATGTTATTGAAATTGTGTGGAGTTTGATGGAGTGGACATTCTATCAGCTAAATAGAATTTAATTTTTATTTAGTTAATAACAAATAAATGTTCATATCGAATTATCAATTAATAACAAATGAAGGTTCATAGTGAATTAACTAGTTACAAAAAAAACAACAATATTTTTTTAGGAAAAACAACACTGTTTTAGTTTACATATAGAGAAATGACATCACCAACAAAATTGAAGAAATTGTATATCTTTGGGCTTCTTCCAGATTCCAGATGCTAAGATTTCACCGTGATAGAACTTGATACCAGGGAAAATTCCAAGGATGAAATTTTATCTTAAAGTTTAGCAACCTTGGCGAATCTTACTAGTCCCTAATATCTAAATTTTAAAATGTTTGACGGCAATTTTGTAAAAATGTCTATATTTCTAATTATTTTATATTAGACATTATATACTATTAAAATGTTTGACGGTAATTTTGTAAAAATATCTAGATTTCTAATTATTTTATATTAGACATTACATACTATTGGCTATTTTTAGGGTAAAATAATTTTATACTATAAAATTTGGGCGAATTCATTTTTAGAAAAATGGAGATTAGCTAGTCTTTTATATGGAAAAAACATGAAACACTAGCCCACTTGCGAATATTAGCCCCTAAAAGTTTCCATGCGTGATACGTGTTTGTTTTTTCCCCAATTTTTGATCAGGAATTTTGAAATTCAAGTTTATGTCACTTTTTTTTTTCTTTCAAATTTGAAATTGTGTTCTGTAATTTTAATGAACTAATTATTAAAATCCCAATTTCAAAATATGGACCAATTTTTTTCATGTTCAATTATTTTTAAGATCTAAGTGGTTTAGGGAGTTAATATTTCCAATTTCTTCATTGAAAATGGTCAAATTGGGAACTCAATAATAAATATTTAAGTCTAATTAGATTACAAAAATATTCGACTCTAATTAGATTCCCAAAAGAACTTGGAAGAATATGCAAATTGGAAGCATTTGTCAAATCTATTTATTGGAAGTTTCGAATCAATTTCTTAACACTAAGTATTTCAAGGAGTGGATATCACATAGTTCTCTGGGAAAAGTTTTGAATAGCCCATTCCTTATATCAATCCCTACTAAGTGTTTCATTTTCATTATGGACAAGGAAAATCCTGAAATTGGAGGGCAGATGCTCAACTCATACTCAACTCTTGCAATTGTAAAATCACTACAGTGTTTGTGTTTCAACTATTAGGAAAAAATCGATGATGATTTTGAGTTAGAAAATGAAGTGTAACCACATAGGAAAGAAAAATAAACATATATGATAAAAAAATACCATTGAGTTGTTGGTAAACTATTTAAGGTGTTTATTAGATACTTTATATTTTTGTGGTATTTTGAATTTGCAATTTTTAGTCACTCAAGATAATTATTTTAGAACCGATACTAAGAAGAATAATTTTTTAATCATATCTTTATTTGTGAAAGATTAATTTATTATCAAAATATCATTTTGGAATAGCAAAATTTTAAACAAAATATTATATGACAAAAAAAAATAAAAACCCAAAACCTCAAAAAAAAAAAAAAAAAAATTAATGAAAAATTAAAAAAAAATCCAAATTCCAACTCGGTGGTGAAACATCCACGGACGCATAATATAGCCACGAAATCCCTCAAGGATATCATTGAGGGAAGGTATAAAATGAGAACTTCCAAGGTAAACTAATCATTATGAATAAAATACGAACGCATGGTTTCATATGTGAAAGCAACGCACAAACTTACATATGTATATGTATATATAAGGTCCACCGTAATATATCATCAACCCTATTATGTGTATACAATTTTATAACGATAAGCATTATGTAATGAGAATACAAAATCAATAATTCGATCCTTGGCTATGAAAAGTGGTAGGCCAGCACCTTAGTTGATAGACTAGCCATTAAAGGAGGAAGTAGGAGTATTGTGTAATCAGAGGATATATAAGTAAAGTTCCATGCAACATTATTCAAATATAAATGTAAAATCAAATTTGGCATAGAAATCTCATAGTAACAACATGTTTTACTTTGAAAGGGTATATATATATATATATATATATTTTGCAATAAATTATTATTTTTAATTATAAAATAATTATAAATTTAAATTTTTCATATTTGAAATATTGTATTTATTAAATATTTTAGATTATTTTGTTCTCAATTTATTATTTATGAGTCAAAATATTTTGTTTCAACGTCGTTTCATAGGTTATGACCTGATAGCTGGGCATTTCCTAACAATATATTTATTTCCTGCTCGTTTTTTAATATTATACTTATTTATCATACAAGTGTTATATATAAAATAATCATAAATATTATATATAAAATAATAATAACAAATATATGTATTTAAATTAGGTAGATTACTAAATGTTAAATATTATAATATTTATTTTATGATATTTTTAACATTATTAAATAATTAAAAAGAATAAATATTAAATAATTGTAATTTTATTTTATATTATTTTAGTATATATATATATATATATATATATATATATATATATATATATGGATTTATGCTCATTTTATGATGAAAATTTCTAACTTATAAATAAGTTTTGTTACAATATTATGAGTCAATATTATGACTTATCAATACCATATGCTACAAAAAAAAAATCATAACTTAAATTTTATACTTTTTGGAATAGAGTTTCTAGAATTTAGTTTAATTATCAATAATTTTAGGTATTTAGTAGGGATTTAACCTCCATGGAATATTTAATAGTCAAAAATTAAAAGTTGAGATTGATCTTAAAAGTAGTTATGACATTTTTCTCATTTTTAATTAAATTGATTAATTAAGAGTTGGTTTTTTGGGCATGTGGTATTGATAATACCAAAGCCTATTTACAAGTTAAGATTCTCCATAGTTAAATTGGTATGAATGTCCATAGCAATATATATATATATATATATATATATATATATATTCTTTTCGTAAATAATAATTTAAAATAAAGTTGTAGTTTAGTTCATTCTTATGATGTTTTTAAATCTTGGTTAAGTAAATATGTTAATGTTTATCATGAATTGATGTGTAACTATTTAATTTATATGAATGAGCTATTTTTATAATGTTTTCAAAATTAAATTGAAAAGAAAAAAATGATATAGCTAAGATAAATCTCAACCCACTATCTTGACTATTACTAGAAATGTTCTCTAGATAATTCTTAAAGATTAAATCCCTACCATACACCTAATGATTACTTATAATTAAATTAAAATTCTTGAAACCTTATTACAAAATAAACATGCCTATCAAATTAATAAATTAAATAATGGTTTAGATTTTATTATGAATCCCTTGATATAAAATGAGATAAATTGTATAGAATCCATTAAATAATTGGTAGATTTTATCATGATTCCCCTCATATAAATATATGAAAGAAATTTAATAGAATCCATTGGATGACATGGGTAGCCCTAACCATCTTAACATTCACAAGATGTTTACTTTGGGATATTATGTGGATCTAGTGTGTTACATCCCATGTGAAGTGTTAGTAGTGTGATCATGCTGACATTTTAGAAAATATAAAAGATTTAAAGGACCATAGCGTGGTGTATGGGGCTAAAAATGGAGATTATTTTTAAATTGTGAGGAAACTCTTGACGAGAATAAGATGGTGGAGGTCTTAGGATTAGGGCTTTAGTGGAGTGAAAGAAGAAAATAATTTTATGAACCTGAATTCCTTAGGGTGACCTAGGGCATTGGGTGTATTATACTCTAGAACACTATGATTCCTAAATAAATTTGAGAAGAATATTGTCAACTCAACAATTGTGACAACAATTTCTTGGATGGAATGGTATGTAGTGGCATGCAGACACCTCTTACATTTTTTCATGTAATCAAATGATCCACTATTGTCTGGTAATAACATGAAAGGGTTTTATGGATTCATGGTAATGAGACATAACATGGGGGGCTTCATGATGAGTTTAGATTGTCTGTAATATTATCCTAAACATTGTAGTGGATGAATGATGGACATAAGTGGCATTATAGAATGAGTAGGTTATGAATTTGTTATAACCAATCCCCCATGTAGGAAAGCACACTATGTGGTGGAAGAGTGAGGCTTAAGTATCTCCACGGATGTAGGACATGGGCCAGACCATAGCACATCTAGATGGAATTCAATTCTATTGGTTAGTATCTTACTTGTTCGGCTCAAGTTCCTTTTTATTGAATATATTTGGCTCCTTCTCTTTAAATTGGTTTTATAGTTAAGGGATTATGGTAATTCGAAGGAAATAAGGAATGATGTACATGTGCTTTATCTAGTTGTTTTCACTTTTGTATTGACGATTTCTAATAGAGTTATTGGACCAAGTCATATTCTAACTTTTTGTGTGCTTGCACTACAAATCATGGAAAATTTTAGGGGCTAATATTCACAGATGGGCTAATTTTCCATGCTTTTTCCAAAAAAAAAAGTTTCGCCATTTTCTATTTTTCCTAAACTTGATTCACCCAAATTTTATATGATAAAATTACTTTAAATTAAAAATCACCAAAATTTTATACATACTATCACCAAATATTTATAAAGGCTATATAAAATCATTAGAAATTTGAATGCTTTTATAAAAATATCACCAAAAATTTAACAATTTTAATATTAGGGATTAATAATATTCGCCAATGTTTCTAAACTGTAAAATAAATTTCCCTCATTAAAATTTTCCCTACTACAAATATTGATCCATAAAAACTTTGTTCCCTTAACAAAAGAAACATTTGTGACTATTTATTTTAGTTCTTGGGCTATTTTTTCATGGTTGGGTAGCTTTCATGTTTTATTCATACAAGTGCTTAGGTAGATTTTCTTTCTAACCCAAAAGCTGACCCACTTCCCTGTCTCTTTTAACCCATAATCCCCTATGAAGGTCATTTGTCTTTATTGAACTCGATAAGTCAACATCGTAGACTAATATTTTCTTTCAAACTCTATGTCTCTTAGTGCCTTCTCCTCCTAGATGGCCCTCTTATGTTCTTATCAATAGTAGAAGTGCATATGCTTAATAAATATTAACATTGAGGATGGGCCATCAAAAGGAAAAGATGGAAATCCTCCAAGGACCAATTGGAGGTTGATTTCAAGATTAGGGCATAGGCTTGGGAAACTCAAGAATACAAGACACTAAAATACTACAACTAATTGAGTTACATTGGATGAATAATGTTTCCATAGCTCAAGTGGAGGAAGATAGGGGTAATCAATAACACTCAATCTTCGACAGACTAAACGTAATGGAAAGAAAATTTGATGTTCTATATAGGAAGGTTTTCAACATTGAGATTACTGTCAATAGCCATGCTAATAACTGAAACATCCAAAGGAAGGATACAAAGTACTTTCCTGCCTATATTGGCACTTCTTCAAACCCAATTTTGTTAGATGAGGAATAAAAGGATCAAAGTTAGATAGGTCGCTTACAATACCATTATGTAACCTCGAGGGGCTCAACCAAATTTTAACTTTTGACCTATGACCTCTCAATCAACAACATAATTTTCATTCTTAATTCAATTGTTTGAACTAATCCAAGTATATATATCACTAGAAAATTTGGCCCAATTTCCGACAGCCAATTCGTCGCTATTCCGACACATAGTCGTCGCAAGAGTGACAGTTCGAGGACGGGAAAAACGTGGTTTGCCATCTCGTCGCAATTCTGACGCACTTAAAAAGTGTAGCACTACCGACACTTTTTTCGTCGCTTCCAAAAAAGCGTCGCTCTTTCGACGTTTCCCAAACCGTCACGCTTCCGACGTTTGTAAACTGTCGCACTTCCGATGAAATGTGGTCCGAAATTTTGAACGTCGCTCTTCCGACGTTTGTAAACTGTCGCAATTCTGACGAAATGTGGTCCGACGTTTTGAACGTTGCTCTTCCGACATTTGTAAACTGTCGCAATTCCGACACAATGTGGTCCGACGTTTTGGACGTCGCTCTTCCAACGTTTGTAAACTGTTGCAATTCCGACAAAATGTGGTCCGACGTTTGTAAAATGGCGCAATTCTGATGAAATGTGGTCCGACGTTTTGAACGTCGCTCATCCGACGTTTTTATACTGTCGCTCTTCCGACGTTTTTAAGCTGTCGCAATTCTGACGCTTACAAGGCGTCGGTATACTGACGATGGGTTCAATTTTTTTTTTTTAAATGAAACTTTAAAACAGGACAGTAAATCTCCAATATTTGTTATGAATTGTGGGCATTCCAATGACCGTGAAATATTAATATAATAAACCACCCCGCAGCGCTTCGACTATAAACAATCATTTTTTTTTTCACAAGAGAAAAAACGTTGTTTTGAATATATTATATGAAGTAAAACATTCCATGAAGTCATTACATTTTCACATCTGAAGATTGGAACCCAAATATCCATCCAGAAAAGTGGAAGTCCCACCCCAAACAATGATAGAAAAATACCCCATGTCACATACAGGGGCATGATATAAAATCCAGTAACGGTCCACATGGAGATTATCGACAATCTCAGAAAGCATCCAATTATGCCCGAGGCATCTATAAGAAAGTGAAATAGCAGTATGTAGAATAGTAAAGCAACAGATAGAGTACCGACGTCCATTGTTCCAAATACAAATTAAAGTACCCAAAATCCTTGAATAGAGAAAAACACTAATCATGTGAGGAGTGTGATATGTCCAAAATATAAAAAGACCATCAGACCATATCAATAAACCAACAACATAGACTAGCATCGCTAGTTTTGAAGGCAGAGTGATAAACATTAATCATTTTTTTTTTCACAAGAGAAAAAACGCTGTTTTGAATATATTATATGAAGTAAAACAGTCCATGAAGTCATTGCATTTTCACATCTGAAGATTGGAACCCAAATATCCATCCAGAAAAGTGGAAGTCCCACCCCAGACAATGATAGAAAAATACCCCATGTCACATACGGGGACATGATATAAAACCCAGTAACGGTCCACATGGAGATTATCGACAATCTGAGAAAGCATCCAAATATGCCCGAGGCATCTATAAGAAAGTGAAATAGCAGTATGTAGAATAGTAAAGCAACAGATAGAGTACCGACGTCCATTGTTCCAAATACAAATTAAGGTACCCAAAATCCTTGAACAGAGAAAAACGCTAATCATGTGAGGAGTGTGATATGTCCAAAATATAAAAAGACCATCAGACCATATCAATAAACCAGCAACATAGACCAGCATCGCTAGTTTTGAAGGCAGAGTGATAAACATTAATCATTTTTTTCACAAGAGAAAAAACGTTGTTTTGAATATATTATATGAAGTAAAACAGTCCATGAAGTCATTACATTTTCACATCTGAAGATTGGAACCCAAATATCCATCCGGAAAAGTGGAAGTCCCACCCCAGACAATGATAGAAAAATACCCCATGTCACATACAGGGACATGATATAAAACCCAGTAACGGTCCACATGGAGATTATCGACAATCTGAGAAAGCATCCAAATATGCCCGAGGCATCTATAAGAAAATGAAATAGCAGTATGTAGAATAGTAAAGCAACAGATAGAGTACCGACGTCCATTGTTCCAAATACAAATTAAAGTACCCAAAATCCTGCAACAGAGAAAAAATCTAATCATGTGAGGAGTGTGATATGTCCAAAATATAAAAAGACCATTAGACCATATCAATAAACCAGCAACATAGACCAGCATCGCTAGTTTTGAAGGCAGAGTGATAACCTGTCAACACATAAAATAGTATCATAAAGCGGATACAAGAAATGTGCAGAGACATGTACTGTTGATATACGCCTCACACAGAAAGCATCCATGATAGAGAAAAAATATGTATAAACCCAGGGTCGATTGTATGTTCTGGCTCGCTTGTTCCCGGAAATAAAAACCATCTGCAGAAACCTAGGCTCGCTTGATTCCAAAATTGGTAACCATCTATTGCATCCGAGATGTAAGGTTCAGGCTCGCTTGTTTCCATTAGTAGCCCGCTACAACATCCACCTTGTTCATAGCAAAAAGGTTCCTATAGATATACAGAGAAAGAGTATAATACGTAGACCATATAAACATGGCTCTATATTTCAAAAAACAGGTTTAAAATAGAAAGAGGGCAACATTTTTTTTTTCCAATTGTTATGAACATAATTCAACCGTGAAATATTAATATAATAAACCACCCCGCAGCGCTTCGACTATAAAAAATCATATAAACATGGCTCTGTATTTCAAAAAACAGGTTTAAAATAGAAACAGGGCAACATTTTTTTTTCTAAGTAAAGTTAATCTATTAACAGTGGGAATAAAATTACACTGAAGTCAAAATCATTGCCCAAACTCATGGCAAATTTGTCATCAAAAAATCAAAAAATTAAGAAGACTGCCCTCATACGGGGAAACCAATCTTGAACGTTTAATTTACAGAATTCAAAAATATTACAAAGGTCCAGCACAGTAAAATAATCTAAAAGTAGCCCAATTAAGTGGGCCGCGAAGCAAGAAAAACAAATTAACCAAACTACTCCTCCGGCTCCTCGACGATTCGGCACCATCCTTCGGAAGGTCCAGGATCGCTAGGTGCTACCTCCACAGTCATGCCACCACTCCCCTCTTGAAGGCCCGAATGCTGACCAGCTTTTTCTGAGCTCAGACCCACCGGACGGGTGCATTGTTCTTCCATTTGGGCCTCCTCACGGAAAACCATAGTAATTGAAGTTGTGATTCGTGGGCGGTTCAGAGAGAAATTAAAGGAAAAAAGCGCAGTGCGTGTCATGGGAGAAGGTGAAGCGGTGGGGAAATGAGGAGCAGGGGAGCCCATACGGTGGACAGATCCTAGAACCCGACCCCGCCCACTTCTAGTATCTGGATAGCGACCTGCGTGATAATCACTGGACTGGGAAGTTGACTCAGTTGAGGGGCTGGAGGGAGCACGCAGGGTTTGACCTCTAGTGCTCCTCCTGCAACTATGCATCCTTTGACGCAGGCAAGGCATGGGTGCAGTCTCAGCAGTGGGCACAAGAGGAGACGGAGAAGCAGAATTCCAAGAAACAGAGGAAGACAGACAAGGACCAGACCGAGAGAAATGCATATATGCAGCAAGGTCTAAGCAGCAGTTCAGCTGGCCACTTCTCCTTCTCGTCACAGTGATCAGGCAGTGTAACCCAGCAACCGGCCCGTCTGAAAAACCATAGCGAAATGCCATTTTATCAATGCAATGCAATCGAAGGATGCTCGTCATAATTAATCTCTGATCATTAATGAGAGCCGAAGGCCGGATCATATTGGAGCATGCAGAATCGCTAACGGGAGTGGAGGTCCGATCTTGAACAGTGTTAAAACTTAATGCGATTTGATGTGAAAACCTTGGAACTTAATTGAACAACGTTAAATCTTAATGCGATTGATATGAAATCGCCACATCCATGTCCCATCGCCTTAAACGCCATCGAATGCACCCGCATCCGGGAACAGGGCAACATTTGATTGAGGACACATGGCAGAAATTGATTGGAGCGGATCTTTGTTTGGGCCGCTCGCGCAGTGGAAATCCGGACCCGAAAAATATTAGGGTGAATTTGATAAGAAATTCGCGTCACAACTCTCCCTCCGTACACCAGCCCAAATTCGGACCCGAAAAAGATTAGGGCGGAATTCAATTGGTTTTCGCATCACAAAATTGGCCGACGTCAGCAGGCTATTTTGGAACGCGAATTTGGTTTGAATTATGGTTTATCGCCGTTTGAAGTCCGGCGGGCTCGACTTAAGAACAATTTTGTTTGATCCCATCTTATAAAATTTGTGTTGGTTTTCTTTGATAATACACATATTTGTAATAAATCATGGGAATACCACACTAAACATGTGGAAAATTTATATAAATTATTGAGAACAATCATTTTTATGTAAAAATATCCAAATGTGCTTTTGGGAAATAAGAATTCAAGTATTTGGTTCATATTGTTTTAAAGGAAGGAGTGAAGTTGGAGCCTCAAAAGATGCAAGCTATTACAAAATGACCTATTCCTTAGAAAATCAAGGTTCTTAGAAGATTTTTTAGACTTACATGATATTATTGATAATTTGTTAAGAATTATGCATGCATTTCAAGTCCACTCACATATCTCTTGAAGGAAATATCATTTATATGGAATGATGAGGCTACTTTGGCATTCTCTCTTTTAATGGATGCCATGTCTTCTACACCAACATCGATTGCACCTACTTTTGGTAAAACATTCATAGTAGAGTGTGAGGCACTAGGACAAGGAATTTACGTAACATTAACACAATAAAGGATATCATTGGCTTTTAAAAGCAAGGAATTCAAAGAAAATATTTGGTGAAATCTACGTATGAAAAATAAATGGAAGCAATATTACATGCAATAAAAAATGGGGATAGTATATCATTGGGAGGTACTTTAAGTTCAAGATATACCATGATAGCATAAAGTATTTTTTGAAGCTATGATTTTCATTAGAAGATTAACAAAAATGAGGAGAAAAAATGCAAAGTTTTAATTTTGAGATAATCTACAAAAAGGGTAAGGAAAATTTAGTACATGATGCTCTTTCTAAAATAGAAGAGGCCTCAAATTTATATCCAATTACATTTCTATTCCTAGGTGGCTAGAAGAAGCTTTCCATAATGGAAAAATGACAATAGTACTAAACAAAAACTAAAATTTATAAAGGATGGGATGAACTCAATGGAGCATTGGGAGTGAAAGAGAGATATACTTTGGTGCAAATGTAGAATATTTTTATGCACGCAAGCATATTTTAATAAACAAATATTAAGGGAGTCCCATGTCTCTTTGATGGTAGGACGCAGGGTTCCTTAAAACATCTCAAAGGATCAAAAAATATATTTTTGGAAGAAATGAAGAAAGATATTCAAAATTTTGTAAGAGAAGGTCAGGTTTGCGTAATAAATAAAACAGAGATAGTAAAATCTCTAGGGTTACTTCAACCATTCCACATACATATTCAAAGACTAGAAGATATATCAATAGACTTTATTACAGGGTTACTGAAATATAAAGATAAGTATTACATTTTTTGTGGTCATTTATATAGACAAATTTTGTAGATTTTTTTTGTAGAGCTCAAAGTACATAAACAACAAGCCAAGTGGCAGAAGTGTCCGTGAAAGAAATTCATAGTCTTCATGGTTTTCCTAAAGTAATAGTAACAAGAAACTTTTGGAAACAATTATTTAATATGAGTGGAGAAACACTAGCTGTCCTGAGTTCTACATATCAAACACAATCAAATGGTCAAACAAAAATAGTTAACAAATGTTTTAAAGGTTATCTACAATGTTACTCTTTAGAAAAGAAATCTTAATGGATGAAGTGGGTTCGTCAAGGAAGAATGATAATATGATACTACCTATCACATATCTACTAAAATTTCCCCATTTAAGGCCCTTTATGGATATCCAACTCCTAGTATCTCATACTTTTTGCAAGATAAGTCCAAAGTATAGGAAACCGAGTCACATATGGAAAAAACTAAAGAAACTTTGAAAATTATTATGGAAAACCTTCAAATGACATGAAACATGATAAAACAACAAGGGGAACAACATTGAAGTGAAAGATAATTTGAGGAGGGTGATTGGGTATTTTTTAGATTATAGCATTATAAGCAATATTCATTCAAGAAAAAGAAGAATAAAGAATTAACTCAAAAATGTTATGGCCCTAAATAATTATTCATAGGATTTCACAAGTGGTATAGAAGTTATATTTTCCTTCTTCTTGCATTCATAAGGTTTTTCATGTATCTTGTCTAAAAAAGGTTTTGGGAAAAAATATGCCAATGTAAATAGAACTTCCAAAATTAGATGAAGAATGAAAGTTGATTCTTGAACCACAAAAATTTATAGATAAACATTCTGTATCTCTTTGACATATAACCATTATGAAGTACCTAATCAAGTGGAAGAATATTCCTCTAGAATAAGGTACATGGTAAAATGATCAATTCGTGATGAAATACCAACGGCTAAAGGGTTCGGTTGAAGTTTTGACAAAGGTTTTGTTATATGTTTTATATAACGCGCGACGGAATAGTTTTATTGTTTTTTAAGGTCCCACATAGTGATCAAATTTGAAGGGTAGGTCCGAATTTCAATTAGAAGGGCATATATCTATGTCGCCATTCCATAATGAAAAGCTTTAAAAAAAAAACTTTTCAATTGACCACAATAAATTATTTTTACATTTCATTTTCAGAAAGACAAAACCATCAATCTTTATATTAATAAAAGACTGTTACATATACAACAATGAAGAAGGCTCCATATTTCATTGCTTAAATATCTCATTTGAAATGTCAACATAAGTCTTGAAGACACTATTATAAGAATTTGGATACATACCACCGGGATATAGGAGATTCTTATGTGTCAGATTGTGTAATGCAATTTTGACTTTGTCTCAAAAGGAGCAGTAGCATGGAGGTCTGGATTTTTCTTATAGAACTTGTTTTTTATTATTTGAAACGTTGTTTATAGATATGAATACAAAAATGAAATTATGAGCATGGTGGACAATTAGTCAAGCTCATGATGCCAAACCATGATGATGTAAGTTTGGAATTTAACATTTTTACATGTTAAAGACAAATAGTCAAAATCACCGACAACTTAGTATGCCATAATTAATAATCATTCCCTGTTCACTTTTGTTAATAGGTTTATGTCACACGATGATCTCTCTTCTCTGGCATTTACTTGTATTGAAGATCACTATTCTAGGAATAAGAAGTTATTTTCTCCAAAAATAACCCTAGCCAAACATTGACAATGCATCAAGGATATCTTTCTATGCTTCATAAGTTCTACTTCTAAATCATGTCTTGGAAGTGGTTGTTTTGCTGGAAATTATTCACCAGTTGGTTTCATAGCAAAGTCTTTTTCTCATTTTCAGCATCCAATACATGAAAAAGATAATGGTTTAAAACAACATAAATATTTGAAATTTTGCAAGAATTGTCTGACACACTTTGAATATGAATTTTGAAGTCAAGTGCATGATGCTGTATAGGATCAAGTGTCATTTTGAATACCAAAATTTTCACAAGAAACTTCTCAACATGCTACCCTGCAGTAAGGATTAAATGACAATATTGCATCAACTATTTCCATAATAAAAGTGCACCTCGGCCATAAGACTAAACAACTACAAATGTTGTAGATCTAAAAAGACCACACAATCAAATGTATTCCACAAGGCCAATACTGTATGAAAAATGAAAAGGAGTTTGCAACCAAAAATACCTTAGGCAACTAATTCAATTAGATACACCAAACCATTAGCAAAAAGCAAAACCAACCTACTCAAAAGGCAAGCGTTTACCTCCTTTGACAAAATTTTGAGTTCTGAAACAAGGGCCTTTATTGTCTTGTCAATGCCCCTAGTAATTTGAATAGGGTTTTCACCTACTGCAACAACCTAAACAAAAAGGTTTCATTTCAAATTATTTTCAACAAATTTAAGATACAACCATTGTTAGTTTTGTATTTCCTAACAAGCTCATAAATTTTGACAAAAGAACCAAATTTTTTTTATACCTGATAGCAATTTTTTCACTCAAAAAATATCTTAGACTCAATAAGCCCAACCCAAAACTAAAAAACCAAACACCATAAGACCCTACAAAAATGAATAGATGATCTTAATCCCGGACTATCGACAAAAAGTTACCTTTACACCCTTACTTATTAAACCCTGTGCTGTTGAATTTTAACTTCAACTGTTGCGGCAGAAGGACGGATGCAGCAACAAAATTTTTTTTTGGAGGTTGCTTGCACGCCATCCAGAAATTTAATTTAGCATTTAAAATTCCTGCAAGTTTTTTTTGTAGACGGCTGCAGCCATATTTGTGTACAGGATTGTATTTAAACACAACAACCAGCATTAACACAATTCACCAACTAGAAATTAAACAAATAGAAATTTACCTCTTAGTTTTGTAAATTCAAAAGGAGGACACATGGATCATTAATATTGGATCACATGAAATTGAAGGAAATCTGAAAACCTGAAAACCAGACCCGAATTTTTTATAAGGCACATTGGATTGAGAATTCGTGTTACAAATTAGGAAGATGTCAGCATCCCATTTTGGAGCGCGAATTTGGTTTGAAATTCAATCTATTCAGACTTTTGAAGTCTGATGGAAAGGGTTCTTAAATGTTTTGATAGTTTAATTTTATGTATGCTTTAATATATACATATGTTTAAAACATATGTTATATATATATCATATGCGAAATGAAAGGTGGGCCATAGAATTTAGTTTTAATTTTATTTTTTTAAAAAGAGGGTTTATTATAATATGTTTTATATGTTACGACATATAAAAATAAAAAGGACAAAAAAGCTTGGTAGTTTTTTTTATAGATAGTACGTAAATTTTTTATTACACAGCAGTGTGTAAAAAGTGAAAGACTGAGTGTAACTTTTTAAGTGTGTATGCACAGCAGTGCGAAAGTGAAAAACACAGCAGAGTGTTTTAGAGATAGATTATTTTTGTTTTGAACAGAAAGTGAGTTGGTTTTATGCACTGCGTTTTGTAGCAGTCATAATTTTGTAATCTCTCTTAGTGAGGAAGAAGTGTAATAGTTTTTTTTGAGTTATTGAAGGGAATATAAGTTTGTTTTCAAAGTATTGAAACTCTGTCTCCTGTCAAAGAAATTTTTATTTTCTCTGTGTTAGAGGAAGGGAGATTTATTCTCCATTCATTGTTCTGGAAATTTTCAATATTCCAACATGTGCAAGAACAACAGATGTTGTGGTTCCATCCCCAGCTAAATCATTTGTCTTTTCCGCAGCTTGCCTTACCAACTTGGCCCTAATATTTTCAACTGGGTCCTCTAATTCAACCAATAAAAAGGCCAAAACCATAGCATTGAGATACATTTCATTACACTGTCAATAACAATAAAATTTGACTCAGCCATAACACTTTCCTTTTATTGTTGTGAAAAGCTTTATGCATTACTCTAATGTGGCTAGTCCATAGGCCAAGTAGACCACTGGGTAACAAATATGTTTCCTTTCACCTTTGGGTTTTCAAATTATGCCTACCAAATCTAAGACATTTAAGAGGGGGAACTAATACAACATTAAAAAGAAAACCAGAGCACACATCTACAAATTACCTCCTTAGCTACTGTCACACCATCATTAACTATTTTCAGAGAACCATGCTTTCTCTCCAAGACAACATTTTTCCCTTTTCCCCAAGGGTTACTCCAACAAGATCAGCAAGTTTGTTCACACCGCCTGCAAGACAAATTGACAATGCTTTCAGTAAGTGTGCAATTGAATTCCAGACCATATGCCAAAACAACCCTCCATGAAAAATTAAAATAACACATTAAAATCGAATATAAGTGGACAAGGAAAGATCCACCGCAGTGAAGTTTCACGTGCAAGTGACCTTCCTTTAAACATATTTTTTTCTCTGACCTGCAATTTTTTTGTCACTGAGCCATCCTTGTTGAAGTACAACTCCTTTTCCATAGCTCTTGTATTAAATACCTTCTCTCTGTCGCGTAATCTCAGAGTCCCTCTTCTGCTTGAGCGATTAAAGGAAATGGGTGAAAAAACTGAAAGAGAAGACAATTGTCTGCCATAATTATCAAACATTGCACCCAACTTCTTCCCCTTTCCATTGTTACCCAATGAGGTAGATGTGGAAATTGTTGTCATACTGCCCAAAGCAGAGGCCATCTTCTCTTATCCTGTATATAGAATTACAAGATCTTCATATTAGTATGAACCTTAAAAAACATGACTTCCATTGCTAAAAACCACTTTTAAGTTGTAACAGGCAAACTAAACAGCTATCGCAACTTTTGGAAACTTCTGGAGCATTAAGAGAAAAACAACCAAAGAGAAATACAACCACAATCCTCATTTTAATGAGACCAGACTATATGTTTGCATTAAGATAATAGAAAGAAATCACGACTATATTAAGGCCAGCACAAAACAATCTTTAACCAGTGTCTCTCGCGGCCTTCAGGTTGCCATGCTAGAGGTTGCATATTTTTAATTTAAATTCTTGACCTCTCATGCCCATCTATGAATGCATCCAATGGGATATCTACATAAAATGCTCCTTTATATCCCCAAAAAAAAATTCCCTACTACAAGAGCACCAGTATTGATGGATCACCCCACACCATCCCACCCACTAGAAATGGTGAAAAAGGAAACCCAAGAAAACTTTTGAAATATCTCAAGATGACTATATGGGTGGTTCTTATGAATCAACCAACCATTCAGAACATGCTCATCAATCCAAACCATGAGTATTATGTGAGGATATTCAAGCAGGCACTGAATCGGATTTCTGAAGCTATGTTAGAGAAACCCTAAACTCTCACTGAAAATAGGTGAAATGTGGCACCACTCAGAGATTGACATGTGCCAATTGGTACAAGTGGTAGACAATTGGCATGCTCAAACAACGAGGTGATGCAGGAATGACATGAGGGATAAAATATCAGAAAAGCCCCAAATCTAGAGAACTAAAGCTCATCACCAACCTGAGATTGACAACTTTACATGATGTAACCTATGAAATCGTAAATGGAGAAATCATAGTAACAATAAAGTAACCTATGTAACAATAAAATCGGATTCATCCTGGGAGTGGTAATGGGAGAAATCATAGTGAACAACAGGAAACATGCAGAGTTGCTTACAATCAAATAGATGAAAAAACACATACAAAAAACCTAAATAATAATCATGAACAAGCTTAATATTGAATTATGAACTGTAAAGGAACTTACAAAATGTGACAATACGAACCTGGTCAAGCGCACAAGCAAAAATATCCTGGACATGACCCTGGTTGACAAGCTGTATTGCTCATGATGCAAGAGGCTTTGTACCTGCACTGCCAAGTCAATCAAAATCCATCATTATCTATACAATAAATACAAGTAATTGATGTAGTATTTTTTACTCTAAGATGCATTCTTATGATAATGTTAGAACATACATTGAAAATGTCAAAACATACCTGAATAAGCTCCTCTTCGTTTCAAGAACAATTTATTGGAGTCGCATGAACTTGGAACAAGCCTCCCACGATCTGAAAGAGTAGCAACAAAGTCAAAAATGACTTTTTTGTTGCTACGCTGGATCGAGGGAGGTTTGCTCCAACATTAAATCACTCCAATAAATTATTCTCTACTAAATAGGGCCAACCATGTGAAGGTGGAAGCTCTTATGGACCCTCCCCCCCCCCCCTCACATCACTCTCAATTCCCCAATACCCAATCTATATTTCATTTTTTACTTTCATGAGCATAAAAAAAAATATTCAATAACTAATAAAAAAAAAAATTCAACAAAAAGTACGCAAGGAAACATTGCAATTAATGCTTGACATAAAAATAGTATGATAAATGAGTTTTTTATATAACACAAAAAACGTTCCAAGTATGGTAACGTTTGTCTTATAATAATACAATATTTTACATTATCGAATTTTCTTTTTCTTCTTCCTATTTCTAAAGCTCCTAATTACATCATCAATATCATCATGCTCTGCTCCTATTTCGTGCCTTTCGACCCACACTGCTGACCTAGTTGCGTAGTCACGATGTCTGGTCTCATCCGGTGACGGGGCATCGCCTACAAAAACAGATAATATTAAATTTTAATTGTCAGTTTTTAAATATCATTGAACTAGTTCGGTAATATTAATAAAAAAAATTGCAATGAGGTTATTTACCTGGTGCACCAGTTGTCGCCGTTGGGACTGTTGCCCTGTCTTCCTCTCTGGTGGTAAGATCCTCAAGGGAAACATTCTCTGTCATTTAAACAAAAAACGTTATAAGGACAACCATCAAGGTATAATTAGAAAAAATTATAAGTGGAAATTAATTACCTTCACGACCCTCACTGATAGTAGCATTGTCGGCCTGGTCCCCACTACAATGATCAGGTTTCACGTGAGGATCATCTACATCTGGCTCTAAAACTGGGTTATTTGCCTCATCGGTAGTGTTGCTCCCCTGATTTAAACAAAGTTGTTAGACATTAAATTTATGGATGAAAACAAACATATTGAAAGGTTAATGTTTTACCTTATCAGGCATTCTGGATCTTGGGACCTGCCCCAAGCTTCTGCGACGTTCAACTACGACTTGATAGCCGAAATGGAAAGCGATATTTTTATCTTCCTCTATAGTTTCTGTTCTGAAGTCATCACCCTAAATTACATATGATTGTGTATTTTTAATCATGTTTGATAGGATTACAAAAACGTTGGAAGGCGATACAATTAATTATAAGATGTTTAGCTACTTAATTACAATTCTTGCGGCTAATTTCAAGTAGCCGCCCTGGCCTAGCTTGTGATGGCCCTTTTTTTCAATCCTAGCTTTGGTTGCCTTTGAGGTGTCAGGAAACCTAGCATCAAAATATTGAAGTCAGATATGATGTAGCACACTTTTATTTTAGACATAGAGAAAATTAAAGCTATTGAATTAAAGTTGTAATTTACCTTGCGGATCCAGTTGGCATTTTTCCTTCTTTCTTTGCCCTTTTCTCTTTTCCGTCATGGATGAGTGCTCTCCACTCACTCTCTGAAACCGCGAGAGGATGCTCATATCTAGGGTTAAATTGCAACTGCGTCCTATAGGTGTCCCTAGTATATTTCAAATATTTGTCGGCTACCCGAGCCACCGCTGTTCTGTCAAATGTGCCGACCCCAAAAAGGGCTTCTAGATAATCTAGAAGTTCTTTTTTCAGGTTGGAATTCTAGGAATTCCACCCTATGCGTATGGTTGGGCCAAAAATTACCAACGCATGGCTCTCCAAAAACCTGTAGAACTCATTATTTCCTACACAGAAAAAAAAGATATTATCATTAATTTAAAAATGAAAATCATGATAAATATGTTTTAGATAGAGTACATGAAATAGTTAAAATATTAAAATTTACCTGGGAGTTGTACGTACTTTATAGGGACACCTTCATCATTCACCAAAAACGTGCCATTAATGGTCCCTGTGGAGCTGACACGTGTAGCTCCAGGAAACACAATAATGTAGTTGGCCATATCAACCTCATCACTGCCAACACGTTCAACGGTTGGCTGGGTGTCTGCTTGGGCAGGGTATGTTTCTTGGCTGGCACCTAAAGGAGTGGAAGGTGTACGGGAGGGTTGCTGGGCAATCTCTTGCCCTTGTGTCCCACTACCACCAACACCGGGTTCAGAAAGTGCCAGAAAACGCTACATACAAAAGAACTTTTTGTTAGTTTAGTCAACGTAAAAATTAAAAATCAAACTATCATAATTCATCCCATGCAAAACAAAAAAAAATCCTTTTGACTTTTTATTATTACCTGATATGTTTCTAGCTGGCTCATAAGTTTTTTTTATCCTCTCTTCTATTTCAGGTGTTTGAGGCGCGTCTAACAAAGTATTAAATTTCGACCTTGCATCTCGTGCCTTTTTTCGCAACAAGAGCGCTGGAGATTGGGATGAAGAAAGCTCTTCCTCAAAGAGGGAATCATCAGGCGTACCATGGCTAGGTGTCTGCATATTTGAACAAAATTAATATTATTTCAATTATGTAAATAACTAAAATACCTGAAGATAGAGCAATGCTGGCACTTTACATGTTCTTTTGCTGGCCTCTTTCCGCGATCATCCCGTCTCGGGGTTGTTCCTGCACTGCTCTGATCAGTCTGCCACATTGCAATAAAATTATAAATGTAAAAACTTGAAAACAATATCTAACTTGAAAACACAAAATGAAAACTGAAATAATTTCTAATAAGACACCAGAAGACAGAGTTAGATTTTCAAATATGCCTTGCATTGAATTCAGTCCTGGAAACATGTCATTGCACATTAAGGCACCCAAACAAGAGACGAGTTGACAATGAAGACCTTATTGAATATATTGTTGGAGAAACTTCTAGTAAACTTGTTGTGAAGACCTTGAGGACATTTTTGGAGCAACATTGTTGAAGCTGATGGTATAGCATTGTTGGAGACGATCTTGAAGGGCCTTGAAGTGAAGCTTTTGGAGCAACTATTGAAAAATCCTTAGAGCATTTAAGTAAGGCACTTTGTATCTTCCATCACCTTTTTCCTTTCAATATCCTTTAAACGATTTTGTTGATATTTAATGTTTGAAATCATGTTATAATTCCTTGATTATATGTGTTTGGGGACTTTCCCTTTGAAATTACCCAAAAATACCTTGGCAATTTTATCTTCAGGATGCATGTCTGACCCTATTGTTCAACATTTTGATTGATAGTAGTAAACATAGAGAGTTAGGGGGCTCTTGACTTGGTTTGGTTGGGCCATTAGATCCCTAACATCTACTAGGGAGAACCCCCCTTGAGTTGGAGGAGAGATAGCCCAAAGTGAAAAGAGGTTGGTGAGGTGACAATGGGGCTATTGAATTACACATGGTATCACAATTTAGCTTTAGGACTTTATCTTGAGAAGTGCAAGATTTTGCTATATCAATTCTCAAATTGTTTACAACACTATTGTTAAGAACTAATAAGAAGTGATGTTGAGGGGTTTTTGGGTATAAGAAACAATACCATTTAAAAACTAGGGTTCTCATTCCTTGGCATTCCTTCACCTGGGCCTAGGGCACACTAGAATAATTTCACACTAAACCATGCAAACTTAAAAGTAACTTAACAGATCCATAAAGTAATAATAATCATAATTCCTAATTTTCTATTGTACGATATGATGCAAATTATTCAAACATGAAGCAATGAAGACATGCAATGTCTGAATTTCAAGATTGATGAACCAATACAAGAAGTTAGAAACTACAAATTTGATTCAATACTCTGTGTCCTAACTCCAGGAAGGAATCTAGTTTGTAGTACAAAACATACATCGTGTATTATCAATTCTTAATTGACAACAACTAAAGGTCATCTACCTCATCAATTCCTTCCCATTTTGTGTTTTTATGTTATATTCCTTATAAAAGTGTCAAATTTCTCTCAAAGTAAGCAACCACTGAATAAAATAAAAAATATTTGAGATATGATTGAGAAATGGTCATTTATTTCTTGAAAGGATCTTCACAATTTCTTTGGTTGTTTTTCATCTCAAGAAACAAGAAATGACCTAAGAAACTATCGTGATATAATATAAGAAACAACACGGTGCAATGGCCATTTTCAAAGCCAAATGATGTCCATTGAGGACATGGCCTTAATTTGGTTCCTGTTTCATAGAAGTTTCGGGTAGAAATGGAACTTTGTTGTACCATTTCCAGTTGTAAAAAGGGAAAACCTTTTTTTTCCATGGGAAATAATTTACCTTTCCTTTTTCAAGATAATCTAAATCACAAAAAATATGAACTATACTGCACACATTCTTAGATAATGTGAAAGTGGAAAAGGAATACCCTACACAAGTGATGCACACATGTACATTTGAACACTAATAGATTTTTGTAGTTGAAATGCAATGCTTGTTTTCATTTAAATGTAGGGTTTTTAAAGTTGGGAGAAATAATGGTTGCCAAATTAATAAGTGTTTCTTTGGGAAAAATTTAAATCTTGTATTGGGTGATGAAAATAATAGAGGGTATTGAATCTTGATTCTTGACATTGTGTTTAACTTGAATAACTCAAATGATTATAAATATCAGTGGATGAGTTTTTTTTTTCAATATGTCACTCAAAACTCTTATGTCAAAGCATTGTATGATGGCTAGCATTTGCTTGTTTCCCTTTCTTCAGGTCAATGTAAAAAGTATATTAATATATTGGAGCATGAATGATAACTACAATTGTTTGCTCTATAGTATATCCAGCCCCAAGATTATGAAAAGTTTTCTCAAGTGGAGCTATTGGTTATTGATGAAGCAGCTGCAATTCCATTGCCTGTTGTAAAGGCTCTGCTCAGGCCATATTTAGTGTTTTTGTGCTCTACTGTAAATGGGTAATAATTTGGAGTACTACCCTTGTGATAAAGTTGATGAATTTCGATCTCCCATTCTCTACCACTTTGCACTTCACCTTCAATATAGATCAGACCAAGGGAAATTCGTTACTGGGTGTTGAGATGGATGAGTTTGTTGAACTAAAATCCATAGCTTAAACTTCATGAAACTGGTGGAGTCAAATTCATGCAAGCACAAAAACATCTTACACATCCTCTTTGAAACTCATCCGAAAGAACATTGGAAGACATCTAGAGAGAACCCTACAGCCTAACACAATCCAATGAAATTGACCAAAAAAACCCCAATAGAGTCAACCCTACTATAGGAGGAAGGGCCTGCAGTAAGAACTTATCATTTTGCAAGAGCTGAGGGCGAATGCTGTTCTGCAAGAACTGAGGGCGAACGCTGAAGGCGAATGCAGGGCGAATGCTATTCTGCAAGAGCTGAGGGCGAATGCTATTCTGCAAGAGCTAAGGGCGAATGCTGAGGGCGAATGCTGTTCTGCAAGAGCTGAGGGCAAACGCTGAGGGCGAATGCAGGGCGAATGCTGTTCTGCAAGAGCTGAGGGCGAATGCTGTTCTGCAAGAGCTGAGGGCGAATGTTGTTTTGCAAGAGCTGAGGGCGAATGCTGAGGGCGAATGCTGTTCTGTAAGAGCTGAGGGCGAATGCTGTTCTGCAAGAGCTTAGGGTGAATGCTATTCTGCAAGAGCTGAGGGCGAATGCTGAGGGCAAATGCTGTTCTGCAAGAGCTGAGGGTGAATGTTGTTTTGCAAGAGCGGAGGGCGAATGCGCACGTGATATCAGATGTTAATGTAGTTTTTAATAAGATCATTTTTATGTAGTGCGCATATAAGTGTTGTTATCCCGACGGTGAATAAAGCGTCTCTATTGCGACGAATGCCTCCAAACGTCGCAATACCGACACTTAGACAAAGTGTCACAATTGTGACGTTTGGAGGCAGCCGTCGCAATAGCGACGCTTTGGGGCATAGTGTCGCAATTGAGACGTCTTCCTCCAAGCAGTTGAGAGTTGAGGTTCTAATATCCAGATTTGAAAAAGGCATCTGTAAAACTGTTTTAGCGAGAGATTAAAACTAAATTCCCTATGTTATGTGATATAGCGTTAATGTGTATGACAACTATTTTTTATCATATTTCATACTTTATAATTTTAAATGATTTTGTTTCAACTAAAAATTAAGTTATATAAATCTTTTAGATGGCCAAATGACGAATTATGGGAAGATTTTGCCAATAAGATAAGAATTTCAAATCTAAAATATTTCTGCAATTTTAGTAGATGTTTTAACTATTTTAATTTAGAATTTTAACACAAAACACAAAATATTGTAATCATTTTAATTCAGGATTTTAACATAGAATTTTGATAACTAAATAAAACTTTTATTATATTTGATAGTCAAAAACAATTCGCTCATCAATTCTATCTCTACATAAAATACTTTCTATCAAAATATGAAAAAAAATATATCATAATTCAATTCAACATAAAAACTCTACTCAATTTAAAAAAAAAATTAAATAATATAAAATATATAGTTAAAAAAATATATTATTAAATTTCAAAATACTAAAAAATTATAATTAACTACTCAAAATGAAAATTAATTATTAACTTTGTTGAATAGTCACCCGACCAAAATCTGCACTTTGTGGCCATTTACAATTTGTCACAATCAAAGTTTTTCAAAATGAGGTTAATCACATTCACTTGTAAACAATTCGTACATACTTTTGAAAAAAAAAACAATGTGTATAATTTCAGAGCCTATGCCAAATGACACTAGGCCTGGTTAAACCATTGGGAGATCGACGAGAATGTTGTACTGCAAAACATTAATAACATTAAAAAAATTGTTACTTCTAAGTTCAAAGAAAAAATGTGGTGTGAGAAAGATCTAGCAGCTAAAAGAAAATTAAGATATTATAAGGAGGTCATCAACCCCACCCTAGAAGGTCAAAAGTATCTCTCTTTTTTAACTAGCTCAAAGAAGAAAATTAATATAGCCAAGATTAGAACGAACTCTCATGAGCTCCATAGTGAAACAGGTCACCGGACAGTTCCTAAAGCACCATGGATGGAAAGGATCTACCATCTCCGTGAGAATATGAACATCGAGGATGAAAATCACTTCCTCTTAGAGTGCCCCGAGTACAACCACATTAGAGCTCAATTTCATAATCTTTGTTACAATACTGACCTTCCTAGCCTTTTAAGATGTCAAAATTACAGTGAGCTCGGGAGGCTTCTCTCAAAGCTTTTTGAGCATAGGAATAAAATCTTAAATCAAACTAAATAACTCTTTTCTTTAGGTCCGATAGACCAAAGATTGGTCTGAGTGGACATTAACCATCATCATCATCATCATCATGAATATTTTATAAGAAATTTTTGTGATTTCAAATACAAATTTACTTTTATTATTTTTTTTAAAATTGGAACTTCTAGCTATCTCTAACTAGAATTACAAAATATTGGTGATTATAAACTATATGGCGGGGATATAAATGTCTCACCCACTTGTAAGTGTTCTTTAAATAACTGTGACACATAATAAAACGGTTCAAAATTGTTAAAAGACTGATGTAGAAAAATTAAATCATTGTTGCCCTGGAGATAAATCCTTGTATGGTCTATGATAGAAAGCATAAGTCGAAATACCATCACATTGTTCCATAACCTTTCAAGGCCATGCTTCCATTAATAGTCCTTGTTTTGAGGGGTGATCTACTTGTTCCATTTCCTGTAGATGAGTGAACATGAAAAGAAATTAAAATAGTTTTTAATCCAAATTGCTTCTTCCAAAATAGGTATGAGTAAAACATTTCTCCAAATTTGGTGGTTATTTAGTAAGTTTATTATTAGCATGGAAACCCCATATATTTGGATTTGAGTATATCCTTAGCTAAAATGAATATGAGCAAATTTTGGCAAGCCAATAGTTTTTTCCGATTATTAGACTTTATACCAAAACCCATTTTTACACGAAAAAAAGTATTATTCTGAGAGGAAGAGAATGAATCACCTCCACTGTTCTCCCTGAGTTATATGATGCTTCATAAGATAAATCCCATGGTTTAGAATGATCGGGATTTTTTGCACTTATTACTTTTGTGGGGGTGACACCATTATCCTTAGGAAAGTGTTCTAGTATAGCTAGAGCTTTGGTAGTCCAATGATCAATGGAAGAGATTTGAAAGAATGACAACGCGAGTTGGAAAACAAAACCCCCCATACCCCCTCCAAATCCTCCCCTTCCCATACCCCTAAGTAACTTGTGGATTATTTGCACATATGCCATACCTTCTAATAAAAAGGACAACTCATGAAAATGTGCTTTGTAGTTTCTTCGCCATTTTTGACTTAGGAACACCAACTTGGCCCAATCAAAAATAAATTATGAAGGATATCCCAAGTGGAGATTTTACTTTCCAACAAGAACCACATGAATTTTTTTTTATTTTGCAGGGCACGTAGCTTACCATAACAACTTACGCCACCACTTGGTAACGATATAATCTTTGGCATCCACAAGACAGATGTATCCAAGTTTATGGGTATAAGAGCCAAGGGGAGAGATGCTCCAAGCTAATTCATCTTCTTTGTCTGTCAGTTGAATGTGTCCAGTTGATAAGGCATCCAAATATCCATTCCATGCCTCTCTAAAGTCCCCTTCTAGACCAAATTCTTCACATGATATCCCTTCCTCGCTCCATAAAGTTGTTAGTGTTGGATTGACAATGTGTGTGAGTTTGGAGATGCCTTTGTCTCTTATGGAATAAATTAAAGTGGGGGGAAGGACCTTAACCACTCCGTGGCCATGGATGGATACCTATTCTCACACGCACTTCTCTTCCTACTATCTATGCCATCACACTTCTTATAAGTTTAAAGGAGTTAAGAATAGCCCTCCATATCACAAAGATGTTTGTTCGCTACTTGTCCACCTTCCTCATCGAATCTTCAAGCGAACTTAAGGCAATGTATTTTTGAGTGACAATCATTGTCCATAAGATGAGTTGAAATTATTTTCCACCCACACTTAGCATCGATATATTTGGATAACAAGAATATTTTATTCAAGCCCCATCCCCCTAAGAGATTTTGCATAGCCATTTTGTCCCATTTAAGCCAAGGAAACACGCCATGATCCTACTTCCACGATCAGAGGAAATTGAAGTAGATTCTTTGAATTCTTTTCAGGACACCTTTTGGGATCCATGAAAGGGGCATCCAGTAAATAGGGACATCTTCTAAAATTGATTTTATTGGAACTAATCGACCCGCTCAAGATAGCCACCAAAAGGACTAACTTTTCAATCTTTTCATAATCTTAGCTATGAGCAAAAACAAATTCTCTTTTCTATAACAATTTGTTCTAAGATTGAATCAAAGGGACTTTAAGCCCTCTTCTAATTACCTAGATGCAAAAGGGAGTGTCTAAATTAGATGGAGTGTCTCCCCATCATACAAGTTTCGTGTGGAAATTATGGATTTAATGGTTTTTATTGTCATTCTGGTGAATTTCCCATACAAAGAGAGAATATATGACAACAATATCAACTCTCTAGGAGAACCGTTATAAAAAATGAGGATGTCATTGATGAAGAGAAGATGCATTATGGTTAGGGCCTTAAAAATAATATTTTCTTAGAATTCACCCCATCTTTTTACCTCTTCCAGTAGGAAGCTAAGTTCTCCTGCTACCAACAAAAATGGTAGCATGGAGATATGTCCCTGATGTAGACCTATTTGTGCCTAAAAGAAAGGGAAGGTTCATCCATTGATTAACACTTTGAATGAAACAGTATGAATAAAACTCATCACCCAAGATATGAAGTATGGTTTTAAGCCCACATGTGTCATAAGAAGTCTTAGGTAGATTGAGTTGAGTTCGTCATAAGCTTTAGAAAAGTCAATATTGATAATATCACCTTTTAAATTCATGATTTTCAACTTGTGCAAATCGTTCTGAGTTGCACCGATTGCTTCATGAATCTATCCCCCGTCCAAAAATGAAAATTTCTCTTTGGAAATAGATCGAGAGAGGATGTGTTTGATTCTTTAGGAAATTAATTTTTTTATGACCTTATATATAGCATTGGAGTGGGAGATAGGTTGAAAATTGCCCAGAGACGATGGGTGGTCTACCTTGGGGATAAGAGCGATGAAAGTCTTAGTGGGGCTTCCATGTTTCAGAAAATTGTGCAATTTTTTTTTAGTTCATATTTAGAAAATTCATCCATGATGGACCTATTCTCTTCTTCCTTGACCGACATAGGGAAAACCTAAGTAATTCTAATCACTTCTGATATTGTGGCTCTATCTCACCTCTAGCTTGGGAATATAAGAGGTTTTTGAGATGAATCTTGAATAACATTGATAGGCCTTCAAAGTGTGAAACTTCCATTCCATCAAGGCCTTGAATAATCCATATGGTATTATGCATTTTCCTTCCATTGGCATAGGCCTAGAAAATTTTTGTGTTCTCATCTCCATTATCCAGCCAAATGAGTTTCCTTTTTTAATCATCACTCCTCTCATTCTTCTAAGAGCACCTTTTTATGTTTTTCCAGAGTCATAAGAGCCTATTTTGATTCAGGAGAGATCAATCCTTCTGCTTCTTTATTAGTAAATTCCTAAATTTATTAGTACCATAAGGTGGGACCCTTCCTAATTGCATCAGAGCATCGCAGTATGGGCATATCGCAATATCGCAATATCGCAACATCGCAATATCGCAACAATTGCAATATCGCAATATCGCAACCATCGCACCATCACACCAACGCAACATCGCGCCATCACACCATCGCAACATCGCGCCATCGCAACATCGCGCCATCGCGCCATCGCACCATCGCAACATCACAACATCGCACCATTGCGCCATCGCAACATCGCAACATCACGCCATCGCACCATCGCACCATCGCAACATCGCGAAATCGCAATATCGCACCATCGCAACATCGCACATCGAAAATTTTACATTGCGCATTTTTTTGTTTGATCCGCCGATCGTCGTTGCGACGTGTTGTCCACCGTCGGATGTGGGGCCCGATCCTTTCATATATTAGAGGATGAGATCCAATTTATTGGATTGTAATATAAGACCAAAGGCTTAAGGTGGAGGGCAATTGTTAACGTAAAGTTGTTGCGATCATATTAAAAAGTGTCGCGTGGTCCGTGGGTTATATATATATGCCTCGGCTTAATGGGAGGGCGATTATTAATATAAAACCATTGTGATGAACGTATGTTCCGCTTGCGGTACTTGCCACATCAACAAGACACTCGTGGCATGAAAAGGGTTGGAATTGCCCTGATTTAAAAGTCAGCAATTACATTTTATTTATTTAAAAGGCTCAGTTACACGTATGCAGCAATTACACCCCCACAGAGGACAGAAAAGAAAACAGAGCTGAAAGGAGATAAAACACAGTCACAGAAAAGACAAAGACAGCCAGAGAAAAAACAAATGCGTAGCGATTCAAAAGACTAAAGGAGTTGAGCTGGAGTTCACATTGTAATTCGAATGAAAATATTTTAATTGTTTTTATTGTTTGTGATGCAAAGGAAAGTATCCTAAGGAAAAGACAAAATCCCACTATAGCTTGGAAATTTGTACATATTGTAGTAATTCTAAAAAGGAGTTGGAAAAAGGAATAAGAAGACAGAAGCCAAAGAGTCATGACTGTTCACTTCGGATTCCTTGTGAAATACAAACAGTCATGTGAGAATTTCTATATATAATATCAATTTTGATAAGCTCAATGTGAGTAAGAGAGAGAGAGAGGGAGAAAAAATAGAGAATGCAGAATATAGAAGAATAAAGAAGAAAAGATTAAGAGAAGAAGAGTAGATACAGAACAGAGCTGATATCTGAGGTAAATCAGCAAACATTCAGTTTGATAAATTGAGGAAGTTGGAGCTTCCCTATCAAGTTGCAGCTTGATAGCTGTCAGTTGTAGCTGACTGAGGTTGGAGCCTCCTGTAGGTTGGTGCCTGTAGAAAATTGAAGGGAGTTGGTGCTTCCTTGCAAGTTGTAGCTTGCAGAATTGAGGTAGGAGCCTCCTGTAGGTTGGTGCCTGCAGAAAAACAGTGGTGAGAGGGAGTTGGAGCTTGCCTTTGCATCACAACAATAATAAAATGTGGTTTTCTCCCTTTATGGGTTTCCACTTACATTTGCTGTCTCTATGTGTGTTTCTTATGTGTTGATGTGATTCTTTCAATCTGCTTAATTGTTTGCTGCTCTCAACATAAGTATGGTGTCACATTAATTTAATACTGGCTGTAACATTTTAAGACTGTTCACATATTAAGCTGTAAATAAGTTTGGTGAAAATTTAGAATTGTTAAATATGTATTAAACTAATTCACCCCCCCCCGCCTCTCAGTTTAATTAAAGGTCTAACAGACCATTGTGCCACAAGTTAGTTATTGACACATATAGGATGGCATATATAGTTATGGTTTAAAGGTTTTGGGATTGGGGGCTTCAGAGGCCAACCCTGAAGGGCCAGCCCCCCCTCCATGTGCCCAAGTGCTGGGAACTATGGCCTTAAACCAAACCATAACCATAAACTCCAGCAGTCAGTGCCAAGTCGTTCACATGAAGTTTTAAACCGCGGCAAGCTACGGTTATCTAGTGGAAACAATTCTAACCTCCGATGGGTGGTAATGACCTCTCACATGGCGGGTTATGTTGTAAGTTGCGACGGTTAGGATGGAACCATGAAGACTCTGGTTCCAAGACTGTATGGCGCATTTACAAATGGTTAAAGGCAGAGTGGAAAGTTATTACATGCATGGTGAACGACATATACACAATGATTGGTTGGTTGGCGGAACCTTAACTCTGAATTCCACTCCTCCACTGTGCGAAGTTTCAAACCATAGCAAGTAGAGTTTACTGCAATCACATGATAGGATTTGTTTAAAGTTAAATGATATGGTTTATGGAACCATAAATTCCATGTTCCACACCTCTTTTATATGTGGATTTGTAAATCCATGACCGCGTGGGTTATGACGGAGGGTCGGCTTGTGACCACTCCGTCTAACCATTACATTTAAATTTAAACAGTCCATAACAGAGGAAATATTGGCGCAGACCCTAAATTTAGGGTCTTTTCTATTTTTAGCCACAGTTAGCTGCAGTTCTCCACAGTTAGTGGAGATTTTCTAGCTGACATTGGGAAAAAGGCATGGAGAGGTCAATTTTTGACCAATTGTGGTGAAACAAGAGTCTACCTAGACTAATTTGAGCATTCTGGAGCCATTGGTGCAGAGAAAAAAACCATTAGAGTCTTGAAAAAATATGTAATTTACAATTTTGAGCATACTAAAAAAGAGGGACATGCCATTAGGAGCTGGAGTAGCAGATGTAGTCGAGGACGGGTGAACAGCTTCATCATGCCTACTATGTAAAACTTATGTGGTTGAATGTTTTTCTCTGTTATGCACTGTTGTTCAATGTTTTTAAGGCTTATTTATATGCTTGAAGTTCACTAATTCATCTAATTTTCATGGTTAAAACTCTCATACCTTAAAAAAAGTTACGGAGACAATTTGTACATGTTTATTTAAATAAAAGGACACTTAGCACAACAGAACTAATACACTCCTTTCAGATCAAGTTGGTATCAAAGCTAGAGTTTTATCTCTGGTGTTTTTATGTGCAAGGATTTGTTATCTGTTTGCAAGGGTTTTCATGCTTACTAGGCTCAAGCTTAAGAGAGGAGAAGGAAAATTGGTGGAAGCAAGAGGTTCTCAAAGTGAACCACAACAAAGGAGGGCAAGATTTCCACATTCTCCACCACCTAGTTTACCTCCAGGGGAAGCAGAAGCAGCATCAATCATGCCTCCAAGAGAAGGATCTCAAAGAGGAATAAAGAGTGTAAGAAAAGTATTTCTTGACTTAACTGAAATGGTGAGAGTCCTTTATCAAGAAAGGAATGATAAACTAGAAGAGGAAAGGTCCAAACTTCGCAAGGAAGGACAAGTATTGTCAGAAGGCCACAATGATGAAGATAAATCCAAGAAGGGTAATGGAGGAAATGGAGGGAGTTGAAAGTCACCATCATCACCCTCATCTTCATCCTCATCATCCTCTACTTCATCTTCAGTACATCAGCCATCTAAGTCAAAGAACACTGGTAAAAGTCCTTTTCTAAAACTTGATGTTAAGCTTGAATTTCCAATGTTTAATGGTGAAGTCAATGTAGAAAAGCTTGATAATTGGATTAGGAAATTGAAGGTTTATTTGAGAATTCATAACCTTCATGATGATGACACCAAAATCCAACTAGCTTCATTGAGGATGGAAGGTGCAGCTCTTGTTTGGTGGGAAACCAAGACAAACGAGGAGATAAAAAAGCATGGTAAGGTTATTCTATCATGGACTGGTTTCATTACTGCAATAAAACAACAGTTTTGTCCATTAGCTCACATCCAAAAAGGCATAATGAACTGGAAAAAATTTAGACAATTGAAAGGACACAATGTACAAGTGTATACTCAAGAATTTAGGAGAAGAACTATTTTACTAAGAGTAGATTTGCATAGCCAAGACACTTTGCTCAAGTATATAGGAGGCTTACATACCTATCTAAGACATGCATTTTAAACCTATAAGCCTAGTTTAAGTTTGTGTTGGGGAAAACAAAACTTAGATGGGAATGAGGAAAATGAGTTTAAAGGAAAATGGAAGAAAAAGAGAAATGCAAATACTAGAAAAGAGAAGGGAAAATTATTTTGCAAACACTGTTCTAAAACTAGCCATGATGAAGACCATTATTGGAAACTTCATCCAGAGTTGAAACCAGAAAGTTTGAAGGCCAAAGAGAAAGTCAAGGAGAAAGGAAAAACTGTTGCAATAAATGAGCAAGACCTAGGGTCAGATTCAGGAGATGAAACAAAAATCATAGTTATGGCACTACAGAACTTGAAGGGGAAAGAGATTGAAAATAAACCCAGTTCCAGTATATCTAATTATCACATACAAGCTCCAAATGAAGAAAAGAGAATTGAATTGTTTCATGTGAGGGTCATTTCCAAACATACCAAGGTTGACACATTGTTTGGCAGTGGGTCGCAAGAAAATTTAATCTCTGAAGACTTGGTCAAGAAAATTAATCTTGAGACCATTCCACATCCGAAACTATATCCACTTGGTTGGATTTGTAAGGATGCAAATTTACAGGTTTCAAAGAAGTGCATATTGTGCTTTGCAATAACTACACATTTCATTGACATGGTTGAAGTAGATGTTGTTTAGCTTGATATAACAGGTATGGTATTGGGCAGTCCTTAATTATATGACAGGAAATCAATCTTTCATCGCCATGAGAAAAAATACCATTTATTCAAAGATGGCAAGGAGTACATTGTAAGAGCTTATCGTAAAAAACTAGACACTTCTTTATTTAATGCAGGGTAGATGAAAAGGCTCGTCAATGCAAGTTAAAACTTGACATTGATGATGATTAAACAAAGAAAAGTTTTACATAATCCTTTTTATACAAATACTGATGTATATAATGAGTTGTTTCAGTTTGAAATCGGGTTGTCTTTGAAAGAATATGAAAAACAGTTGCAACAGTCGACTTTGGTGTTGAATGGTGCTGAGAACAAAGTGTCAGTGCAAGAAGCTGCAAAGGTACAAGAGAGGGAAAAGAAACTTGAAAAAGAAGGCACAGGATTCAGAAATGTTCATTGTTGGTTTCAGAAAGACATGGTACAATGGTGAAGAAACTTGGTCAGAAATCGACACTAGTTCAAGGCAAATTCAACAAAAAATCGCCATAAGGACAGGATGCAAGGTGAGAGTAATTCCAAGTTTCGTTTGACTATATACCAATGTGGAAATAGGATGTTTAATACAAAGTTAGGTTTCTGTTCTGCAAATTCAGTAAATGTGTAGCATGACAATGTCAAATTCAGCAATGGTTAGTCGACGGAATCAAGGAAAAATTTGTCGTTTCATGAAAATCTCAAATTAATGAAATTAGGGAAATTTCAGTGGACAAAGATTGGAAGAGTGGGGACACAGTCTCCTCATCTTCATGCTAAGTAGTCCAAAGAACTTTTGGGGTCCAAAAGCTTCCCATTGGGGAGGTGTGATTAGGAGATCAAGTCTTATGCTAAAAAATGAAAGTGTTCGAAACAGGTCCAAACCTAAGCGACTGGAAAGGTGTCGTCGTTGTGATTTCGACACTGTGAATGGTTTGAAAAACTGATGTCGTATGAGGAAGATAACGCGTTCTGTTCGTTTTCCCAAACAGAAAAAGTTTGGTGACTAGATGCCTAGTCAGCTTGCAGATACAATCAGTAGGAATATTCCATTTTCTTCTGAGCCAATGGGATGGTGCCATGTGGCATATGGTGGGTGATTGATTGTTTAGTATGGAGTTGTTTTCTGGCCATTGGATGAGGTTTTGATAAGCCATCGGATGAGTGACACGTGGCAAGCCCGAAGGCCGCCACATGTCTTGATGAGCGTGTACTAAAATTTATTTTGAGTCGATGGAAGTCGACCACCCGACCTCCTACTTGCCAGCCAGCTCGTACACCATTGCGCCACAATTTAGTTCTTAACACATAAAGGACGCCACATATAGTTATGGTTTAATGGTTTTGGGATTGGGGGCTTGGGAGGCCAACCCCCCTTCCATGCACCCAAGCATTAGGAACTATGGCCTTAAACCAAACCATAACCATAAACTCCGGCGGTCAGTAACAAGTCCTTCACATGAAGTTTTAAACTGCGGCAAGCTACGGTTATCCGATGGCAACAACTCTAACCTCCGGTGGGTGGTAATGACTTGTCACATGGCGAGTTAAGTTGTAAGTTGTGACGGTTAGAACATAACCATGTAGACTCCGAGTTCCAATAATGCATGACATATTTACAAACAGTTAAGAGCGGAGTGGAAAGCTATTACATCCGTAGTGAACGAAATATATACAACGGTTGGTTGGTTAATGGAACCTTAACTCTGAGTTCCACTCCTCCACGGTACAAAATTTCAAACCGTAATAAGTGGAGTTTACTACAATCACATGATAGGGTTTGTTTAAAGTTAAATGCTATAGTTTATGGAACCGTAAATTCCATGTTCTGAACCTCTTTTATACGTGGATTTGTAAATCCATGACCGCGTGGGTTACAAAGGAGGGTTGGCTTGTGACCACTCTGCCTAACCATTACATTTAAATTTAAACAGTCCATAGCGGCAAAAATATTGGCGCCGACCCTAAATTTAGGGTCTTTTCTATTTTTAGCCATAGTTAACTGTAGTTCTCCACAGTTAGTGGAGATTTTCTAGTTGACATTGGGAAAAAGTCATGGAGTGGTCAATTTTCGACCAATTTTGGTGAAACAAGAGTCTACCTAGACTAATTTGAGCATTCTGGAGCCATTGCTGTAGAGAAAACATCCATTAGAGGCCTGTAAACATATTTAATTTACAATTTTGAGCATAATGACAAAGAGGGACATGCCATTGGGAGCTGGACCAACAGATGTAGCCCAGGAGGGGTGAACTGCTTCATCATGCCTACTGTGTAATACTTATGTGTGAATGTTTTTCTCTGTTAGGCATTGTTGTTCAGTGTTTTTAAGGCTTATTTATATGCTTAAAGTTCACTAATTCATCTAATTTTCATGGTTAAAACTCTCATAGCTTAAGAAAACTTATGGAGACAATTTGTACATGTTTATTTAACTGAAAGGACACTTAGCACAACAAAACTAATACACTCATTTCAGATCATGGAAATTAAATGGCTACTTCCACTTTAAGACCTTTTTTTAAAACACAATATGTTACTGTCTATTATGCATGCTATAAAGTTAAACTCATTTTGGAAAAAAAATAGTGTTTTAAATTAGGACTATCTTCCTAAAGAATGCTACCTTGTGAAGACTATGATAATGGGGCTCCAAAATGGTGAATTATGGAGAGGATGATCACCATAGTCAAAACCCTGATAAAACACCATGGTTGAGCCTACACAATTCAAATTACGAAATTTAATTGGTTCTAAAGTTCGACCTCAATCTGCAGATAGTATTCCCTTCCATGAGCATTCAAAATTGGTCTAGCCAGAAGCTCATGATGCAAAACCTTCGAATTTGAAGAAAACCCTAGTTCTCTAGTCTAATTCTCATTATTGCATAGCTCGTACCCCTAATTGGTGCAATTTCAAATGAGGCCAAGTGACAGAGGGTCCATGAGTAGGCAATTGCTCTAATTAATCCAAAGTCATAATCATCATTGATTAAAACCCAAACTAGCCATGCCATTAAGATTACTACGTATCTAAGGTTGACTGGGACGGTGGACCCAGGGTTGGAATTTGATAGGAAAAATTCCCATCACAGGCCATTTTTCCTGTCAAATACCTTTGAAAATTAAACGTTACCGTTTTTCCCAATGTGCCCTGAAACTTACAAAACGTTTTTTTGACGTTTTATATTTTCAAGAAAACGTTATTAGTTTAGAATATGAAGAGCAGTTTTGACTTGGCCGAGGGCCTATCAATCATTATGTATGCCCCTACATAGCCATCGATTCTCCAGAATTTTGGGCGATTGCACCTGTTAACCACTCAATTTTTCGAGCTTTCTCAAACTTCACCTCAATTAGCCACATATTTTTAAATTTACCTTTGTTTGTTAATCGTACTTCCCCTCAATTTTATACGTTGATTTTTCTTTGTGATACCTTAGTTTAATACGTACCACTTTTTAAATTATGTTTCTTTTTCTTGGAATCAAAGGTCTCTATTCCGAGAATTTACTGCAAGGATTTTATTCTTCTATTTTGAAATGTTCTATTTTTAGGTGCTATACTCAAAATCTATATGCGCAAAAACCTTGTTAAGCACTATCTAGCTCCTCACATTTGTCACGCAACATTAGGGCTGATGGTTAACCACAATTTTCTTAAGCAAGGGCGAACTAGTTTGTATAAGAAATTCCTTAACACATATCTATTTCACTAATTTTACCTTGATAGCCAATCATAAAGAATATAGAGCTCTTGTACGAGGTGAAAAAATATCTCTAGGTACTATTATATTGTAACACACTATTTTTTGTATTTTTCTTATTTTTCTAATCAGCGTAATTGTTAGCGATATCAAATCTTCATAGATTTTGTAAGTGAATATGTACGTTTTTAGGGTTACTAGTCGTAAATATGTTATTGAAATTGTGTGGAGTTTGATGGAGTGGACATTCTATCAGCTAAATAGAATTTAATTTTTATTTAGTTAATAACAAATAAATGTTCATATCGAATTATCAATTAATAACAAATGAAGGTTCATAGTGAATTAACTAGTTACAAAAAAAACAACAATATTTTTTTAGGAAAAACAACACTGTTTTAGTTTACATATAGAGAAATGACATCACCAACAAAATTGAAGAAATTGTATATCTTTGGGCTTCTTCCAGATTCCAGATGCTAAGATTTCACCGTGATAGAACTTGATACCAGGGAAAATTCCAAGGATGAAATTTTATCTTAAAGTTTAGCAACCTTGGCGAATCTTACTAGTCCCTAATATCTAAATTTTAAAATGTTTGACGACAATTTTGTAAAAATGTCTATATTTCTAATTATTTTATATTAGACATTATATACTATTAAAATGTTTGACGGTAATTTTGTAAACATATCTAGATTTCTAATTATTTTATATTAGACATTACATACTATTGGCTATTTTTAGGGTAAAATAATTTTATACTATAAAATTTGGGCGAATTCATTTTTAGAAAAATGGAGATTAGATAATCTTTGTTATGGAAAAAATATGAAACACTAGCCCACTTGCGAATATTAGCCCGTAAAAGTTTCCATGCGTGATACGTGTTTGTTTTTTCCCCAATTTTTGATCAGGAATTTTGAAATTCAAGTTTATGTCACTTTTGTTTTTCTTTCAAATTTGAAATTGTGTTCTGTAATTTTAATGAACTAATTATTAAAATCCCAATTTCAAAATATGGACCAATTTTTTTCATGTTCAATTATTTTTAAGATCTAAGTGGTTTAGGGAGTTAATATTTCCAATTTCTTCATTGAAAATGGTCAAATTGGGAACTCAATAATAAATATTTAAGTCTAATTAGATTACAAAAATATTCGACTCTAATTAGATTCCCAAAAGAACTTGGAAGCATATGCAAATTGGAAGCATTTGTCAAATCTATTTATTGGAAGTTTCGAATCAATTTCTTAACACTAAGTATTTCAAGGAGTGGATATCACATAGTTCTCTGGGAAAAGTTTTGAATAGCCCATTCCTTATATCAATCCCTACTAAGTGTTTCATTTTCATTATGGACAAGGAAAATCCTGAAATTGGAGGGCAGATGCTCAACTCATACTCAACTCTTGCAATTGTAAAATCACTACAGTGTTTGTGTTTCAACTATTAGGAAAAAATCGATGATGATTTTGAGTTAGAAAATGAAGTGTAACCACATAGGAAAGAAAAATAAACATATATGATAAAAAAATACCATTGAGTTGTTGGTAAACTATTTAAGGTGTTTATTAGATACTTTATATTTTTGTGGTATTTTGAATTTGCAATTTTTAGTCACTCAAGATAATTATTTTAGAACCGATACTAAGAAGAATAATTTTTTAATCATATCTTTATTTGTGAAAGATTAATTTATTATCAAAATATCATTTTGGAATAGCAAAATTTTAAACAAAATATTATATGACAAAAAAAAATAAAAACCAAAACCTCAAAAAAAAAAAAAAAAAAATTAATGAAAAATTAAAAAAAAATCCAAATTCCAACTCGGTGGTGAAACATCCACGGACGCATAATATAGCCACGAAATCCCTCAAGGATATCATTGAGGGAAGGTATAAAATGAGAACTTCCAAGGTAAACTAATCATTATGAATAAAATACGAACGCATGGTTTCATATGTGAAAGCAACGCACAAACTTACATATGTATATGTATATATAAGGTCCACCGTAATATATCATCAACCCTATTATGTGTATACAATTTTATAACGATAAGCATTATGTAATGAGAATACAAAATCAATAATTCGATCCTTGGCTATGAAAAGTGGTAGGCCAGCACCTTAGTTGATAGACTAGCCATTAAAGGAGGAAGTAGGAGTATTGTGTAATCAGAGGATATATAAGTAAAGTTCCATGCAACATTATTCAAATATAAATGTAAAATCAAATTTGGCATAGAAATCTCATAGTAACAACATGTTTTAGGGTATATATATATATATATATATATATATATATATATTTTGCAATAAATTATTATTTTTAATTATAAATTTAAATTTTTTATATTTGAAATATTGTATTTATTAAATATTTTAGATTAATTTGCTCTCAATTTATTATTTATGAGTCAAAATATTTTGTTTCAACGTCGTTTCATAGGTTATGACCTGATAGCTGGGCATTTCCTAACAATATATTTATTTCCTGCTCGTTTTTTAATATTATACTTATTTATCATACAAGTGTTATATATAAAATAATCATAAATATTATATATAAAATAATAATAACAAATATATGTATTTAAATTAGGTAGATTACTAAATGTTAAATATTATAATATTTATTTTATGATATTTTTAACATTATTAAATAATTAAAAAGAATAAATATTAAATAATTGTAATTTTATTTTATATTATTTTAGTATATATATATATATATATATATATATATATATATATATATATGGATTTATGCTCATTTTATGATGGAAATTTCTAACTTATAAATAAGTTTTGTTACAATATTATGACTTATCAATACCATATGCTACAAAAAAAATCATAACCTAAATTTTATACTTTTTGGAATAGAGTTTCTAGAATTTAGTTTAATTATCAATAATTTTAGGTATTTAGTAGGGATTTAACCTCCATGGAATATTTAATAGTCAAAAATTAAAAGTTGAGATTGATCTTAAAAGTAGTTATGACATTTTTCTCATTTTTAATTAAATTGATTAATTAAGAGTTGGTTTTTTGGGCATGTGGTATTGATAATACCAAAGCCTATTTACAAGTTAAGATTCTCCATAGTTAAATTGGTATGAATGTCCATAGCAATATATATATATATATATATATATATATATATATTCTTTTCGTAAATAATAATTTAAAATAAAGTTGTAGTTTAGTTCATTCTTATGATGTTTTTAAATCTTGGTTAAGTAAATATGTTAATGTTTATCATGAATTGATGTGTAACTATTTAATTTATATGAATGAGCTATTTTTATAATGTTTTCAAAATTAAATTGAAAAGAAAAAAATGATATAACTAAGATAAATCTCAACCCACTATCTTGACTATTACTAGAAATGTTCTCTAGATAATTCTTAAAGATTAAATCCCTACCATACACTTAATGATTACTTATAATTAAATTAAAATTCTTGAAACCTTATTACAAAATAAACATGCCTATCAAATTAATAAATTAAATAATGGTTTAGATTTTATTATGAATCCCTTGATATAAAATGAGATAAATTGTATAGAATCCATTAAATAATGGGTAGATTTTATCATGATTCCCCTCATATAAATATATGAAAGAAATTTAATAGAATCCATTGGATGACATGGCTAGCCCTAACCATCTTAACATTCACAAGATGTTTACTTTGGGATATTATGTGGATCTAGTGTGTTACATCCCATGTGAAGTGTTAGTAGTGTGATCATGCTGACATTTTAGAAAATATAAAAGATTTAAAGGACCATAGCGTGGTGTATGGGGCTAAAAATGGAGATTATTTTTAAATTGTGAGGAAACTCTTGACGAGAATAAGATGGTGGAGGTCTTAGGATTAGGGCTTTAGTGGAGTGAAAGAAGAAAATAATTTTATGAACCTGAATTCCTTAGGGTGACCTAGGGCATTGGGTGTATTATACTCTAGAACACTATGATTCCTAAATAAATTTGAGAAGAATATTGTCAACTCAACAATTGTGACAACAATTTCTTGGATGGAATGGTATGTAGTGGCATGCAGACACCTCTTACATTTTTTCATGTAATCAAATGATCCACTATTGTCTGGTAATAACATGAAAGGGTTTTATGGATTCATGGTAATGAGACATAACATGGGGGGCTTCATGATGAGTTTAGATTGTCTGTAATATTATCCTAAACATTGTAGTGGATGAATGATGGACATAAGTGGCATTATAGAATGAGTAGGTTATGAATTTGTTATAACCAATCCCCCATGTAGGAAAGCACACTATGTGGTGGAAGAGTGAGGCTTAAGTATCTCCACGGATGTAGGACATGGGCCAGACCATAGCACATCTAGATGGAATTCAATTCTATTGGTTAGTATCTTACTTGTTCGGCTCAAGTTCCTTTTTATTGAATATATTTGGCTCCTTCTCTTTAAATTGGTTTTATAGTTAAGGGATTATGGTAATTCGAAGGAAATAAGGAATGATGTACATGTGCTTTATCTAGTTGTTTTCACTTTTGTATTGACGATTTCTAATAGAGTTATTGGACCAAGTCATATTCTAACTTTTTGTGTGCTTGCACTACAAATCATGGAAAATTTTAGGGGCTAATATTCACAGATGGGCTAATTTTCCATGCTTTTTCCAAAAAAAAAAGTTTCGCCATTTTCTATTTTTCCTAAACTTGATTCACCCAAATTTTATATGATAAAATTACTTTAAATTAAAAATCACCAAAATTTTATACATACTATCACCAAATATTTATAAAGGCTATATAAAATCATTAGAAATTTGAATGCTTTTATAAAAATATCACCAAAAATTTAACAATTTTAATATTAGGGATTAATAATATTCGCCAATGTTTCTAAACTGTATAATAAATTTCCCTCATTAAAATTTTCCCTACTACAAATATTGATCCATAAAAACTTTGTTCCCTTAACAAAAGAAACATTTGTGACTATTTATTTTAGTTCTTGGGCTATTTTTTCATGGTTGGGTAGCTTTCATGTTTTATTCATACAAGTGCTTAGGTAGATTTTCTTTCTAACCCAAAAGCTGACCCACTTCCCTGTCTCTTTTAACCCATAATCCCCTATGAAGGTCATTTGTCTTTATTGAACTCGATAAGTCAACATCGTAGACTAATATTTTCTTTCAAACTCTATGTCTCTTAGTGCCTTCTCCTCCTAGATGGCCCTCTTATGTTCTTATCAATAATCAACCTCCCATAATTATACCTATAAGTAATAGGACACCAAACATGAGTGCAAAAAATGGGGTTCCCATAGAGGAGTTACTTTGTTTGTCAAACTTCTCCCTTCCCTGCAAGCTTCAAAATGCATAACTAGACTCTAAATGGATTCCATTAGGATGGCCATGGACTTCCAGTGCATATGCTTAATAAATATTAACATTGAGGATGGGCCATCAAAAGGAAAAGATGGAAATCCTCCAAGGACCAATTGGAGGTTGATTTCAAGATTAGGGCATAGGCTTGGGAAACTCAAGAATACAAGACACTAAAATACTACAACTAATTGAGTTACATTGGATGAATAATGTTTCCATAGCTCAAGTGGAGGAAGATAGGGGTAATCAATAACACTCAATCTTCGACAGACTAAACGTAATGGAAAGAAAATTTGATGTTCTATATAAGAAGGTTTTCAACATTGAGATTACTGTCAATAGCCATGCTAATAACTGAAACATCCAAAGGAAGGATACAAAGTACTTTCCTGCCTATATTGGCACTTCTTCAAACCCAATTTTGTTAGATGAGGAATACAAGGATCAAAGTTAGATAGGTCGCTTACAATACCATTATGTAACCTCGAGGGGCTCAACCAAATTTTAACTTTTGACCTATGACCTCTCAATCAACAACATAATTTTCATTCTTAATTCAATTGTTTGAACTAATCCAAGTATATATATCACTAGAAAATTTGGCCCAATTTCCGACAGCCAATTCGTCGCTATTCCGACACATAGTCGTCGCAAGAGCGACAGTTCGAGGACGGGAAAAACGTGGTTTGCCATCTCGTCGCAATTCCGACGCACTTAAAAAGTGTCGCACTACCGACACTTTTTTCATCGCTTCCAAAAAAGCGTCGCTCTTTCGACGTTTCCCAAACCGTCACGCTTCCGACGTTTGTAAACTGTCGCACTTCCGATGAAATGTGGTCCGAAATTTTGAACGTCGCTCTTCCGACGTTTGTAAATTGTCGCAATTCTGACGAAATGTGGTTCGACGTTTTGAACATCGCTCTTCCGACGTTTGTAAACTGTCGCAATTCTGACACAATGCGGTCCGACGTTTTGGACGTCGCTATTCCGACGTTTTGGACGTCGCTATTCCGACGTTTGTAAACTGTTGCAATTCCGACAAAATGTGGTCCGACGTTTGTAAACTAGCGCAATTCTGACGAAATGTGGTCCGACGTTTTGAACGTCGCTCGTCCGACGTTTTTATACTGTCGCTCTTCCGACGTTTTTAAGCTGTCGCAATTCTGACGCTTACAAGGCGTCGGTATACTGACGATGGGTTCAATTTTTTTTTTAAATGAAACTTTAAAACAGGACAGTAAATCTCCAATATTTGTTATGAATTGTGGGCGTTCCAATGACCGTGAAATATTAATATAATAAACCACCCCGCAGCGCTTCGACTATAAACAATCATTTTTTTTTCACAAGAGAAAAAACACTGTTTTGAATATATTATATGAAGTAAAACAGTCCATGAAGTCATTACATTTTCACATCTGAAGATTGGAACCCAAATATCCATCCAGAAAAGTGGAAGTCCCACCCCAAACAATGATAGAAAAATACCCCATGTCACATACAGGGGCATGATATAAAATCCAGTAACGGTCCACATGGAGATTATCGACAATCTCAGAAAGCATCCAATTATGCCCGAGGCATCTATAAGAAAGTGAAATAGCAGTATGTAGAATAGTAAAGCAACAGATAGAGTACCGACGTCCATTGTTCCAAATACAAATTAAAGTACCCAAAATCCTTGAATAGAGAAAAACACTAATCATGTGAGGAGTGTGATATGTCCAAAATATAAAAAGACCATCAGACCATATCAATAAACCAACAACATAGACTAGCATCGCTAGTTTTGAAGGCAGAGTGATAAACATTAATCATTTTTTTTTCACAAGAGAAAAAACGTTGTTTTGAATATATTATATGAAGTAAAACAGTCCATGAAGTCATTACATTTTCACATCTCAAGATTGGAACCCAAATATCCATCCAGAAAAGTGGAAGTCCCACCCCAGACAGTGATAGAAAAATACCCCATGTCACATACAGGGACTTGATATAAAACCCAGTAACGGTCCACATGGAGATTATCGATAATCTGAGAAAGCATCCAAATATGCCCGAGGCATCTATAAGAAAGTGAAATAGCAGTATGTAGAATAGTAAAGCAACAGATAGAGTACCGACGTCCATTGTTCCAAATACAAATTAAGGTACCCAAAATCCTGCAACAGAGAAAAACGCTAATCATGTGAGGAGTGTTATATGTCCAAAATATAAAAAGACCATCAGACCATATCAATAAACCAGCAACATAGACCAGCATCGCTAGTTTTGAAGGCAGAGTGATAAACATTAATCATTTTTTTTTTCACAAGAGAAAAACGTTGTTTTGAATATATTATATGAAGTAAAACAGTCCATGAAGTTATTACATTTTCACATCTGAAGATTGGAACCCAAATATCCATCCAGAAAAGTGGAAGTCCCACCCCAGACAGTGATAGAAAAATACCCCATGTCACATACAGGGACTTGATATAAAACCCAGTAACGGTACACATGGAGATTATCGACAAATCTGAGAAAGCATCCAAATATGCCCGAGGCATCTATAAGAAAGTGAAATAGCAGTATGTAGAATAGTAAAGCAACAGATAGAGTACCGACGTCTATTGTTCCAAATACAAATTAAAGTACCCAAAATCCTTGAACAGAGAAAAAAGCTAATCATGTGAGGAGTGTGATATGTCCAAAATATAAAAAGACCATCAGACCATATCAATAAACCAGCATCGCTAGTTTTGAAGGCAGAGTGATAACCTGTCAACACATAAAATAGTATCATAAAGCGGATACAGGAAATGTGCAGAGACATGTACTGTTGATATATGCCTCACACAAAAAGCATCCATGATAGAGCAAAAATATGTATAAACCTAGGGTCGATTGTATGTTCTGGCTCGCTTGTTCCCAGAAATAAAAACCATCTGCAGAAACCCAGGCTCGCTTGTAAGATCAGGCTCGCTTGATTCCAAAATTGGTAACCATCTGTTGCATCCGAGATGTAAGGTTTAGGCTCGCTTGTTTCCATTAGTAGCCCGCTACAGCATCCACCTTGTTCATAGCAAAAAGGTTCCTGTAGATATACAGAGAAAGAGTATAATACGTAGACCATATAAACATGGCTCTGTATTTCAAAAAACAGGTTTAAAATAGAAACAGGGCAACATTTTTTTTTTCCAATTGTTATGAACATAATTCGACCGTGAAATATTAATATAATAAACCACCCCACAGTGCTTCGACTATAAACAATCATATAAACATGGCTCTGTATTTCAAAAAACAGGTTTAAAATAGAAACAGGGCAACATTTTTTTTTTCTAAGTAAAGTTAATCTATTAACAGTGGGAATAAAATTACACCGAAGTCAAAAACATTGCCCAGACTCATGGCAAATTTGTCATCAAAAAATCAAAAAATTAAGAAGACTGCCCTCATATGGGGAAACCAGTCTTGAACGTTTACATAATTCAAAAATATTATAGAGGTCCAGCACAGTAATATAATCTAAAAGCAGCCCAATTAAGTGGGTCGCGAAGCAAGAAAAACAAATTAACCAAACTACTCCTTCGGTGGCTCCTCGACGATTCGGCACCATCCTTCGGAAGGTCCAGGATCGCCAGGTGCTACCTCCACATTCATGCCACCGCTCCCCTCCTGAAGGCCCGAATGCTGGTCAGATTTTTCTGAGCTCAGACCCGCTGGACGGGTGCATTGTTCTTCCATTTGGGCCTCCTCACGGAAAACCACAGTAATTGAAGTTGTGATTCATGGGCGGTTCAGAGAGCAATTAAAGGAAAAAAGCGTAGTGTGCGTCATGGGAGAAGGTGAAGCGGTGGGGAAATGAGGAGTAGGGGAGCCCATACGGTGGCCAGATCCTATAACTCGACCCCGCCCACTTCTAGTATCTGGACAGCGACCTGCGTGATAATCACTGGACTGGGAAGACGAATTGGTTGAGGGGCTAGAGGGAGCACGCAGGGGTTGACCTCTAGTGCTCCCCCTGAGGCAACGCATCCTTTGACGTAGGCGAGGCATGGGTGCAGTCTTAGCAGTGGGCACAAGAGGAGACAAAGAAGCAGAATTCCAAGAAACAGAGGAAGACAAACATAGACCAGGCCGAGAGAAATGCAGATATGCAACAAGTTCTAAGCAGTAGTTCAGCTAGCCACTTCTCCTTCTCGTCACAATGAGCAGGCAGTGTAACCCAGCAACCAGCTCGTCTGAAAAACCATAGCGAAACGCCATTTTATCGACCCGGCTGCAATGCAATCGAAGGACGTCCGTCATAATTAATCTCTGATCATTAATGAGAGCCGAAGGCCGGATCATATTGGAGCATGCGGAATCGCTAACAGGAGTGGAGGTCCGATCTTGAATAGTGTTAAAACTTAATGCGATTTGATGTGAAAACCTTGGAACTTAATTGAACAACGTTAAAACTTAATGCGATTGATATGAAATCGCCACATCCATGTCCCATCGCCTTAAACGCCATCGAATGCACCCGCATCCGGGAACAGGGCAACATTTGATTGAGGACACATGGCAGAAATTGATTGGAGCGGATCTTTGTTTGGGCCGCTCGCGCAGTGGAAATCCGGACCCGAAAAATATTAGGGTGAATTTGATAAGAAATTCGCGTCACAACTCTCCCTCCGTACACCAGCCCAAATTCGGACCCGAAAAAGATTAGGGCGGAATTCAATTGGTTTTCGCATCACAAAATTGGCCGACGTCAGCAGGCTATTTTGGAACGCGAATTTGGTTTGAATTATGGTTTATCGCCGTTTGAAGTCCGGCGGGCTCGACTTAAGAACAATTTTGTTTGATCCCATCTTATAAAATTTGTGTTGGTTTTATTTGATAATACACATATTTATAATAAATCATGGGAATACCACACTAAACATGTGGAAAAGTTATATAAATTATTGAGAACAATAATTTTTATGTAAAAATATCCAAATGTGCTTTTGGGAAATAAGAATTCGAGTATTTGGTTCATATTGTTTTAAAGGAAGGAGTGAAGTTGGAGCCTCAAAAGATGCAAGCTGTTACAAAATGACCTATTCCTAAGAAAATCAAGGTTCTTAGAAGATTTTTTAGACTTACATGATATTATTGATAATTTGTTAAGAATTATGCATGCATTTCAAGTCCACTCACATATCTCTTGAAGGAAATATCATTTATATGGAATGATGAGGCTACTTTGGCATTCTCTCTTTTAATGGATGCCATGTCTTCTACACCAACATCGATTGCACCTACTTTTGGTAAAACATTCATAGTAGAGTGTGAGGCACTAGGACAAGGAATTTACATAACATTAACACAATAAGGGATATCATTGGCTTTTAAAAGCAAGGAATTTAAAGAAAATATTTGGTGAAATCTACGTATGAAAAATAAATGGAAGCAATATTACATGCAATAAAAAATGGGGATAGTATATCATTGGGAGGTACTTTAAATTCAAGATATACCATGATAGCATAAAGTATTTTTTGAAGCTATGATTTTCATTAGAAGATTAACAAAAATGAGGAGAAAAAATGCAAAGTTTTAATTTTGAGATAATCTACAAAAAGGGTAAGGAAAATTTAGTACATGATGCTCTTTCTAAAATAGAAGAGGCCTCAAATTTATATCCAATTACATTTCTATTCCTAGGTGGCTAGAAGAAGCTTTCCATAATGGAAAAATGACAATAGTACTAAACAAAAACTAAAATTTATAAAGGATGGGATGAACTCTATGGAGCATTGGGAGTGAAAGAGAGATATACTTTGGTGCAAATGTAGAATATTTTTATGCACGCAAGCATTTTTGAATAAAAAAATATTAAGGGAGTCCCATGTCTCTCTGATGGTAGGACGCAGGGTTCCTTAAAACATCTCAAAGGATCAAAAAATATATTTTTGGAAGAAATGAAGAAAGATATTCAAAATTTTGTAAGAGAAGGTCAGGTTTGTGTAATAAATAAAACAGAGATAGTAAAATCTCTAGGGTTACTTCAACCATTCCACATACATATTCAAAGACTAGGAGATATATCAATAGACTTTATTACAGGGTTACTGAAATATAAAGGTAAGTATTACATTTTTGTGGTCATTTATATAGACAAATTTTGTAGATTTTTTTGTAGAGCTCAAAGTACATAAACAACAAGCCAAGTGGCAGAAGTGTCCGTGAAAGAAATTCATAGTCTTCATGGTTTTCCTAAAGTAATAGTAACAAGAAACTTTTGGAAACAATTATTTAATATGAGTGGAGAAACACTAGCTGTCCTGAGTTCTACATATCAAACACAATCAAATGGTCAAACAAAAATAGTTAACAAATGTTTTAAAGGTTATCTACAATGTTACTCTTTAGAAAAGAAATCTTAATGGATGAAGTGGGTTCGTCAAGGAAGAATGATAATATGATACTACCTATCACATATCTACTAAAATTTCCCCATTTAAGGCCCTTTATGGATATCCAACTCCTAGTATCTCATACTTTTTGCAAGATAAGTCCAAAGTATAGGAAACCGAGTCACATATGGAAAAAACTAAAGAAACTTTGAAAATTATTATGGAAAACCTTCAAATGACATGAAACATGATAAAACAACAAGGGGAACAACATTGAAGTGAAAGATAATTTGAGGAGGGTGATTGGGTATTTTTTAGATTATAGCATTATAAGCAATCTTCATTCAAGAAAAAGAAGAATAAAGAATAACTCAAAAATGTTATGGCCCTAAATAATTATTCATAGGATTGCACAAGTGGTATAGAAGTTATATTTTTCTTCTTCTTGCATTCATAAGGTTTTTCATGTATCTTGTCTAAAAAAGGTTTTGGGAAAAAATATGCCAATGTAAATAGAACTTCCAAAATTAGATGAAGAATGAAAGTTGATTCTTGAACCAAAAAAAGTTATAGATAAACATTCTGTATCTCTTTGACATATAACCATTATGAAGTACCTAATAAAGTGGAAGAATATTCCTCTAGAATAAGGTACATGGTAAAATGATCAATTCGTGATGAAATACCAACGGCTAAAGGGTTCGGTTGAAGTTTTGACAAAGGTTTTGTTATATGTTTTATATAACGCGCGGCGGAATAGTTTTATTGTTTGTTAAGGTCCCACATAGTGATCAAATTTGAAAGGCAGGTCCGAATTTCAATTAGAAGGGCATATATCTATGTCGCCCTTCCATAATGAAAAGCTTTAAAAAAAAAACTTTTCAATTGACCACAATAAATTATTTTTACATTTCATTTTCAGAAAGACAAAACCATCAATATTTATATTAATAAAAGACTGTTACATATGCAACAATGAAGAAGGCTCCATCTTTCATTGCTTAAATATCTCATTGGAAATGTCAACATAAGTCTTGAAGACACTATTATAAGAATTTGGATACATACCACCGGGATATAGGATATTCTTATGTGTCAGATTGTGTAATGCAATTTTGACTTTGTCTCAAAAGGAGCAGTAGCATGGAGGTCTGGATTTTTCTTATAGAACTTGTTTTTTATTATTTGAAACGTTGTTTATAGATATGAATACAAAAATGAAATTATGAGCATGGTGGACAATTAGTCAAGCTCATGATGCCAAACCATGATGATGTAAGTTTGGAATTTAACATTTTTACATGTTAAAGACAAATAGTCAAAATCACTGACAACTTAGTATGCCATAATTAATAATCATTCACTATTCACTTTTGTTAATAGGTTTATGTCACATGATGATCTCTCTTCTCTGGCATTTACTTTTATTGAAGATCACTATTCTAGGAATAAGGAGTTATTTTCTCCAAAAATAACCCTAGCCAAACATTGACAATGCATCAAGGATATCTTTCTATGCTTCATAAGTTCTACTTCTAAATAATGTCTTGGAAGTGGTTGTTTTGCTGGAAATTATTCACCAGTTGGTTTCATAGCAAAGCCTTTTTCTCATTTTCAGCATCCAATACATGAAAAAGATAATGGTTTAAAACAACATAAATATTTGAAATTTTGCAAGAATTGTCTGACACACTTTGAATATGAATTTTGAAGTCAAGTGCATGATGCTGTATAGGATCAAGTGTCATTTTGAATACCAAATGTTTCACAAGAAACTTCTCAACATGCTACCCTGCAGTAAGGATTAAATGACAATATTGCATCAACTATTTCCATAATAAACATGCACCTTGGCCATAAGACTAAACAACTACAAATGTTGTAGATCTAACAAGACCACACAATCAAATGTATTCCACAAGGCCAATACTGTATGAAAAATGAAAAGGAGTTTGCAACCAAAAATACCTTAGGCAACTAATTCAACTAGATACACCAAACCATCAGCAAAAAGCAAAACCAACCTACTCAAAAGGCAAGCGTTTACCTCCTTTGACAAAATTTTGAGTTCTGAAACAAGGGCCTTTATTGTCTTGTCAATGCCCCTAGTAATTTGAACGGGGTTTGCACCTACTGCAACAACCTAAACAAAAAGGTTTCATTTCAAATTATTTTCAACAAATTTAAGATACAACCATTGTTAGTTTTGTATTTCCTAACAAGTTCATAAATTTTGACAAAAGAACCAAAATTTTTTAATACCTGATAGCAATTTTTTCACTCAAAAAATATCTTAGACTCAATAAGCCCAACCCAAAACTAAAAAACCAAACACCATAAGACCCTACAAAAATGAATAGATGATCTTAATCCCGGACTATCGACAAAAAGTTACCTTTACACCCTTACTTATTAAACCCTGTGCTGTTGAATTTTAACTTCAACTGTTGCAGCAGAAGGACGGATGCAGCAGCAACATTTTTTTTTGGAGGTTGCTTGCACGCCATCCAGAAATTTAATTTAGCATTTAAAATTCCTGCAATTTTTTTTTGTAGACGGCTGCAGCCATATTTGTGTACAGGATTGTATTTAAACACAACAACCAGCATTAACACAATTCACCAACCAGAAATTAAACAAACAGAAATTTACCTCCTAGTTTTGTAAATTCAAAAGGAGGACACATGGAGCATTAATATTGGATCGCATGAAATTGAAGGAAATCTGAAAACTTGAAAACCGGACCCGAATTTTTTATAAGGCACATTGGATTGAGAATTCGCGTTACAAATTAGGCAGACGTCAGCATCCCATTTTGGAACGCGAATTTGGTTTGAAATTCAATCTATTCAGACTTTTGAAGTCCGACGGAAAGGGTTTTTTAATGTTTTGATAGTTTAATTTTATGTATGCTTTAATATATACATATGTTTTAAACATATGTTATATATATATCATATGCGAAATGAAAGGTGGGCCATAGAATTTAGTTTTAATTTTATTTTTTTAAAAGAGGGTTTATTATAATATGTTTTATATGTTACGGCATATAAAAATAAAAAGGACAAAAAAGCTTGGTAGTTTTTTTTATAGACAGTACGTAAATTTTTTATTACACAGCAGTGTGTAAAAAGTGAAAGACTGAGTGTAACTTTTAAGTGTGTATGCACAACAGTGCGAAAGTGAAAAACACAGCAGAGTGTTTTAGAGACAGAGTATGTTTGTTTTGAACAGACAGTGAGTTGGTTTTATGCACTGCGTTTTGTAGCAGTCATAATTTTGTAATCCCTCTCAGTGAGGAAGAAGTGTAATAGTTTTTTTTTGAGTTATTTAAGGGAATAGAAGTTTGTTTTCAAAGTATTGAAACTTTGTCTCCTGTCAAAGAAATTTTTATTTTCTCTGTGTTAGAGGAAGGGAGATTTATTCTCCATTCATTGTTCTGGAAATTTTCAATATTCCAACATGTGCAAGAACAACAGATGTTGTGGTTCCATCCCCAGCTAAATCATTTGTCTTTGCCGCAGCTTGCCTTACCAACTTGGCCCCAATATTTTCAACTGGGTCCTCTAATTCAGCAAATAAAAAGGCCAAAACCATAGCATTGAGATACATTTCATTACACTGTCAATAACAATAAAATTTGACTCAGCCATAACCCTTTCCTTTTATTGTTGTGAAAATCTTTATGCATTACTCTAATGTGGCTAGTCCATAGGCCAAGTAGACCATTGGGTAACAAATATGTTTCCTTTCACCTTTGAGTTTTCAAATTATGCCTACGAAATCTAAGACATTTAAGAGGGGGAACTAATACAACGTTAAAAAGAAAACCAGAGCACACATCTACAAATTACCTCCTTAGCTACTGTCACACCATCATTAACTATTTCGGAGAACCATGCTTGCTCTCCAAGACAACATTTTTCCCTTCGCCCCAAGGGTGACTCCAACAAGATCAGCAAGTTTGTTCACACCGCCTGCAAGAAAAATTGACAATGCTTTCGGTAAGTGTGCAATTGAATGCCAGACCATATGCCAAAACAACCCTCCATGAAAAATTAAAATAACACATTAAAATCGAATATAAGTGGACAAGGAAAGATCCACCGCAGTGAAGTTTCACGTGCGGGTGACCTTCCTTTAAACATAATTTTTTCTCTGACCTGCAATTTTTTTGTCACTGAGCCATCCTTGTTGAAGTACAACTCCTTTTCCATAGCTCTTGTATTAAATACCTTCTCTCTGTCGCGTAATCTCAGATTCCCTCCTCTGCTTGAGCGATTAAAGGAAATGGGTGAAAAAACTGAAAGAGAAGACAATTGTCTGCCATAATTATCAAACATTGCACCCAACTTCTTCCCCTTTCCATTGTTACCCAATGAGGTAGATGTGGAAATTGTTGTCATACTGCCCAAAGCAGAGGCCATCTTCTCTTATCCTGTATATAGAATTACAAGATCTTCATATTAGTATGAACCTTAAAAAACATGAATTCCATTGCTAAAAACCACTTTTAAGTTGTAACAGGCAAACTAAACAACTATCGCAATTTTTGGAAACTTCTGGAGCATTAAGAGAAAAACAACCAAAGAGAAATACAACCACAATCCTCATTTTAATGAGACTAGACTATATGTTTGCATTAAGATAATAGAAAGAAATCACGACTATATTAAGGCCAGCACAAAACAATCTTTAACCAGTGTCTCTCGCGGCCTTCAGGTTGCCATGCTAGAGGTTGCATATTTTTAATTTAAATTCTTGACCTCTTGTGCCCATCTATGAATGCATCCAATGGGATATCTACATCAAATGCTCCTTTATATCCCCAAAAACAAATTCCCTACTACAAGAGCACCGGTATTGATGGATCACCCCACACCATCCCACCCACTAGAAACGGTGAAAAAGGAAACCCGAGAAAACTTCTGAAATATCTCAAGATGACTATATGGGTGTTTCTTATGAATCAACCAACCATTCAGAACATGCTCATCAATCCAAACCATGAGTATTATGTGAGGATATTCAAGCAGGCACTGAATCGGATTTCTGAAGCTATGTTAGAGAAACCCTAAACTCTCACTGAAAATAGGTGAAATGTGGCACCACTCAGAGATTGACATGTGCCAATTGGTACAAGTGGTAGACAATTGGCATGCTCAAACAACGAGGTGATGCAGGAATGACATGAGGGATAAAATATCAGAAAAGCCCCAAATCCGGAGAACTAAAGCTCATCACCAACCTGAGATTGAAAACTTTACATGATGTAACCAATGAAATCGTAAATGGAGAAATCATAGTAACAATAAAGTAACCTATGTAACAATAAAGTCGGATTCATCCTGGGAGTGGTAATGGGAGAAATCATAGTGAACAGCAGGAAACATGCAGAGTTGCTTACAATCAAATAGATGAAAAAACACATACAAAAAACCTAGATAATAATCATGAACAAGCTTAATATTGAATTATGAACTGTAAAGGAACTTACAAAATGTGACAATACGAACCTGGTCAAGCGCACAAGCAAAAATATCCTGGACATGACCCTGGTTGACAAGCTGTATTGCTCATGATGCAAGAGGCTTTGTACCTGCACTGCCAAGTCAATCAAAATCCATCATTATCTATACAATAAATACAAGTAATTGATGTAGTATTTTTTACTCTAAGATGCATTCTTATGATAATGTTAGAACATATGTTGAAAATGTCAAAACATACATGAATAAGCTCCTCTTCATTTCAAGAAAAATTTATTGGAGTCGCATGAACTTGGAACAAGCCTCCCACGATCTGAAAGAGTAGCAACTAATTCAACAGTGGCTTTTTTGTTGCTACGCTGGATCGAGGGAGGTTTGCTCCAAGATTAAATCGCTCCAATAAATTATTCTCTACTAAATAGGGCCAACCATGTGAAGGTGGAAGCTCTTATGGGCCCTCCCCCCCCCCCCTCACATCACTCTCAATTCCCCAATACCCAATCTATATTTCATTTTTTACTTTCATGAGCATAAAAAAGAATATTCAATAACTAATAATAAAAAAATTCAACGAAAAGTACGCAAGGAAACATTGCAATTAATGCTTGACATAAAAATAGTATGATAAATGAGTTTTTTATATAACACAAAAAACGTTCCAAGTATGGTAACGTTTGTCTTTACATTATCAAATTTTCTTTTTCTTCTTCCTATTTCTAAAGCTCCTAATTACATCATCAATATCATCATGCTTTGCTCCTGTTTCATGCCTTTCGACCCGCACTGCTGACCTATTTGCGTAGTCATGATGTCTGGTCTCATCCAGTGACGGGGCACCGCCTACAAAAACAGATAATATTAAATTTTAATTGTCAGTTTTTAAATATCATTGAACTAGTTCGGTAATATTAATAAAAAAATTGCAATGAGAGTATTTACCTGGTGCACCAGTTGTCGTCGTTGGAACTGTTGCCCTGTCTTCCTCTCTGGTGGTAAGATCCTCAAGGGAAACATTCTCTGTCATTTAAACAAAAAACGTTATAAGGACAACCATCAAGGTATAATTAGAAAAAAATATAAGTGGAAATTAATTACCGTCACTACCCTCACTGATAGTAGCATTGTTGGCCTGGTCCCCACTACAATGATCAGATTGCACGTGAGGATCATCTACATCTGGCTCTAAAACTGGGTTATTTGCCTTGTCAGTAGTGCTGCTCCCCTGATTTAAACAAAGTTTTTAGACATTAAATTTATGGACGAAAACAAACATATTGAAAGGTTAATGTTTTACCTTATCAGGAATTCTGGATCTTGGGACCGGCCCCAAGCTTCTGCGACGTTCAACTATGGCTTGATAGCCGAAATGGAAAGCGATATTTTTATCTTCCTCTGTAGTTTCTGTTCCGAAGTCATCACCCTACATTACATATGATTGTGTATTTTTAATCATATTTGATAGGATTACAAAAAAGTTGGAAGGCGATACAATTAATTATAAGATGTTTAGCTACTTAATTACAATTCTTGCGACTAATTTCAAGTAGCCGCCCTGGCCTAGCTTGTGATGGCCCTTTTTTTCAATCCTAGCTTTGGTTGCCTTTGAGGTGTCAGGCAACCTAGCATCAAAATATTGAAGTCAGATATGACGTAGCACACTTTTATTTTAGACATAAAGAAAATTAAAGCTATTGAGTTAAAGTTGTAATTTACCTTGCGGGTCCAGTTGGCATTTTTCCTTCTTTCTTTGCCCTTTTCTCTTTTCCGTCATGGATGAGTGCTCTCCACTCACTCTCTGGAACTGTGAGAGGACGCTTTTATATAGGGTTAGGTTGCAATTGCGTCCTTAGGGTGTCCCTGATATATTTCAAATATTTGCCGGCTACCCGAGCCACCGTTGTTCTGTCAAATGTGCCGACCCCCAAAAGGGCTTCTAGATAATCTAGAAGTTCTTTTTTCAGGTTGGAATTCTGGGAATTCCACCCTATGCGTATGGTTGGGCCAAAAATTACCAACGCATGGCTCTCCAAAAACCTGTAGAACTCATTGTTTCCTACACAGAAAAAAAGATATTATCATTAATTTAAAAATGAAAATCACGATAAATATGTTTTAGATAGAGTACATGAAATAGTTAAAATATTGAAATTTACCTGGGAGTTGTACGTGCTTTATAGGGACACCTTCATCATTCACCAATAACGTGCCATTAATGGTCCCTGTGGAGCTGACATGTTTAGCTCCAGAAAACACAATAATGTAGTTGGCCATATCAACCTCATCATTGCCAACACGTTCAACGGTTGGCTGGGTGTCTGCTTGGGCAGGGTGTGTTTCTTGGCTGGCACCTAAAGGAGTGGAAGGTGTACGGGAGGGTTGCTGGGCAATCTCTTGCCCTTGTGTCCCACTACCACCAACACCGGGTTCAGCAAGTGCCAGAAAACGCTACATACAAAAGAACTTTTTGTTAGTTTAGTCAACGTAAAAATTAAAAATCAAACTATCACAATTCATCTCATGCAAAACAAAAAAAAATCCTTTTGACTTTTTATTATTACCTGATATGTTTCTAGCTGGCTCATAAGTTTTTTTTATCCTCTCTTCTATTTTAGGTGTTTGAGGCGCGTCTATCAAAGTATTAAATTTCGACCTTGCATCTCGTGCCTTTTTTCGCAACAAGAGCGCTGGAGATTGGGATGAAGAAAGCTCTTCCTCAAAGAGGGAATCATCAGGTGTACCATGGCTAGGTGTCTGCATATTTGAACAAAATTAATATTATTTCAATTATGTAAATAACTAAAATACCTGAAGATAGAGCAATGCTGGCACTTTGCATGTTCTTTCACTGGCCTCTTTCCGCGATCATCCCGTCTCGGGGTTGTTCCTGTACTGCCCTGATCAGTCTGCCACATTGCAATAAAATTATAAATGTAAAAACTTGAAAACAATATCTAACTTGAAAACACAAAATGAAAACTTAAATAATTTCTAATAAGACACCGAAAGACAGAGTTAGAGTTTCAAATATGCCTTGCATTGAATTCAATCCTGGAAACATGTCATTGCACATTAAGGCACCCAAACAAGAGATGAGTTGACAATGAAGACCTTATTGAATATATTGTTGGAGCAACTTCTAGTAAACTTGTTGTGAAGACCATGAGGACATTTTTAGAGCAAAATTGTTGAATTTGATGGTATAGCATTGTTGGAGACGATCTTGAAGGGCCTTGAAGTGAAGCTTTTGGAGCAACTATTGAAAAATCCTTAGAGCATTTAAGTAAGGCACTTTGTATCTTCCATCACCTTTTTCCTTTCAATATCCTTTAAACGATTTTGTTGATATTTAATGTTTGAAATCATGTTATAATTCCTTGATTATATGTGTTTGGGGACTTTCCCTTTGAAATTACCCAAAAATACCTTGGCAATTTTATCTTCAGGATGCATGTCTGACCCTATTGTTCAATATTTTGATTGATAGTAGTAAACATAGAGAGTTAGGGGGCTCTTGAATTGGTTTGGTTGGGCCATTAGATCCCTAACATCTACTAGGGAGAACTCCCCTTGAGTTGGAGGAGAGCTAGCCCGAAGTGAAAAGAGGTTGGTGAGGTGACAATGGGGCTATTGAATTACACATGGTATCACACTTTAGCTTTAGGACTTTATCTTGAGAAGTGCGAGATTTTGCTATATCAATTCTCAAATTGTTTACAACACTATTGTTAAGAACTAATAAGAAGTGATGTTGAGGGTTTTTGGGTATAAGAAACAATACCATTTAAAAACTAGGGTTCTCAATCCTTGGCATTCCTTCACCTGGGCCTAGGGGTACACTAGAATAATTTCACACTAAACCATGCAAACTTAAAAGTAACTTAACAGATCCATAAAGTAATAATAATCATAATTCCTAATTTCCTATTGTACGATATGATGCAAATTTTTCAAACATGAAGCAATGAAGACATGCAATGTCTGAATTTCAAGATTGATGAACCAATACAAGAAGTTAGAAACTACAACTTTGATTCAATACTCTGTGTCCTAACTCCAGGAAGGAATCTAGTTTTTAGTACGAAACATGCATCGTGTATGATCAATTCTTAATTGACAACAACTAAAGGTCATCTACCTCATCAATTCCTTCCCATTTTGTGTTTTTATGTTATATTCCTTATAAAAGTGTCAAATTTCTCTCAAAGTAAGCAACCACTGAATAAAATAAAAAATAGTTGAGATGTGATTGAGAAATGGTCATTTATTTCTTGAAAGGATCTTCACAATTTCTTTGGTTGTTTTTCATCTCAAGAAACAAGAAATGACCTAAGAAACTATCGTGATATAATATAAGAAACAACACGGTGCAATGGCCATTTTCAAAGCCAAATGATGTCCATTGAGGACATGGCCTTAATTTGGTTCCTGTTTCATAGAAGTTTCGGGTAGAAATGGAACTTTGTTGTACCATTTCCAGTTGTAAAAAGGGAAAACCTTTTTTTTCCATGGGAAATAATTTACCTTTCCTTTTTCAAGATAATCTAAATCACAAAAAATATGAACTATACTGCACACATTCTTAGATAATGTGAAAGTGGAAAAGGAATACCCTACACAAGTGATGCACACATGTACATTTGAACACTAATAGATTTTTGTAGTTGAAATGCAATGCTTGTTTTCATTTAAATGTAGGGTTTTTAAAGCTGGGAGAAATAATGGTTGCCAAATTAATAAGTGTTTCTTTGGGAAAAATTTAAATCTTGTATTGGGTGATGAAGATAATAGAGGGTATTGAATCTTGATTCTTGACATTGTGTTTAACTTGAATAACTCAAATGATTTTAAATATCAGTGGATGAGTTCTTTTTTTCAATATGTCACTCAAAACTCTTATGTCAAAGCATTGTATGATGGCTAGCATTTGCTTGTTTCTATTTCTTCAGGTCAATGTAAAAAGTATATTAATATATTGGAGCATGAATGATAACTACAATTGTTTGCTCTGTAGTATATCCAGCCCCAAGATTATGAAAAGTTTTCTCAAGTGGAGCTATTGGTTATTGATGAAGCAGCTGCAATTCCATTGCCTATTGTAAAGGCTCTGCTCAGGCCATATTTAGTGTTTCTGTGCTCTACTGTAAATGGGTAATAATTATAAATGAGCCAACCACAATCACAGATTTTGTAACCATTTGATTTCCATGGACAGTGATGATGATATTAACCCTATATATCAGTGACCTATATCTATATGAGAATGATCTCAACATTGACCTTGATATGGTTGTATGGATGTGACCTTTGGTATGTCATCAGAAAATCCCCAAATATCAGAAAATCTCCAAATATGGAGAACTAAAGCTCATCACTTTCGATCTGGAGTACTACCCTTGTGATAAAGTTGATGACTTTCGATCTCCCATTCTCTACCACTTTGCACTTCACCTTCAATATAGATCAGACCAAGGGAAATTCGTTACTGGGTGTTGAGATGGATGAGTTTGTTGAACTAAAATCCATAGCTTAAACTTCATGAAACTCGTGGAGTCAAATTCATGCAAGCACAAAAACATCTTACACATCCTCTTTGAAACTCATCCGAAAGAACATTGGAAGACATCTAGAGAGAACCCTACAGCCTAACACAATCCAATGAAATTGACCAAAAAAACCCCAATAGAGTCAACCCTACTATAGGAGGAAGGGCCTGCAGTAAGAACTTATCATTTTGCAAGAGCTGAGGGCGAATGCTGTTCTGCAAGAGCTGAGGGCGAACGCTGAAGGCGAATGCAGGGCGAATGCTGTTCTGCAAGAGCTGAGGGCGAATGCTATTCTGCAAGAGCTAAGGGCGAATGCTGAGGGTGAATGCTGTTCTGCAAGAGCTGAGGGCGAACGCTGAGGGCGAATGCAGGGCGAATGCTGTTCTGCAAGAGCTCAGGGCGAATGCTGAGGGCGAATGCTGTTTTGCAAGAGCTGAGGGCGAATGCTGTTTTGCAAGCGCTGAGGGCGAATGCTGTTCTGCAAGAGCTGAGGGCGAATGCTGTTCTGCAAGAGCTGAGGGCGAATGCTGTTCTGCAAGAGCTGAGGGTGAATGCTATTCTGCAAGAGCTGAGGGCGAATGCTGTTCTGCAAGAGCAGAGGGCGAATGCGCACGTGATATCAGATGTTAATGTAGTTTTTAATAAGATCATTTTTATGTAGCGCACATATAAGTGTTGTTATCCCGACGGTGAATAAAGTGTCGCTATTGCAACGAATGCCTCCAAACGTCGCAATACCGACACTTAGACAAAGTGTCGCAATTGTGACGTTTGGAGGCAGCCGTCGCAATAGCGACGCTTTGGGGCATAGTGTCGCAATTGGGGTATAACGACGGTTTCGGGCAGGATTGAAAAATTTTGGGGAAATTTCCGACATTTGGTCAAAAGCGTTGGAACCAAGTGTCGGAATTTCCCCCAAATGTATATATATATATATATATATATATATATATATATATATATATATATATATATATAAACCACTTGAGTTAACCTTTCAAGCTAACACTTTGAATTATATTTATATCTATCTACATTCATTTCAATAAAAGTTATATATTCATGCCAATGAAACCCTCCAAAATGCTTTTTTCTACTTAATTCAATTCTTTGAGCTAATTCCCAGGACTATATGTGTCTGTGTGCGCACTAAAACCATTACAGTTAATATTTATGGCTAACACTTTGGATTATATCTATACCTTTATATATTTATTTCAATGAAAGCTATATATTCATGCTAATGAAACCCTCCGAAATACCTCTTTCTTCCCATAATATATGAATTGAAAGAAACTTAGAAATTAACTACTATCAAACTTTTTTCACATATTATTTCCAATTAATAAAATATTATGAACAAAAACTTCAGTTAACTACAATATAATCAATCAATCAAATTATATATATATATATATATATATATATATATATATAACTTAATAGTTTTTATTAAATCTCAATACTAAAAAATAAATAAATTATCTCTTTTCCTTGAGGCTTAATACTCCCAAAGGGTCATGGTGTCATACAAAGTATGCCATGATTTTCATGAATAATATTTAGAAAGGTGATGCGTTTATGAATTTAAGTATTTAAGAGAAAGTAAAGAAATATGTTTAATCGGTTATTAATATTAATTTATAGATTAAAATTTTATGTAGGGTAAGATGTTTTCAGAAATGTTTTTTTTAAGTTATTTATTTTTCACTTAAAATTATTAAAAAGCTACATTTAATATTTTAAATAATAAAAATAATTTAAATAAATTTAAATCTAATATTTTAAATAATTACAAAAATTAAGATTATTAATAAATTTGTTTTTTTCTTTTGATATTTATATACTATATTTACAATATGGAAATTGATTTGCCTTTAAATTATTGAAAATAATATTTGTAAATTTTTAATGATATTTTGTTAATATTTGAAATTGAATAAAAAGAATATTATTCAATTCCAATCTTAATATTTAAAATTTTATAATAGTTACCACGTTTCTGTTTCTTACTTGCACCCCTATCATTGGTCTATCTACATTCAGCAATTCAACTTGTATGGTTAAGGAAATCAAACGACATATTAAATAATAAATCTGATACATTGTAAACATATAAAATTAAATATTTGTGGGAATAGTTTGACAACAGATTACAGACATGTGCCAATGTGGACCATTCTAGACGCCTGTCATTGCATCATTGTGAGATGTATGATAACACACGTCAAGTTGTGTCTCTGCTAAATAAATGTTGATGCCACCAATGGCTGGAAATCTACGTGGTCGTTCCTTAACCTGCTTTCTCCGGATTTCATCCAGAGCTGTCAGACTTTTTATGCGTCATCTGCTAAAAGCTGCCAACTGATGAGTTGTAGTCTTTTCTTTTCAATCATTGTCGTGGCAGACACGCCACGCCGATGCGAATGATGGCCGGCGGGAAAGAAACAATTCCAAATTGCTGTCTGCAGAAGGGGGTGATACATGCTCCCACATTTCATTTCATTGCTGGATATTATCTTGGCAATGGCAACGTCACATTGTTGAGAGTTGATGTTAGATATTATCTTCTGCAACAAATTCGAATTGTCCACCAACAAAAACTCACTTCACAATTGCAATCTTCAATCAACAATGCTCTGATACCATGTAGAAATTATATGCACTAAGCATGCATATGTCCTTGATTCACCTGATCTCACACTATTTAACTTTATGCAAGATACTGAATCTATTCCACTTGTTATGTGCGATTGATTATTTTTGTTTATGCTTCACATGTGTGTGCAATTAAATTTTCCGCAAAAGATTAACAAGTGGAATTGATTCAGTATTTTGCATAAAGTTAAATAGTGTGAGATGAGGTGAATCAAGGACATATGCATGCTTAGTGCATATAATTTCTATAATCCAAATGTAGGATATAAAATAGTTTCCTTAATCTATTGGCACTTCTTCAAACCCAATTTTGTTAGATGAGAAATACAAGGCTCACACTGACATAAGTCGCTTACAATACTATTATATAAACTCGAGGGACTCAATCTAGGGACTCAACCAAACTTTATTTTTTGCCTATAGCCTCTCCATCAACAACATAATTTGCATGCTTAATTCAATTGTTTGAACTAATCCACTATATATATATATATATATATAACCACTTTAGTTAACCTTTCAAGCTAACATTTTGAGTCATATCTATATCTATATATATTTATTTCAATAAAATCTATATATTCATGCTAATGAAACCCTCTAAGATGCTTCTTTCTTCTTAATTCAATTGTTTGAGATAATTCCCAAGAATATATATATATAGATATAGATATAACTACTTGAGTTCATTTTTCTAGCTAACATGTTGAATGATATCTTTATATATTCATGGAAGCCATATATTCATGGTAATGAAATACTCCAAAATACTTTTTTCTTTCCACAATGTATAAATAGAAAGAAACCTAAAGATTAACTAATACCAAATTTTTTTCACATATTATTTCTAATTAATAATATGTTATAAAAAATTAATTTAACTAACTACAATATAACCAACCAATCAAATTATATATATATAACACTTTCATTAAATCTCAATATTAAAAAATAATAAATAAATTGTCACTTTTCTTTAAAGCTCAATAATTACAAAGTTAAAAAGTTGTGGTGTCATACAAAGTATACTATGATTTTCATGAATAACATTTAGAAAAGTGATGTGTTTATGAAATTAAGTATTTTGGAGAAAGTAAAGAAACATGTTTAATGGATTATTAATATTAATTTATAAATTAAAATTTTATGTAAAATTAGATGTTTGTGGAATTATTTTTCAAAAAAAATGGTACTACATTTAATATTTTAAATAATAAAAAAAATGAGATATATTTAAATATAATATTTTAAATAATTAAAAATTTAAATTTATTAAATAATTTTTTTTTTTAATATTTATAATATAAAAATTGAGTTATTGTCTTTATTATTATGTTAATATTTGAAATTGAGTAAAAAATATATTTTTCGATTCCAATCTTAAGATTTATTTATTTTATCAATATTGTTACACATTGGTCTTTCTTACTTGCATCCCCATCCTTCTCTATGTACACTCAGCAATCAAACTTATATGGTTAAGGAAATCAAACGACATATTAAATAATGAACGTGATACGTTGTAAACCTATAAAATTAAATATTGTGGGAATAGTTTGACAACAGATTACAGACATGTGCCAATGTGGACCATTCTAGACGCCTGTCATTGCATCATTGTGAGATGTATGATAACACACGTCAAGTTGTGTCTCTGCTAAATAAATGTTGATGCCACCAACGGCTAGTATTCAACAGACGGTTCCTTGAGAAAATCTACGTGGTAGTTCCGTAACCTGCATTCTCCGGATTGCATCCAGAGCTGTCAGACTTTGATGAGTCATCTGGAAAAAAGCTGCCAAATGAGGAGTTGTAGTCTATTGATCTTTTCAATCATTGTTGTGGTAGACACGCCACGTCGATGCGAATGTTGGCCGGAGGGAAGGAAACAATTCCAAATTGCTGTCTGCAGAAATGGGTGATACATGCTCCCACATTTCATTTCATTGCTGGATATTATCTTGGCAATGGCCACATCACGTTGTTGAGAGTTGAGGTTCTAATATCCAGATTTGAAAAAGGCATCTGTAAAACTGTTTTAGCGAGAGATTAAAACTAAATTCCCTATGTTATGTGATATAGCGTTAATGTGTATGACAACTATTTTTTTATCATATTTCATACTTTATAATTTTAAATGATTTTGTTTCAACTAAAAATTGAGTTATATAAATCTTTTAGATGGCCAAATGACGAATTATGGGAAGATTTTGCCAATAAGATAAGAATTTCAAATCTAAAATATTTCTGCAATTTTAGTAGATGTTTTAACTATTTTAATTTAGAATTTTAACACAAAACACAAAATATTGTAATCATTTTAATTCAGGATTTTAACATAGAATTTTGATAACTAAATAAAACTTTTATTATATTTGATAGTCAAAAACAATTCGCTCATCAATTCTATCTCTACATAAAATACTTTCTATCAAAATATGAAAAAAAATATATCATAATTCAATTCAACATAAAAAAAAACTACTCAATTTAAAAAAAAAATTTAAATAATATAAAATATATAGTTAAAAAAATATATTATTAAATTTCAAAATACTAAAAAAATTATAATTAACTACTCAAAATGAAAATTAATTATTAACTTTGTTGAATAGTCACTCGACCAAAATCTGCACTTTGGGGCCATTTACAATTTGTCACAATCAAAGTTTTTCAAAATGAGGTTAATCACATTCACTTGTAAACAATTCGTACATACTTTTGAAAAAAAAAAACAATGTGTATAATTTCAAAACAATGTGTATAATTTCAGAGCCTATGCCAAATGACACTAGGCCTGGTTAAACCATTGGGAGATCGACGAGAATGTTGTATTGCAAAACATTAATAACATTAAAAAAATTGTTACTTCTAAGTTCAAAGAAAAAATGTGGTGTGAGAAAGATCTAGCAGCTAAAAGAAAATTAAGATATTATAAGGAGGTCATCAACCCCACCCTAGAAGGCCAAAAGTATCTCTCTGTTTTAACTAGCTCAAAGAAGAAAATTAATATAGCCAAGATTAGAATGAACTCTCATGAGCTCCATAGTGAAACAGGTCGCCGGACAGTTCCTAAAGCACCATGGATGGAAAGGATCTACCATCTCTGTGAGAATATGAACATCGAGGATGAAAATCACTTCCTCTTAGAGTGCCTCGAGTACAACCACATTAGAGCTCAATTTCATAATCTTTGTTACAATACTGACCTTCCTAGCCTTTTAAGATGTCAAAATTATAGTGAGTTCGGGAGGCTTCTCTCAAAGCTTTTTGAGCATAGGAATAAAATCTTAAATCAAACTAAATAACTCTTTTCTTTAGGTCCGATAGACCAAAGATTGGTCTGAGTGGACATTAACCATCATCATCATCATCATCATGAATATTTTATAAGAAATTTTTGTGATTTCAAATACGAATTTACTTTTATTATTATTTTTTAAAATTGGAACTTCTAGCTATCTCTAACTAGAATTACAAAATATTGGTGATTATAAACTATATGGCGGGGATATAAATGTCTCACCCACTTGTAACTGTTCTTTAAATAACTGCGACACATAATAAAACGGTTCAAAATTGTTAAAAGACTGATGTAGAAAAATTAAATCATTGTTGCCCTGGAGATAAATCCTTGTATGGTCTATGATAGAAAGCATAAGTCGAAATACCATCACATTGTTCCATAACCTTTCAAGGCCATGCTTCCATTAATAGTCCTTGTTTTGAGGGGTGATCTACTTTTTTGTTCCAATTGTTTTTTTGTTCTACTTGTTCCATTTCCTGTAGATGAGTGAACATGAAAAGAAATTAAAATAGTTTTTAATCCAAATTGCTTCTTCCAAAATAGGTATGAGTAAAACATTTCTCCAAATTTGGTGGTTATTTAGTAAGTTTATTATTAGCATGGAAACCCCATATATTTGGATTTGAGTATATCCTTAGCTAAAATGAATATGAGCAAATTTTGGCAAGCCAATAGTTTTTTCCGATTATTAGACTTTATACCAAAACCCATTTTTACACGAAAAAAAGTATTATTTTGAGAGGAAGAGAATGAATCGCCTCCACTGTTCTCCCTGAGTTATATGATGCTTCATAAAAGAAATCCCATGGTTTAGAATGATCGGGATTTTTTGCACTTATTGCTTTTGTGGGGGTGACACCATTATCCTTAGGAAAGTGTTCTAGTATAGCTAGAGCTTTGGTAGTCCAATGATCAATGGAAGAGATTTGAAAGAATGACGACGCGAGTTGGAAAACAAAACCCCCCATACCCCCTCCAAATCCTCTCCTTCCCATACCCCTAAGTGACTCGTGGATTATTTGCACATATGCCATACCTTCTAATAAAAAGGACAACTCATGAAAATGTGCTTTGTAGTTTCTTTGCCATTTTTGACTTAGGAACACCAACTTGGCCCAATCAAAAATAAGTTATGACGGATATCCCAAGTGGAGATTTTACTTTCCAACAAGAACCACATGAAATTTTTTTATTTTGCAGGGCACGTAGCTTACCATAACAACTTACACCACCACTTGGTAATGATATAATCTTTGGCATCCACAAGACAGATGTATCCAAGTTTATGGGTATAAGAGCCAAAGGGAGAGATGCTCCAAGCTAATTCATCTTCTTTGTCTGTCAGTTGAATGTGTCCAGTTGATAAGGCATCCAAATATCCATTCCATGCCTCTCTAAAGTCCCCTTCTAGACCAAATTCTTCACATGATATCCCTTCCTCGCTCCATAAAGTTGTTAGTGTTGGATTGACAATGTGTGTGGGTTTGGAGATGCCTTTGTCTCTTATGGAATAAATTAAAGTGGGGGGAAGGACCTTAACCACTCCGTGGCCATGGATGGATACCTATTCTCACACGCACTTCTCTTCCTACTATCTATGCCATCACACTTCTTATAAGTTTAAAGGAGTTAAGAATAGCCCTCCATATCACAAAGATGTTTGTTTGCTACTTGTCCACCTTCCTCATCGAATCTTCAAGCGAACTTAAGGCAATGTATTTTTGAGTGACAATCATTGTCCATAAGATGAGTTGAAATTATTTTCCACCCACACTTAGCATCGATATATTTGGATAACAAGAATATTTTATTCAAGCCCCATCCCCCTAAGAGATTTTTCATAGCCATTTTGTCCCATTTAAGCCAAGGAAGCACGCCATGATCCTACTTCCACGATCAGAGGAAATTGAAGTAGATTCTTTGAATTCTTTCCAGGACACCTTTTGGGATCCATGAAAGGGGCATCCAGTAAATAGGGACATCTTCTAAAATTGATTTTATTGGAACTAATCGACCCGCTCAAGATAGCCAACAAAAGGACTAACTTTTCAATCTTTTCATAATCTTAGCTATGAGCAAAAACAAATTCTCTTTTCTATAAAAATTTGTTCTAAGATTGAATCAAAGGGAATTTAATCCCTCTTCTAATTACCTAGATGCAAAAGGGAGTGTCTCCCCATCATACAAGTTTCGTGTGGAAATTATGGATTTAATGGTTTTTATTGTCATTCTGGTGAATTTCCCATACAAAGAGAGAATATATGACAACAATATCAACTCTCTAGGAGAATCGTTATAAAAAATGAGGATGTCATTGATGAAGAGAAGATGCATTATGGCTAGGGCCTTAAAAATAAGAGTTTCTTAGAATTCACCCCATCTTTTTACCTCTTCCAGTAGGAAGCTAAGTTCTCCTGCTACCAACAAAAATGGTAGCATGGAGATATGTCCCTGATGTAGACCTATTTGTGCCTAAAAGAAAGGGAAGGTTCATCCATTGATTAACACTTTGAATGAAACAGTATGAATAAAACTCATCACCCAAGATATGAAGTATGGTTTTAAGCCCACATGTGTCATAAGAAGTCTTAGGTAGATTGAGTTGAGTCTGTCATAAGCTTTAGAAAAGTCAATATTGATAATATCACCTTTTAAATTCATGATTTTCAACTTGTGCAAATCGTTCTGAGTTGCACCGATTGCTTCATGAATCTATCCCCCGTCCAAAAATGAAAATTTCTCTTTGGAAATAGATCGAGAGAGGATGTGTTTGATTCTTTAGGAAATTATTTTTTTTATGACCTTATATATAGCATTGGAGTGGGAGATAGGTTGAAAATTGCCCAGAGACGATGGGTGGTCTACCTTGGGGATAAGAGCGATGAAAGTCTTAGTGGGGCTTCCATGTTTCAGAAAATTGTGCAATTTTTTTTTAGTTCATATTTAGAAAATTCATCCATGATGGACCTATTCTCTTCTTCCTTGACCGACATAGGGAAAACCTAAGTAATTCTAATCACTTCTGATATTGTGGCTCTATCTCACCTCTAGCTTGGGAATATAAGAGGTTTTTGAGATGAATCTTGAATAACATTGATAGGCCTTCAAAGTGTGAAACTTCCATTCCATCAAGGCCTTGAATAATCCATATGGTATTATGCATTTTCCTTCCATTGGCATAGGCCTAGAAATTTTTTGTGTTCTCATCTCCATTATCCAGCCAAATGAGTTTCCTTTTTTAATCATCACTCCTCTCATTCTTCTAAGAGCACCTTTTTATGTTTTTCCAGAGTCATAAGAGCCTATTTTGATTCAGGAGAGATGAATCCTTCTGCTTCTTTATTAGTAAATTCCTATAGTTATTTTTCAATATCCCTTAATTCATATACCTCAACCATATTCTTTTTTTTAGCCTATTCTTTAATTTTCAATTTAATGAGCTTTAGATTAAAATAAATTTGGTTAGTCATAAAATATCCTAGATGAGGATCAAAATATTTCTATGAGATTTAAAAAAGGATAAAAACTCGTCATCTATTAACTAGGAGGAGTTCCTCTTGAAAGGACTAGCCACTTTTAGAGAGGTCCCTCTAATATTCAGAAAAATAAGGGAGTGCTCTAAATCACCCCATGCCCCTATCCATTTTTTAATCAAAGAGAATATTTCCACCAAGTCCTCTGATAATAAGAATTTATCAATTCTCTTAGCCACTATTTCTATCCCTATATGATGATTCCACCAAATAGGGGCCAATTTCATAGTTTTGATATCCATCAAATTCCTTCCTTCAATTTTACTCAGAAAGGAATTAGCAAGGGGTTTTGGCCTAACCCTAGGACCCTAGGATTCGAATGCTCCCAAGGAAAAGCTAAAGTCATCACCGAGGATAAGGATCTAAGATTTAATTAAATACTTTATGAAAATTCTATCCCAAAACTCCTTGTGGTTGAGGGACGGATCATATAAATTTAACAAAGTTAATGAGGAGCCAAGATCCTATGAAAAGGCCTCAACTCCCAAACTAGAATCCATGCTTAGAAACTAGAGACTTAAATATTCCTAACTTCCCATCCCACTTCAATATCTCTATATCTTCCACTAACATCCAAAGCCACAAATATCCAGTCCTTTATGATAGTTTCTAAACAAATGACTATGACATCACCTTCACCGAAGTTTTCTTCAAGGAATATCACATCGAGACAATTAGCTTTGAATATTCTACAAAGAGCACATTTTCTTTGAGGACATGCTAAAGCCATACAATTAAAGGATAGGATATTCATTGGGAAACCCCTCGAGGGGAAGAAATCACTTTAAGGGCCCCTTGTATAGAAATTTATTTCCCTGCTACTGTGTCTTCACAAGCTTTCTCTTTTTCCTTAATAAAGTGGGATTTCCTACCTCTACCTATACCCTCATCAATAGAAATGGATAAATCCCCAAGACCCCATGTAATTCTCTTGTTATGGGGCATAATCGACCTCGTGCGAATATTATACACAACAAATTTAGTTGTTGATACCTTATATCGGTCTAGCAAGGGAGAGGATGTTTGTAAGGAGTGATCACTCATGACAGATGGGTAAGGGCACATGGCCCAAGAAGGAGAAGGTAGCCTAGGAAAGGGGACAGAGGAGGGGAGGGGATCTAAGAAAAATAAGTGAGGGTGTAGGGATTCCCAAGTCTCCAACAAAACCCCATGAGTAACATTGCATGATAGGGAAACATAATTGCATGATAGAGAAACATAACATACATTTGGCACAAGGTAATAAATTGACAAGGGGAATATTGGAGAGTACCTGCATAGGTTTTTGCTAGAGAGTCAACATTTGATATTAGAGCAACATTCTCCTCCTACATACTTGGAGTATATTCACCAAAAACTTCATATCAATCAATATTTTCTAGGGAAATTGATGCATCTAGGCCAAGTGTTAGGACATTGCTGGAATTTCCATGATACTTTTTCTTATTGTTGGAGATATGTTCTGTATTTAAAAGAAATAGCTCATAGTCCTTGGTAAGAAGACCATTCTTGTGACACCATATACACCTGAATGGGATGCCTTCATAATCAAATATTTGTATTGTTACCTCCCTGATCCCTATGTCCATATCCTCTGGTAACCTTTCTGTAATATCACTGTTAATGAGAATGCATGCTAGTGTCATATTTCCCATCGAAGAATACGAAGATTCATGTTCGAAAGAGGTTCCTAGGTAATTTCCAATGTATTTGAGGACTACGACATCCCAATAATTTTTGGGAAGACATGGAAGACACACCCAAATCGATACAATGTCCATTATTTCCCATTTTGCATCAAATTTTGTTGACTATAAAATGAAGGGAATAGGATTTGATTCAATCTTCCATACCTTTTGTTGAACCTTATAGGAATCAATGGTTTCCTTAAAACTTAGGTGGATCCCATCTTTGGCCAACAAAGCCACCTCTAGACGAATGTTGACAATGGGCATGATTTTCTTTCTTGCCCATGCTTTTAGGGTTGATATGTTTAATTTTCAAACCCTTCCACATCCGACCAAAGATTTCTTGGACATTTTCTCCACCTTTTGCATGGTGACATCTATTCCCAAAATTAAGGATAATTGGGCTCTATGTGACTTCTTGACACAATGATTGTTTTCCCCCTTATTAAACTTCTCTGATTCCACCTTCTAGTTCTCAATTCCTTTAGAGTCTAAGGGTTTCCTTCCTTGGTGCCCAAGCTTCATGTGTTGCTTCATTGTACTCATCTTCTATTGTTGGTGCAAGTATTTCTCATAAAAATCCACTCAAGGATTTTGAGGCCAAAGGAGCCTAGGTAAGGAAAAACAATGGAAAGGCCTTTGTTAGAAGAATACCATCACTGCCTTTGGTTCCTTCTAGGAAATGTAAATACGCCTGGAAGTGTTGAAAATATGGCTTGTTATTCAGGTTGGATTAAGGAAAGAACACTTGCATAGAGTGGGAGACTTATTGTGAACCCCTTGTTATATCTGACAAACCCTAACTCCATATCTTTGGACTTGAATTCACCATTAATTGTATTCCCATAAATTGTGGTTCAGAGGCAAGGGCTAGGGTCATTTAACCTCTAAATGACATAAGATTCACAACTTCATCTTGGAATAGGGTTTCAGATGTGGTTACTAACCCATTCCAACCCTCTGAGCTACCCCCTTCCTTTGTGCAGGATAAATCAGGGGTATATTCCCATATTTGCTCGAAACTACCCTCTTCTAATTCATATTCGACCTGTTATTCCTCCTCCATGTGTGTCGTCTAGATGGTAACTCATATATTAGCCACTATACCTGTTGAATATCCTCTCACATGTTTTGCGAACCTTCTAGTTGTGGATATAATCAATACTTTCGGTGTTAACAAAAAAAGGGAGGATATTAGCTGACGTTGAAAACTATGGCAGGGAGAGGTTTGGGAGGATATTAGCTGACGTTGAAAACTGTGGCAGAGAGAGGTTTTCTTAGAAATGGATTCCACACCTTTTTTTGAAGGTTTTAGCTTCCTTTCAGGTTTCGAACTGAAAGACTTATGTCCTCCCTGATCCCCATCCCTTTAGCTACAAATCACATCCCCATAGTCTAATCACCTTATTTCACCCCCTTAGATGAAATTTTATTAATATTAAAATTAATATATATATATATATATATATAAACTTGAATTGAAAATTTGTGTTAATACAAAATTGTGATGTGATCATAACTGATACATCAAAACTAGGTTCTTTCAATTGACTTGCTTGCTTACATGTTAGTTTTAGAAATGTTCATTAGATCCAAAAGTGTTATATCCAAGACATCTAATATTTTAAATATATAGGTATAGATACAACGAAATAAAATCATAATAACACAATAATTACAATAAATAATAACAACCTTAGGGATGGACTACATCTCCAAACCCAGGTCCCCTAGATCATGGGTAGAACAAGAGATTCAAATTAGGAAAAACATGATCGAATTTATTGATAGTGTTTCTATATGAAAAGGGGTCTCGAGGATTCTTATTTAGTGAACTTTACAAGTCTTTACTATTCTATCGTAAGCTTGACATCTCATCCTTTGTCCTTTACATAGTATTTCATCCTACATTTGGTTAATCCTCTCCAAAATTTGATTATTCTCATCACATCAATGGTACAAAATTTCAAAATCCTTCCAATTATGTGTATTATCAAGGGTGTGAAGGTGTTTCGAATTAATCATAATAGTTCCAGATGGGAGGGCTCACACTTTGACCAAGAAATGTCAGTGTATAGGGACTAACTATAATCACTTGTACTTGATTGGATTGAAAAAAATTCAAGCCCGCGAAATTTTTGGTGTGGCAACAAGAAAGGCCCAAACTAAAATAAATAAAATTGTAAAACATGAATTCGTGGAAAACTTGGTTTTAACTGTTATGGAAAGGATTCCAATAAAATTCAATAGAACCCTACTTAACTAGAAAATTACTCAACTATGGATGAATGGACTAAACTTGAAGGTTATTTTATTTTATATTATATTAAAGTTTTTCATAGTAAGTGTTATGTTCTCCTAGCCTTCCTTATCATATTTGGTCTTTTGAATTTTTCTATTTTTAAAAGTGGTTGATTGGTCAGTTTGTTGAGTTAAGAGGCTTCATGGACTTTATCATATATGTGTCGAGCCTTCACCCTGAAGGTGTAGGAAGTACTCTGTTGGTTCTTTTGAATTGGTTCGATTGAATAAAAGGGAATAAAACCCTCGCTTGGGGGATCATCATTTGAGGATGAAATCAAATATCAAGTTTTCCTTCGTGATATTGGTGGTGATTTTGCTGCTCGGGTTTAGTTTCAGTTAGGATCTTTAGAATATCAGGTTGAAGAAAAAGATTTTATAACAAGATATACTGAATACCTTTGGGCCTGATATAGACCCCCTTCTAGGAAACCATATTTAAACCATATATATTTTTTAATCACTTCGATTTAGAGCGTTCCTCCAAACTCTCCTTCTTTCAGTATGGCTAATGTTAGTGACACTGACTTGACTACCAAATTTGCTAGTGTTCACACACCATGTTCTACACATGAAAATCATTTGCTTGACACTTTTTATTAAGTCACAATACTCATAAATAAATATATTATGTAGAAAATATAGCAAAGAGATTCACCCTGATCTTGTAATGTACTAAAGCAACATATTTAGTTCTTATACAATTTGTGAAAACAAAACATGATCGCAAAATAACATAACAAGTAAGAGAAAGATACAATCAATCACATAACACAACATGTATATGGGGAAAGCACACTACCTAAAATCCCACTATTTGTATATTTTATAAAATCAAGACCATGAAACCAGACAACACTTTTCTCTCTTAGAGAAACTCCCGCACTCTGCCAACTATCTCACTTTGATCTAGGAAAAATCAGACAATTACTTAACCAATTCATAGCCTCTGCTCAGCCTACCTTGCTCACGCATTCTTGGAGGAATTTTCGCCCCATTAAATAGGAAATTCCATTGAATTGATTTTGAAATGCATCCTTGGACTCCACATGACTCTATAACTGACATGTACAATTTTCTAATTATACAACTAATAGTTATCATCCCTTTAACCTTAGTCTCAACTGGGCCTTACTTAAAATTAACATGAAACAACTATTTATAGCAGCTATTAAGTTAACTGATTAATCACTACTTGTGAATTAAATTAGATTAAATTCATCAGACCTCTCACTAGCTCATCACTAAGTTAGATCTAGTTAAACTGATTGTAACTCAATCAATTGAGTTAACTAATTATAAATAAAAAATAATTGTAACTGGAACCCCTTAAATCATGGGAGAACTCTACATGCCTCCTCTCTGACACTCAACTCGAATTTCCTAAGCTAACTTAGTCATTCTGACATAGTTAACTAATACAAGTTGTCAAACAACGAAATTACAATTTCTCTTCGAATTTATTAATTAAGGGAAAAGTAAATCAGAAGCCCCCTTTGGGTGCCATTTCTTGGTTCCATTTCAACAATCCCTCTCAAAAAGAAAGGGATTACCTGTTACCCCGATCCTACCTCTGTGGAATTTGAATTTTCTTCTTTCCAGCACCTTCGTCAAGATATCTGCATCTTGCTCCTCCGTGGGAATGTACTCTAATGACATAATCCACCTCTGAACACAATATTTGAGATAGTGATACTAGATATCAATATACTTGGACCTATCATGGAATAATGGATTAACTAAGACTTTGATGCAACTCTGGTTATCATAAGGTATCACCGTCAGATCCATTTGTCAACCAAACAAACCAACAATTATATTCCTCATCTAGATGGCCTTGGATGTTTCCTGACCTCCATGTAATCTGCCTCTGCTGAACTAAATACAACTGATCTCTGTTTCCTACTATAGCAAGAAACTATTGCAGATCCTATGCTGAAGATGCCTCTTGATGTGCCCTTATTGTCAAGTGGAATCCTACCTAATTTGCATCATTGAAGTCTTGAAGCTTCACTCCTTCTGTCTTTCTGTACCATAATCCATACTCTGTAGTGCCTCTGAGATATATCAACACATGCTTCCGTGCCTTCCAAAAGAGCTTGGTAGGCCTAACCATAGCTTGGTTTAGTTGGTTAACTGGATAGCATATGTCAGGTTGGGTGCTCACCAAATACATGAGTGAACCCACAAGCTACTTGTAAACAATATCATCCACTACTTCACCCGAAGTAGCATCCTCCTTCCTCCAGTTTCCTGCTATAGAAGTCTCCATGGGTTTGCTGCCCTACATGTGGAAATTCCTCAGAATATCCTTGGAATACTTTCCCTGAGATACAAATAGCTTCCCATCTCTTTTTTATATTTCAAATTCAAGGAAATTGTGCAAAAGCCCCATATCCTTCATCTCAAATTCTCGCGCAAGATCCTCTTTGCAATAATTTATGAGCTTCTCATCACCTGTCAGTATCAGATCATCGACATAAAGTAAAAAAATAATAAGCTTACCATCAACCACAATATGATATAGGTTTGCATCCACTCCACTCTTGGTGAAGCCAAACTTGGTGAAATAGTTGTCAATCCTGGTGTACCATGCATGAGGTGCTTGCTTCAACCCATACAGTTCTTTCTTGAGTATGCACACATGGGAATCCTCGTCTAAGGTCTCAAAACCTTTCGTCTATTCAATGTAAACTTCTCCCTCAATAACTCCATTGAGAAAGGTTGTCTTTACATCCCTCTAATGTATCTGCCATTCCATTTGCACTGAGATTGGAAGGATGGATCTAATAGATGAGTACCTTGTGTCTGGTGAAAAATTCTCATCATACTCAATCTGATCCACATGAGAGAAATCTCTGGCCACAAAACTGGCCTTGTGCTTCTCCACATTCCCATCTGCTGCCTACTTCACCTTGTAGACCCATCTGGATCCTACAACTAACTTCCCAAATCATCTTGGGACAACTTTCCATGCACTTTTTCTGATAATGGAGTCATACTTCTCAACCATGGCATCAAATCACACTGGTTTTTGCACTACTTCCTCGAAAGAGGATGGTTTTATCTCAATACTTTCACTCATAAGAGCCATGTATCTAGTCTACCGCTCTGGGTTTCTTCTCTCAGGTGTGCTTCCTTCCATCTCTAGTAGATGGCTCTAGATTAGTGGTTTCTACCACTCTTTGTTCCTCTTATTTTTGCTGCTCCACATCCTGAGGTTCATCCTTTGGAGCCAAGAGCTCCTCAACTACGTGCAACTTGAGCTCCCTCTCAAGGGACAATCACATGGATTTTTATTCATCAAATTTCAGATATATTTTGACTAATTTCATCATGTGTGCTGGCAAGTACACCTGATAGTTGTGAGGTGTATTACTGTACCCCACAAATATCCCCAACTCTGTTGTTTCCTCTAGCTTCTCCTTGGCATCTTTGGTTACATGGACATAAATAGATGAACCAAAAATTTTAAAATATGACACATTCGGTCTCTTACCTGAAAAAGCCTCCTCTGGTGTACTCTTCCCAAGTATCTAATGAGGATTTTTGTTCTGGACAAATACAATTGTATTGCATGCTTCTGCCCATAGATGCAACGATAGGCCCTGTTCATGCAACATAGCTCATGCTGCTCCCACAATAGTTCTTTTCTTTCTCTATGCAGCCCCATTATGTTGTAGGTTATGAGGTGCAATCAGTTCTCTTCGAATTCCTTCTGAGGCACAAAATTTCTTGAATTCATTAGAGATGTATTCTTCACCAGTTTCTCCTCAGAGCCTTCACCTCCTTCCCTGTATCTTTCTCGAAAAGTGCCTTGAACTCACAAAACTTGGAGAACATCTAATCTTTATTCTGCATGAATAAAATATAACACTTTCTTGAAAAATAATCAACAAAAATCACATAATACATGTGCTTTCACTAGAAGGAAAAGGCCCTCTATTGGAGGTTATAAAGGAAGTTTTTAATGTTATAAAACTGACCAAAATTGTTAAAAAAACATTCGATACAACATTTGTTTTCAATAATGGAGGTTTTGGTGGAGCTTCTAACGTAATTACAACATAATTAAAAAAAATGAGTGGCTAGAGGTTGTTATGAATGTTTTTCTCATTGGTGCGCGCATCAGGTGTAATGCATCAGTGCATTTTACCGTGAATGCACTAGTACTGTAAAAATACCAAGCACTGGGATGGAAAACAAATTTTGGATGCCCCAGGATGTTTAGCAATAGACTGATGCGTGTCAGCCAGAAAGACGCACCAGGTTGATGGAAGGTGCATGCACTGGGTCGTTAATGTGTAAAAACCGCATCAGGCCATTAAGTTATAAAAACGCACCTGCGCGTTAAAGGAAAACCATACCGGTGCATGCAACGCCTATTGGACTGCCCAGGTGGTAGTCGTCGATAAAGCACAATGGGCATTCTAATTGGTATTGGTATTTTTGCAGTGCCCAAAGGTTATAGAAACACATCGGTGCGAATTATCATACAAATGAATTGGTGCACAGTAACTAACACGCACCGGTGTTCATTTTGTATTTTGTAGAAACATTGACCCGTGACAGTCAATTATTGTGATTTTTTAAAGTTCATTATTCATCAAAAGTCGACACATATATTATAACAATATTCATATTAATTAAATTTTTATTAGTGCATTTGAATGCGATGTTTGGTTTAATTTGTTATATTATATCATCAGATTTCACATCTCTTTATTATAATATTTAACTGCATAACATTTCACAAATGGCTAATGGAGAACACAATAGATTAAATTAAAACTTATTTTATTATATATATATATATATATATATATATATATATATATATATATATATATAAGACACTCTTTTTCATACAAAATAGGACAGTTATTGGTATCCCCCTGACTTTCAATTGGGGCACTATGTATATTACATTAAACAAAATGTCTGATTTCACAAACAAATATTTCAGGAAATACAACGCCTTGATTTTATATCTAAAGATATTGATCATCATTCTTTGCTGGAACTGTTGTCACTGCTCGAGATACTTCCATGACTTGGGTTATTTTGAGGAATGTTTTGTTCACTGTGTTGATTGTTTTCTTCTTCTTCAAGTTCCATCTACAAACATACAAATAAAGTGTAATGAGTGTATATACATTGGTGAGAATAATTAAAATTGCAATATTAAATAATATGCATCAATGTAAATCGAAAAGAAATGTACCATAACAATAATTGACTCATGAACTATACACATTCTTTCAAAACCAAATTTCATGCCATCTTTCAACAATTCATTTATTGGCGCAGTTCCATACTTTGTTTCTTGTAAGTTTTATACCCCATAACAAATCATATATTTAATATAAAATATTCGTTGGTCTATTAATTATAGATGGAGCTAAGTAAAACAATATAGATAGTTACAAATTTCTAAATTAATTTCTGATATGCCAACATATACTAACAACCCATATTTAATCCAATGTCAATCAATTCTTCTGATGGTTCTTCTTTGTATGTTAGCACTTGTTGGAATACATTCAATGATGATTGTTGTAAAACAACTTAAAATATACAAAAATGAAATCTAGTTAAGTTTTTATAAGTAACAATTAACCACAAACATATATATCAACCCTTTTCTTCCTTGTCATTTGTTTTATGTGCTGAATGGGTTCCATTTTCTTTTATTTTCTACAAGAAAATACATGAAAATTAATATTTAATGCTACATTATTTATTTATTGTACCTAATAAAAAAATTCAATGATTACATATTACATTTGAAGCACGTTGATGTTTCATCAAGGGGATTTTGAGGTCTAAAACGGGTCTCCTAAGAAAAATGTACCAAAAAAAAAACTTTATCAGAACCAATAGGATTCAAGATGATGATGTCTACCATGGGGGATGATTTACCATTTTGTAAGTAAAAGGGTAAAAATATTAAAATATAATAAAATAATAAAACTATTTTTTCAACTCGTATTTTCAACTTAGCTCCCAAATTGTTTACTCAAATTTCGAGCAGGAGTACTTGTTGGATGCAAAATTTAATTCCTCATCCAAGGAGTACCTATGTTGCATACTTTTGATGGACTTTGCTACACAAAAAATGAGAAAGACATGAAAAAACATGATCGAAATCACATTTTTCATATATTTCTTATTTTTGTGTAGCAGGATCTATCGAAAGGATGCAACATGGGTACTCCATGGATGGAGAATTAAATTTTGCATCCAACAAGTGCTCCCACTCAAAATTTGAGTAAAAAATTTGGGAGATAAGTTGAAAATACGAGTTGAAAAAGTAGTTTTTTATTTTTTCCCTCTAAAATTTGATGATGTAATCAAATATTATTTTATTATTTCCACTATTATTTTATAATTTCATTAGGAGGCCCATTTTAGACTTCAAAATTCCCCTAATTATGTCCATTTCTTTGACCATCTCCTTGTACACCTTTTTGGACATTCCTACTGGCATATTTCAGATATCAGCTTGTTCATCCTTTGAGATTTTCATAATCTTCCTGAAAATGTAACATGATAATAAACTATTTAATTTGTATATTAATATATGAAAAGTAAATATAAAAAAGTGATTTATAAATGATTGCTTTATAGTAATATATACATATAATTCTAGAAAAACATTTAAAGGAATATTACTTTTTCATTGCTTCTTTTTTGTTGTTGTACGTTTTTGCTATTAAAAATCTGACATGTCTCATTGACCAATTCTTTGGAAACTCATCCTGTAGTTTAAATACAATTTGGTTCTTTGAATCATTGGGTTGATTTTTGTATTGGAAGTGGAAAGAACGTCTATACATTCATTCCACTAGATCCCTCAAATTTTTGTAAAATGTTTCTCCCCCTTTCATTAACCGCCAACACCACTCCAGATAAGCTAAGGAGCAATTCATTTTCATTTGCATGTTCTATTTTTTTTTTTCTTAGAACAACATTCCTTTTCTTCGCTATTGGTCCCTGTAGAAAATTAAAAATATGTGAATTAATAGATTGTTCGGAACATGTTATATAATATTTTTAAGTATATTATTAATGAAAATTCAAAAAATAAACTCATATTGGATCGACAATATTTTTTCAAATACCTGATTCATCTTTCTGCAATTTTTCCATCAAGCTTTTACGCTCTTCTGGTCCTAGATGAGAAATAATATCACTGAGCTTCTTCATTTTGTGGCTCTGCATGATACATAGTAAACAATACATATTAGTTAAACAATAATAGTTTGTGTAAAGAATTTACAAAGAACTTTCATTTTTTGCTTTTCTTGATGTGTTATCAATATTTTTGTTACTTTATCTCTTGTCAGCCATTTCTTTATCAATATGAAACTTGTACCATGCCATTCATTAGTATGTTTTATAAATAAATTGAATACTTTTCAGGTTAAAAAAAAACTCAAGAAAATGGTACGCCTTTCAAAAATTACACACCGAAGGCGGTGCAGTAGGTTCTTATAAACACATCGCCAAAATAGTAGAAACACCGTACGGTTCTCTTTGTTAACATGGAGACCCGATGCGTTATATGTTAACTAACGCAATGATTAACACAAACATACATTAATAAAAAAAGGTTTCCTTTATCAAAAATTCATTTTTCTTCAATACGTGCCCGATGTGCTATACTACAATAATGCATCAGGGTGAAAAAGTGAAGCTGGATTACACTTTTTGCCCTTTTTGAGAAAAAAAATTCATTTTTTTCGGTTCTTCAACTTTCTGCAAACTATAACAATTTTTCTGTGAAGAATTTCATTTTGCGATAAAAATAAAAGTTGTCAGAAATTTTGTTAGCTTTCTATTACTTATTTTTTGAAATTTTTTTATGCAGATTTGATATGTTAACTTAACGTTTCTTTGAGTGTGTGTTTCTTAACAATCAAAGGATTCATAAGAAGTCACGTTATGACGCAATGTTGTATTCATTGAAAATTTGTGTTTTTGAGAAAAAAAAATGTGTTACAACAATCTAGACAGAGTCTACTTTGGTTTCGTCATATTTACAAAGCCAATGGATGCATATCATAATTACTAGAATTTTTTGAACTGGTCCAATATGAAAAACTGTGTATTTTGGATATGTTTCACGACGTAAGAAATTTCTTAACATATAAGTTATAAACTAAAAATCTAAAATCTACCCATTAGAGATGGCGGACCAATGTAATGCCCCATAATTTTTTCAATTTTTTTTACAATGTATTTTTTAAGATACAAAATTTTGATTTCACTGAATCACAATGACCCTCAGAAATTGTTTACGCTCATTTTATTAGAAAAATAATTAAAATTAGTAAACGTTTATGAAATTCCATAAAAGTTATATTTCCTAAAAGTAGATTCAATTCTGAAAATGCTTGTCTTGGTTCCGACTGTTAATTAACAACCTTTCATGGAGTTTAATCAGTCCAAAGTTGCAGAAACGTATTCAGAGTCTGGTTTTTGCATAACTGGTGACGCATTAGTTCAGCCGAACTTTGATTAACAGTTCGGCCGAACTATGTTTTGCGTCGACAGCTCATTAAATCTAATGACTTAACAGTTCGGCTGAACTTTTAATCAAAAGTTCGGCCGAACTATTGTATAACTTTCCGTCGGCCGGAAAGTTTTGCGAAGCCCCTACTAAAACATATTTCGCGGCAATATAAATTGCCACGAAATTATTCAAAATTTTCGCACATTTCGCACATTTCATCTCATTTTACAAAGATCTTGGTTTGGGTTTAAAAATTTTTCTTCAAAGTTTGGATTTAAGAGCATTTCTTCGAAGCAAACTGATTTTACAAAGAATTGTTTTGGGTTTAAAGAATTTTTGGAAGACATTTCTTGGAGGCGGCCTGATTTTGCAAAAAATTGTTTTGAATTAAAAAAAATTCTTGGACGTACATTCAAAAGACATTTCTTGGAGGTATGTACATGTTTTGAGTTGAAGTGAATATTTTGAGCTTCGTTTCATTTTTATAAGACATTTTTCTCTCAAATTTTTTAAAGTAAGTGTTTTGAATTGGAGTATGTATCTTTTGCAAAAAGTTTAAACTGAATTTTTTTAAATTAAATCTTTTGTGATATTTTTTGTAATCGAGTTATTGTCTAATTTTTTGAAGGAAAATTTTTGAACTTCATACCCTATTATCATGGGAAATCGAAGAACTTGTGCGAGAAAATATGATTGAAAAAGAGACCCTGAGGAAAGTAGAGAAGAAACGAGACAATCTCGCAAAAGAAAGTTAGAAGCCCTCTCAAATATTGAAGAGGAAAATCAACCTCAAGCAGAAATTGAAGCAGGTATGTAAATTTAAATATTATGATCTATTGATATATTTAAAATTTTCCTAATGTAAAATGTGAAGCTTAATTTTTATTTGATGAACTAATTTGAAAAATATTTTTTTTAATGTAAACAGACAGAGATATTCCTCAAAACATTGATGATGAGATACAAAATTTTGAAAGAGAAAGTGAAAGAGATATTGAACCAATGATTGAAGATGGTGAAAATATTGAAAGAAATCCAAATAAAGAAATTGAATCACAAGGTATATATATATATATTAAACACATGCACATATTATTGAAATTATAGATATATTTATTAATTTAGTTATTTATTGAATATGTACTATTTTTTCGAATATGTACAGATGAAATCACTATTGATAATGAGATGTTAGAAAATGTTGACACTCACACATATGGAGATAAAAACCTAACCATGTTATACGATATCGTGTTAACTGCATTTTTGAAAAGTATTTCTTAAATGAGCGGGTGATAGTTCAGGCTCAAATGTTGAAAGGTCTCCTATCATTAAGGAAATTAAAAGAAGCTACGACACTATTGGGTATTCAAAAATCAACCAAAGATAAAAAAATGAAGGAAGATGTGATAAAAAATATGAGTAGTGCTATAAAGTCAATTAAGAGATCTAGAGAGAAAGATGTTTCAATTGTACGTAGAGGAATACAGATGGAAATGGTTTCATCAAGTACTCAAGAGAATCGTTTGGTAACATCTATGGCACGAGCACTGGGAACCTCGCGAAAAATTTTGCACAAACATCGGAAATTTCGGCCGCAAATAGATGTAAATGATGAACTCGCTTGTTGGAGAGCTATTTGTAGGCAACCATACAAAGATAGACTTGGAGAAAATGTTAAAAAAATAATATATGAATATTGGAAGAACAATTCACGTGTTTCACCAACTGCAAGACATGTGATGTGAAGAAGAATAGCACGAAATCAGTACGAAGAACATGAAAAACATCTCTTGGAAACCACTCAGATAGAGTTATTCAACAAGTTCAAAAAAGAGAATCGTCAAATTCATGTTTCACTCAGTGCTTTTGTTCAACAAAAACCATGGTATGTAAAACCTATCACCGTACGCGACACTTGTTGTTGCCGTTATTATGTGGAATTTGAGTTATATTATGACACATTCCTTGATTTCGGTAGAACATTATGGAAGGATTCACCTCCTCCTTCCACTATCCGTGAATTCATATCTCAAATTCTATGTGAAAGAGAAAACGATGAACTATTTTACAAAAAGAAATGTGTTGGTGGTAAAAAATGCGATGATTGTGGACATTTGACTAAATTTCAAAAAAAATATCGTATTGATATAAATGATCAATCATTGTCCAACATGAAAGTGAAATGGAAGAGATATGAATATATCGATACATCGATTCAAAGTGAAAATAGTGTTAAAAGAATTGAATTACTAGAAGACGAAATTTTTCTGATAGACTTTTTGAGAAAGTTTGAGGCATAAATTTACAAATACACCAAGCATTCCCATAGAGCTCGATGGAAAGACTTGCAATTCAAAAAATCTCGTGAAGTTTTTCCACCAGGGACCATTTTGTCAGTGATTGATTTTGCAGAAAACTACACATTTGTTCCACAAAAAGAAATTCAGAGTGAATACTATCATTCTGACCAAGTCTCCATGCTTGTCCATATTCTATATAGACATGCTGAACAAAATGTCGATCATATAGAAAGCATGAGTGAAAATCGACATATCATTAAAGAATATCACTTTTATATCAGTGACGATTGTACACATGATACATGTTTTGTACAACATTGTTTTGGAAAAATTTATGATTCATTGAAAAATCATGGAATAACATTCAATGAACATTGGATATGGTCAGACGGATGCGCGGGTCAATTCAAATCTGCACGATCATTCTTTTGGTTGTGTTGTCTTCATAAGAAAACATGCATTAAACATTGTTGGAATTTCTTTGAGACTGGCCATGGAAAAGGAGAACATGACGGTGCAGGAGCATGCATAAAACGAGCACTTCGAAGATATCAAATGAACCACTCTGCAAGCCGACTTGTGAACGCTAAAGAAGTTGTTCAATGGTGCATCGTTGCTCTAAGCCATGAGACTAACCCATCAAGGGAAGTGCGAAGGTACATTCAATTTAATTTATATTGGAAATCTAATTTTAAACATTGTACATTTATCATGCAATGATTATCTTTGATTGTATTTTGATATCATATTTACAAAGTCTTCTTCTAATTTTCCATATAAAGGTTTTTCTGGCATATTGGAATCGAAGACGTAGATAGATCAATTGGAAGTGACGTTGAAACAATAAAAGGGACTCGAAAATTGCATTCAATTCAAAAAAAGTCGTCCAGAAATGTGTTTGCATTGGATAAAAGAAAATATTCTTGTTTTTGTGATGTTTGCATAGACAACACAAAATCCAATGACGTTTGTGAAAAAAAAATGTATGTGAACGATTGGAAACATACAGAGCTAAATACAAAGGGAAAAATGTCTGTTGCAATGTTTGAAGAAATGCAATCAGAGGAAACTACAATATCATCAGATGGTGATCGAGTTTCTGATCTTGTTAGAGAAGGTAACATTTGAATTACTTTCTAATGATTTAAAGATCTAGAAATAAATTTAAATATGCATAATTAAATGTTAAATTTATTTTATTGTGCAGGAGATGTTTTCGCTGTAATTGCACCTATTGACAGCGATGAAAATGTGAAGTATTATTTGATGCGTTGCACTGAACGAAAAATGAAATTATTACAAGACTATAATGATCACGGATTTCAGTATGACAAAGGGTCTATTATACTGAAAGGTTATTTTTTCAAACAAACTCGTCAAAGTGGAGACTTTGTTTACTTTGAAGACTATGAACCTAATTCCATAAGTTGTCAATATAGTCACTTGGTGTGTGCAACACGCATAAAGTTGATAGAAGTTCAATCAAAGAAAAAATAAAAAATTAAGAGATGGAAAATGTCAAAATCCGATCATGAACGGATTATTGAAGATGGAATTCCATTAGAATTTTTTTGAGTGAATTGTCCAACAATTTATTCTCTTTGGATTAAATATGTTTTATAACTTCCAGTACTCAACTAAAAATTGAGCTGCTTATGTTATTTGTGCAAGTGTTTGCACATGTACAAATTGTTTGGGTACAAGCACGTGCTCTAGTATCAACTGAAAGTAGTTTTCCTATACATGTGCATTGATGAAAAATGTTATATGTATTGGATATATATATATATTTTCTAGATCAAAATTAATTGTTCTAGTTTTACTATGTGCATTGATGAAAAATTATTTACGTACTCAATATATATGCTCTAGAATGCAATTAACTGGAACTAGTTTTTCTATGTGCATTGATGAAAAACTAGTTGGATTTTTTGGTAAAAAGTATGGACACAATGTAAATAAATCATCTGCAGTATAGTTTTGTATGAAAATTCCTTTCAGACAAGAGACTCGGAGCACTTCTCCGACTTTTGGTGGGATTTGACCCACATCTCTATTCTTGATTGAAAATCTAGTACAAAATTTGTTTGTCCAATGGTCAGATATGTTCAATGTGCATTGATGAAAAATGTTACTTGTATTGGATAGATATGTTCTAGAATGCAATTAATTGTTCCAAGTAGTTTTTCTATGTGCATTGATGAAAAACTAGTTGGATTTTATGGTAAAAAGTTTCCACAATGTAAATAAATCGACAAGGCTACCTATTTGAGTGCATTAACGACATTGACCCAAATTCAACAAACATATATATGTACTAGACTTATATTTCCAATCAAAATTAAAGGGATAATTTGTACATATATCTACTTCTTTAAACTCTTTTTTCAATTAGAACTCAATTGATACATGGTTAGTTGCATTGAAAAGCTATGTTCTTCCTATTGGAAATTTTTTCATTCAAACAAGACTACATGGAGAGATCAAAAGCAATCTTAAAATTCCAAATGTACTTCAACCATCCAAAAGGGATTTGTGCAACATTACTTGACATGCCATGCCAATTATAGTGAACAACTATCCAATAGAAACATTTAAAATTATATACCACATGTGCCAAATGTAGATTGAAACCATCCAAAACTTTAAAATTTTAAAAACTTTTGATAATATATCGTGCAACATTAAAACATTAAACATCACATGTGAAATGTAGATTGAAACCATTCAAAACTTGAGTTTAAAAAACTTTTTGATTATATATATCGTTACTTCACATGCCATGCCAATTATAGTTCAACTAGATCCAATAGAAACATTTAACATTATATACCACATGTGCCAAATGTAGGTTGAAACCATCCAAAACTTTAAGTTTTAAAAACCTTTTGATTATATATTGTGCAACATTAAAACATTAAACATTTAAAGTTCATTAAATATCACATGCATAATGTAGATTGAAACCATCCAAAACTTGAGTTTTAAAAACTTCACATGCCATGCCAATTATAATTCAACTATCCAATAAAAACATTTAACATTAAATATCACATGCCAAATGTAGATTGAAACCATCCAAAACATTTAACTTTTAATTTAACAAAAAAATATAGATCACAACATTACTTCACATGCTAAATGTACTCCAAGCATCCAAAACTTAAATTTTAAAAACAAAACAAATTATAACACGTCATTACATAACATGCCAAATGTAGTTCAGATGACAACATTAATTTATAGATGACAACATTACTTCACATTCACATGCCAAAAGTACTAAAACCATCCAAAAATTAAATAAAACAAATTATATTAACAATGTAATAAAATATGTCTAAAAATTGTAGATCTCACAAGTATCAAACTGTATCAAGTTTAACAAATTTTAAGACCATCTAAATCTTGAAATCAAATCTACAAATCATGTCCATCAAATAGAGACAGATCTAGCGTCTTTCCTATCAGGGTCTCAATCCGTGCCCTATCATGTGAAGCATCATGGGAAACCTACATACACAATGCACATGTACTTGAACATTAAAATTTGATGTTTTAAAAATGAATGAGAATATATATATCTAAAACTTCATGTAAAAAACAAAATATAACAAAAAAATCATGTAATACCTCATGAGGTTCCCTCTCCATTTGATGAACAAGTTCTCCCATAGGAACATCTGCAGCGGTAAACTGTACAATATACATGTACAATTATATATATATATATATATATATTAAAAAATTTCAAATGAAAATGCACGTGTACATATATAAACTTATTTTCAATAATATTAAAAAAAGGAACTAAAGACAACTTGTTCAAATGTTGTGGATGTTCCTATCTCCATCGCTAGAGTCCGCGGATTAAAGAAATCTTCTATAGGAACCTAAATTCAAAAAATTTTAAATAACTCAAAATATAGATCTCTCTCTCTCTCTCTCTCTATATATATATATCTCAATTTTTAATGGAACTTTTTGAGGTAGAATATATATATATATATATATATATATATATATATATATATATATCTCAATTTTTAATGGAACTTTTTGAGGTAGAATATATATATATATATATATATATATATATATATATATATATATATATATATATATTGTAGAAATTTGAATAATTTGTTGAGTTATTCACCGATATTATCCTGATTACACACTATTTAAGCTTCATGCATAATACATAACCTCTTCTACAATTGATCATCAATATGCGGAAATAGAAAGCAGTCGCATGCGCTCATTAAAACACAATCAAGCACACATACCAACACAGGATGTAATGGGGAAAGAAATAGATGAAAACCCCCAACTATCTGTATATTATAATTATGGAGAACATGTAACAATACATAGCACAATACTCCTCACAAGTACTCGGTATTATCTCCAAAAGTTACACACAAACTATATGATATTTGAACAAGTCAGGGTTTCAAATCTCCTCCACAAGTCTTCCTTCCTCTACTGCGCAATCCAAGTGAGTAATGAATGAGATCCAAGTTTGAATCCCACTAGCTCCAACTGCAAAATCCTCATTGGCAATCTCCATCAATGTATTACAAATCTCATGCCACGACCAATGATCACAAGCGATAGCAAACTCACCCCTTTCACCCACCTCTAGCAGTCCTTTGAAGCGTCCATGCATTGCGATTAGCGATGTGTTATTTAGTTGAATTATGAGTTAATGTTTAGTGAATTAAATAATATTTAATTCACCCCACTCATCTCTAGTGTATTAGCCAGTTAAACTAAACACAACTAGTTCAACTAAATTAACTTGAACACAACTCCACCAACTGTCTCATCAACTCCACCAAACTCCGCCACTTGAGTTCTAACTGAATTCAACCATGCAATGACTTTCAACCATGCAATGACTCAACTAACCCTTAGGAAAAGTAATTCCTTCTGTCAACTACATGTGCCACATCCGTAGCTCGAACTGAAGTGCTCCAAGAGGATAAGATAATGTTTATAGTCCAAATATTATTAAGAGCTAATAATATTCGACTGATCTATTTTTAGACTGGCAGTCTAAAAATAGACTCCGCCCAGTATGTCTAAAAATAGAGTTCCATCTATTTTTACCAACTTGACCAACCATCCATAAATAGCATCCTGCAACTCGTAGACCATGATCCATATGTCTAAAAATAGACATAGTCTAAAAATAGACTTTGCGCCAAAAATAGCCTGCGGGCCCACTTAGTGAAGGTGACTTCATTTCACAAGCCTCCATCATACGGTTGCATTTTCAACCTCCCTCTCAACAAGATATGGATTATCTGCAACCCCTATCCTGCCTCTATGGAATTCGAATTTTCTCCTGGTGAGCGCCTTAGTCAAGATATCAACATCCTGATCCTTCGTGGGAATATATGAAAGTAACATGATCCTCCGCTGAACATAGTCTCTGATATGATGGTACCTGATGTCGATGTATTTGGATCTATCATGAAATACTGGATTAGCCGAGAGTTTAATGCAACTCTGGTTATCACAATAAATCACAGTAGGCTCCAACTGTGACCCGAACAACCCGACCAAAATCTTCCTCATCCATATGGCCTCGCATGCAGCTAAGCTTGCTACCATATACTCAGCCTCTGCTGAACTGAGTGCCACGGATCTCTGCTTCCTGTTGTACCAAGAAACTGTTGTCGACCCGATACTGAAGATCCCTCCAGATGTGCTCTTTCTGTCCGTTGGGCTCCCTGCCCAATCTGCATCCGTGAAGCCACAAAGCTTCACCTCATCCTCCTGTCTATACCACGAGCCATATCCCGATGTGTCTCTAAGATAACGCAATACATGCTTGCCTGCCTTCCAGAAGAGCTTGGTAGGCTTAACCATAGCTTGCGAAAGCTGGTTAACATCATAGCATATATCGGGTCATGTATTGACCGGATACATAAGCGACCCCACCAACTGTCGATAAACAGTGGCATCCACTACCTCCGCTGAAGTAGAATCCTCCTTCTTCCAACCTCCAGGAAGAGGAGTATCAACAGGCTTGCAGCCATGCATGTTGAACTTCTCCAGTATCTCCCGGGCATACTTACCCTGAGAAACAAACAGTCCACCACTACGCTGCCAAATTTCCAATCCCGGGAAATAATGAAGGAGGCCCAAGTCCTTCATCTCAAACTCTTTTGCAAGATCCTCCTTGCATGAGAGTATCAACAGCTCATCACCTGTCAAAATCAAATCATCTACATAAAGTACAATGATCAGCAACTTACCCTCCACCACAATCTGGTATAGGTTAGGATTCGCCTCACTCTTGGAGAATCCAAGTCCGGTGAAATAACTGTCTATCCGTGTGTACCAAGCACGAGGTGCTTGTTTCAACCCATACAACGCTCTCTTGAGCCTGCACACATGCGACTCGCTGCTGAAGATCTCGAAACCTTCGGGCTGCTCTATGTACACCTCCTCCTCAATGAATCCGTTGAGGAACGCAATCTTCACATCCATCTGATGAATGTGCCACCCCATCTGCGCTGAGAGAGCAAGAATCGTCCGTATGGAAGAATACCTTGCGACAGGTGCAAGGTCTCCTCATAATCGATCCCCTCAATCTGTGAAAAGCCTCGGGCAACAAATATTGCCTTGTACTTCTCCACACTCCCATCAGCTGCTTGCTTCACTTTGTAGATCCATCTCGAACCCACCACTGATTTCCCCTCCAGCCTCGGGATAATCTCCCATGCACTGTTTCTGACAATCGAATCATACTCTTCCACCATGGCATCTACCCATGCGGGGTCCTCCACAGCTTCCTCGAAAGAGGATGGCTCTGTCACGACACATTTGCTCATAAGAGCCATGTATCCAGTGTACCGGTCTGGTGACTGTCTCTATCTGCGCTGTGCTGTAGGTGGTCCTACAACCTTCTCTGCATCTTGAGCCAGTCGCTCAGCTTCTGTAGTGTGCTTGCGCCCTCTGATGGTTGGCGCTGCATGAGTGGTCTCTTCCACTCCATGAACTTCCTCTTGTGGCTGATCCACATCCCGAAGCTCATCCTTAGGAACTAATAGCTCCTCATCTGCATGCAAGTGTGGCTCCCTCTCAAGCGAACACTTCATGGCTTTCTCCTCCTGAAATTTGATATCCCGTCGCACAACAGTCTTGCGACTGTCTGGAAAATACACATGATAGTTGTGGGGCGTATCAGTGTACCCCAAAAATATCCCAACCTCCGCAGTCGGCTCCAGCTTCTTCCTGGCATCCTTCGTCACATGAATGTAAACAGGTGAACCAAAATCCTCAAATGGGAAATATCAGGCCTCTTACCAGAAAACACCTCCTCGGGTGTACTCATGCCAAGTATCCTATGAGGACAACGATTCTACACATATATTGTAGTATTGCATGCCTCCGCCCACAAGTGAATGGGTAGGCCCTGATCATGCAACATCGCCTGTGCAACACCCACGATCGTTCTGTTCTTCCACTCAGCAACCCCATTCTGTTGTGGGTTATGAGGTGCTATGAGCTCTCTTCGAATTCATTTTGCATTGCAAAAGTCCTTGAATTCGCCAGAGATGAATTCACCACCATTGTCGCTCCTAAGAGCCTTCACCTGCTTCCCCGATTATTTCTCAACCAGTGCCTTGAACTCACAGAACTTTGAGTATGTCTCGCTCTTCTTTTGCATGAAGAAGATCCAGCACTTACGAGAAAAATCATCAACAAATATCACATAATACCTGTGCTTTGTTGTCGAAGTTGCTGAGAAAGGTCCACACACGTCTGTGTGAATTCTCTCAAGGATCGTCGTGGCGCGACTATCCTTCTCGTGAAAGGTGGCTTTCACAAATTTTCCCAAGGTACACCCCTTGCACTGATCTGACTGTGCAAGAGTGCCCTTAGGAAGCCTAGTAGAAATCTGTTGCAGTATCTTCAAAGCTCCATGGTGAAGGTGGCCCAATCTCCGGTGCCACAGCTCGCCATCATCCCAGCTCACCACTTCTCCTGCCTTGCATGCCATTATTGCGCAGCCATCTACTTGCAACTGATAAAGGTTCTTGACTCGAACCCATATCTTCTGGGTCTCTCCAGTTTTCTTACTGCGCAGGAAAGCTTTTCCTTCGCCGAAGACCACCTCATACCCCTTGTCTTCCAACATTGCCACAGAGATCAAATTCTTCATCAATCCTGGAACATGCAATACTTCCTTCAATACGAAGGGTTTACCAGACTCCCTCTCAAAGGAAATGGTACCGATACCGGTCGCACTGTATCTACCATCATCGCCCATCTCAATGTGCACTCCAAGATCTTTCTCCTCCAGATCTGAAAACAAATCCCGATCTCCGGTCATGTGAAATGACGCACCACTGTCCAAGAACCATACTGATCCCATCACACTTGAGACCAAGCATGCGATCAACGAAAAATCCAGCTCGAACTGGGAGGCCAATGCCTCTCCCGCTGCAGATCCAGCAGCATGCTTATTTTTCTTCTTCTGCGGACAATTTGTGGCATAATGTCCATGTTGGTGATAGTGAAAGCACTTCACCTTGGACATGTCTTGCTTCTTGCCTTTCGCACCAGACTGAGAAGCTTTCTTGCTCTTCCCCTTCTTTGATTTGGCAGCCAAAGCGCAATTTTCTTCATCAGATACCTTTGATGAAGATCCGTCCCTGGTAGTCCTCCTTATCTCCTCTTGCATGAGATCCGCCCAAAGTCGCTCCCATCCCGGCAACTTCTCCCGACCATTGACAGAGTCCTGATAGGAATTCCAACTCTTCAGAAGACCAAGGAGAGCCAGGTCCACCAAGTCCTCTTCATCGACAGTCACCCCCACACTTCCCAGCTCATCTCTGCATTGAGTGAACTTTGTGAGGTACTTGGCGATACTATCGCCTTTCTCCATCTTAATGTTTCTGAGTTTATCCTTGAGCGCCAGCTTCCTTTGGTCGCTCTTGCTCTGGAATAGATCTGTCAATGCTTTCCACATCAAATATGGAGAATCTTTTCCATGCAGGCTGGATACAATGTGATCCTTCACGCCCTCCAACAGAATCCTTCGACATTTCGCCATCTTCTTTTGCCAAGCCTCAACTTGAGTAGCATCAGTAGGCTTTGGGACCTCAGCATCTATGAACTCCTTCAGCCCGTTATCATCTAATACCGCCTCCATCCTGTCCTTCCATGCAACATAATTCGAGCTGCCCTCAAGGGCATACTCCAGTCGCAATCCGTTGAAAGACATTTCAACTCTAGCACCAAGAAAACTGCTGCAAATTTCGAATTCCAAATTCTGCTGCAAATTCGAATTCCAAGCTCAAAACTCAGCTGCTTCTGGATCTGTGAGAACAAATTATTTCTAGCACAGAGATCGAATGTAAGGGCATTTACTGGATATATCACCTTTCAAAGAAAGGATGGATCCAGAGGCTACCTGGCCCATTACAGACTCTGTCTACCGAAATAATTGTAATCACTGTAATAGATCCGATGATCAATTCTGCTCCGATACCATGTAGAAATTTGAATAATAGCTGAATTATTCACCAAGATTATCCTGATTACACACTATTTAAGCTTCATGCATAATACATAACCTCTTCTACAATTGATCATCAATATGTGGAAATAGAAAGCAGTCGCATGCGCTCATTAAAACATAATCAAGCACACATATCAACACAGGATGTAATGGGGAAAGCAATAGCTGAAAACCCCCAACTATTTGTATATTATAATGATAGAGAACATGTAACAATACATAGCACAATACTCCTCACAAGTACTCGGTACTATCTCCAAAAGTTACACACAAACTTACTGAGATTTGAACAAGTCCTGGGTTCAAATCTCCTCCACAAGTCTGTCTGCCTCTACTGCATAATCCAAGTTGATTAATGATGAGATCCAAGTTCGAATACCACTAGCTCCAACTGCGCAATCCTCATTGGAAATCTCCATCAATGTGTGTGCAAATCTCATGCACAACCAATAGTCACAACTGATAGCAAACTCACCCTTTCACCCACCTCTAACACTGGTCTCCACTGAACTGTCCATGCATTGCAGTTAACTGATGTGTTCTTTAGTTGATTTATGAGTTAATAATTGGTGAATTAATTAATAATTAATTCACACCACTCATCACTAGTGTATTTATCAGTTAGACTAAATACAACTAGTTCAACTAAGTTAAACCGAACACAACTCCACCAACTGTCTCATCAACTCCACCAAACTCTGCCACATGAGTTCTAACTGAAGTCAACCATGCAATAGCTCAACTAACCCTTAGGAAAAGCGTATTTTCTTCTGTCAGCTGCATGTGCCACATCCAAGCATCAAACTGAAGTGCTCCAAGAGGATAAGATAATGTTTATAGTCTAAATATTATTAAGGGTTAATAATATTTGATTGTTCTATTTTTAGCCCGGCAGTCTAAAAATAGATTCCGCCCAATGTCTAAAAATAGAGGTCCATCTATTTTTACCAACTCGACCAATCATCCATAAACAGCATCCTGCAACTCATAGACCATGATCCATATGTCTAAAAATAGACATATGTCTAAAAATAGACTTTGCGCCAAAAATAGCCTGCGGGCCCACTTAGTGAAGGCGACTTCATTTCACTAAGCTCAATCATCATGTTGCATTTTCAACATATATATAACTTTTAAACATAAATTTTAAACTTGTGAAAAATTGTCCATGCTAATAGCTAATCTCCCAAGGAAGTAGAGAGGTACATCTCCCAGGAAGAAGAAAGAGTACACTTATCCCAAAAACTTGCGGGAGGATTACAAGAAAATTAAAACATTTTATCAAATTATATATATACACATACATGTACATGTGTGCACAATTATTTATTTTAAAAGTCACTTAAAAAACACTAGCATTTGCCAGCTTATCTTCATGGTCGAGACCCATCTGCATTGTTTGAACGAGAGGTCGACGTGATATTAACATTTTTTTCGTCACAAAATCATGTGTGATAGCGCAAATGGTGTTTTAACATATAATCATACATTTTTTTTAGATTAATGTACACATACAAATAAATGTATACATGTACATACACATGTATTTATTACAAATTGTACACATGTATATGTATGTTAAAATAATTTCAAACCCTAAGGTCACTAACACATACCGTTCTGGTGCCCTCTTCCTCATGAAAAATTAGGTCTTGCAAACCATTGCGACAATTTTTTGCATATGTTCAGAGATCTTCAACATTCATGTTGTCAATCTCCTCATCTGTACAATAAACAAAATTGGCACGTGCATTTTCACGTTCTCTTTGTCGATTTAAACAAAGATCGACTCCACCCAATCCGCTATGAACATTGTCGATCATAACATCCCTTGCTTCTCGACTTATTTGAGAAGTCGCATCCATCTCTGATCGCAGAGTTTCGACTCGAAACAGTCGACTCACCAATGGCGGCTCAGGGCGAGGCAACTCCACATCTCGCTTAGCGCCCTTACGGTCATATAATCGACCTTTCCCCGGGCCAAAAAATTCTGAAGGAAGATCATTGTAATTGGGTTTCATACCCAAAAAAAATTCTGCATAAAACATTTGTGCAAAATAAACAGGAACCTCATCGTTCCATGGAAGCCTTCCATAGGCCGCAAGGTGCCTATCATAAAAATAACGAGCTATGTCTGGGTGCTTGAAATACTGCACCTTCAACATTTTTCTTTTTGGCCCTTCCTTGTAATTAAACATTGACTTGGCCACTTCTTTTGTAACTTTTTGTTTTACGTCCTCCCATTTATCTGGACCCATTACTATTTCTTTTCTCTTTCTCATCATTTCTACAAATGAATCAGTCGTTGGCCCAAGATTTCTATACACATTTACCATTTCACCCAATGAATGTGTAACTATTTCAAGGCTTTGTCGACTCTCAGCAGGTAGAGACAAAGCCACGAGATCTCTTTGCAATTTTGCATGAATTCTTTCACACCTTTGTAAGGTGCATTGCGCCATGTTGGTTTCCCATGGTATATCAGTAATCTCGACTGGATAAGTTGTGTTGGGTTGACAACCTTCTTCTTGAATGTAGCGGGCTGCCCTGCGTCTATTTTGACTACTAGTTGGAACATTTTAGGCCTTTGCATATATATATATATATATATAATTTCATATATTAGAAAAAACACGTGTAAAAAAAGTTGTACAAATTTAATGAAAAAATATTGAAATTGATGGCAACCTTGATGTTGTTGGTTAGCATCTTCTCCAACATGACCCTGCTGAGAACTAGACCCAGAATGACCCTGCTGAGAACCAGACCCAAAATGACCCTGCTGAGAACCAACAACCGTTGATTGGCCTTCAGGGGAATAAATATCACCCCCTTCACACAAAATGCTGCCACTCATTGATGGCCCTATAGGTGGATTTGAACCACCACCAACCTCTTGAGACGAGGGAGAAGCTTCATAAAAAAATACGAATTTATAGTCAATTGAAAAATACATTCATGTGTACATATAAATACATATACATATTCATTGATTAAATTGCGTGAACCATACCACGACTGGTTGAACCATGGGCATGCTCCATGGATGGAGTAGAAACCCTTCTCCTCTTACCTCCTAAAAAAAAAAAAATGAAACTTATTAACAACTAATTTAACTCACAAAGTTAATAAAAAATCAATTCCATATGTACACACATGTATGGAGATTTAAGATTATATTTAAATACCGTGAACATCCCCCGATCCCTGAACCTCCATATGGGATTCGGCTGATCTTCGTCATTCATCCTCCATGATATATATATCTATTGGTCAACATTTACACAAAATAGATTTCAGAAAATCAATTTGTAATTTAGTGTACACAAATTATGTAGAACACAACTTTCAAAGCAATAATTGATGTGTGAAACTCAATTTAATCGAAAAAGAAATTATAAAAATGATAAGTTCACCAAATTGCGGTTTACATGGTGGGAGCACACTTGGTATAAAATTTACCACTTATACACTTTAGTTTGTGGGAGAAATGACACATGTACATAGTTTACCTTAAAGTTGTTGTGTTTTATGGATATTAAAATGAAGAACTTCTATTTAGATCCATTTCAGAGATTGAATGTAGGGGCATTTACTAGATATGTCACCTTTCATAAAAGATGAGATCCAGAGGCTACCTGGCCCTTTACAGACTCTGCCTATAGAACTTGTAGAAGTAAACACTAGAGGCATTAATAATATCAAAGAACGTTTTCATGCTCAGACATGGGAATGTGTCTCTTTCCCTACGCAGAAAATTAGTTCAAGGTAGTTAATATTCATAGACGTGTCATCAAGCAGGTCAATGTGATCATCCCCAACTTACTTTTCATGAAATTAGGCTTGGAATCCTCTACAACCTAGTGGATGGAGTTGAATGTGAACTAGGTCAAGGCCTTTACAAAATACATGCTAGTGAATAACACTTATTAGGTTATGCCAACAAATAAAGTGGGAGAAATGTTTTCTCCTCGAGGTTATCCAATTGGGTGTGTAATACCAACTTCACCCATTTCCTAACAGGTTTCTCTCTTAGGTTACAAAGTGTCTTCACCTTATTAGTTATATATTTTTCAATTTCCAGTGGATTCCTTGAATTCTTTCTCCTACCATCTCCCTCCCTCACTCCCCAAATTATTGTCATCAAACATGCCCCATTGAGGATATGGAGCAATGTTTGCACCATAGTTAGAACTTTCATTGTTGCTAATTGAAATTGGAGAGTCATGTACATACTAGATTGCTTGCTTAAGTGGCTCTTACTTGGACAATATCCTGAGATGAGTTTGACATGATGGTCATATGAGGCTGGAAGCTACTTGGTGTAATTTTCCTTATATCTTGAAAAAAACAGAGCAAAAATGTCATTTTCAATCATTTTTTATTAAAGCTTCTGCATACATTAGATGTTATCACAATTGCAACACAATCATGTTCCATGAGCATGAATTATGAATGTTGCAAGCCAAATTGCAAGGAAATTTGCATTCATTTTAGGCGAAAGAAGGCAATGACATTAAGGTCCATGCTAGACCTTGATGAGAGGATATGATACCTTGAAGAGGCTACATCTTTTGGTGATGTCACTAATTGTTTCTCTATTATTGTGTTTGTTAAACTTTTTTATCCCAGAGGAGGGTGTTATCCAATGTGAATTTGAAACCCCCCTCACATTTTTCAATGAAGGTTCTATCTGAATGTTAGGGAGCTACACAAATTATAGAAATTCAATATGATGTGCCAAAAACTTTACAGACATCCCAAAAATAGAAACCACCTATTATATGTCAATTAAATCTACATGGAACCAGCAAGCAATATGGTAAAATATAGAATTACGAATCCCTTCAATTAGTAAAAAAAAAATATGAAGAAAGCACCCAGAGGACTAGAAATAACAATATAGTAGAGAAAAAGAATAGTATCTCAGCAACTATAATTGCAAGTCATAAATTAATATCATATATTCCAATTTCAGCACTAAAAGCAAACTCAAAATAACATAAAAGTAGAGACAACATTGTTTTACATGTAAGTAAACATTGTTAATGGAAATATGCAACATGGATTGGCATAATCATGCCTTTATCAATGAAATTTCATCAGACCATTGAACAATTGTGCGCTAGAACAATATTTAAATAAGTTAAAAGAAAAAATTGACCTATATTGTACAGTTTATGGGACAAAAATCAATATGTAGAAATATTCACTTGGTTTTTATAATTGGATAGAGGAATGACTTAAAATGACCTTGTATGTCTTCTCGTTTTAGAGCTCAAATTTTTAGGAAGGATTTAAGTATCCACATTTCAAGAATCACTCAAAGAGGTTGATAAAGAATATAGGAAGACAAAAAACTAACCAGTGGTGTAATAAATGGATTTCTTGGGAGGTAGATTGGCATATGGACTTTTGGTAGCTAGAAATTTTCCAAATAAGTGAATGTATTTGAAAACTGAACCTCTAGTTTATTTTGGTTTAGACAAGGTCTATAATTTGAAAAGTGAATTCCCTCTTTCTTCCTCTTACATGTCCAATGATCGGAATCTGGATTGAGGGAAAAAAATTTCCAAAATAAAAAATTTTCATTTTATTTGTTGTACACATGAGTTTTTAAAAGCTAATTAACTCATAAATTTCTCACAAAATACACTTAAAGCTTGACACATAAACCCCTTCCCAATTGGCTAACTTTAGACGATCCTAAACAAATTTTTATTTAACTAATGAGGGAGATAGCCCAATAAAACTAGTTTGTCCATATTCAAATCAAGTTGGTATCAAAGTACAATTTAGCTCATTTTAGTCAAGGTTAGTTAGAAGAATTAGCTATTGGTTTTTGTCTTCAATTTCCTCTCAAAATGAATGTGTACGTGCTTTTGAGAGACACACTTGAGGAATAAGGTCCAAATTTTTGATAAAAATGTGCTATGAAAGTAAAGGGTTAAAGGAAAACATGTACAAGGCATAGTTGAGCCAAATGTTGTTGAGGAAGGGCCTAATTATTTGGGTCTTGGTTATGGAAAACATGATGGAGAATGCTCCAAAGCCAAGGAGGCACATGAAGCTGTTCCAAGAAGGAATTTCATTTCGTGTTCATTACCTCAAGCTTGTGAATTTTGTGTTCATGATGAATGGAAAAGTTTGACACCCACTTTGCAAGAAGATGTTAATAATCATGCAGCTAATGAGAATGTAAAATAAGAGGATGTTGAAAGCTCTAGAGTCATTGAATTCATTGCTAGTATTTAGAGGAGAGCCACTACCTCATCAAATTCACCTCCTCAAGAAGGCGACAAAGGTGAATGTTCAAGGTATAAATTTTCCTTTAATCAAATTGCTTTTGATTATGATAAACATGGTAAATATTCACATAAGATTTGGAAAAGAACTTGCATGTTCCTTTTGTGGTTTGAATAATCATAATGTTTATAGATGTTGGAAGAAGATATCCATGCACATGAAACTTTCTAAATAAATGAGGCAAAAAGTCAAAGGCCCATTGGACAAGGAAAATGATGTTGAAAATAAGATGCGATTGTTTATTAATCATTGCCATAAGAAAGGTCACCTTGTAGACAAGTGTTGGACTTTGTATCCAACAAGTCATCCACAACATTTGAAGAAGGTGGAAAGAGATAATGACAAGAATGGAAAAAAGGATTCCATAATCGATGCATTAGGGGAAGTTTGAGGTCTAAAATGGGCCTCCTAAGGAAATTATAAAATAATAGTGGAAATAATAAAATAATATTTCATGACATCATCAAATTTTAGAGGGAAAAAAAGAAAAAACTACCTTTTCAACTCGTATTTTCAACTTATCTCCCAAACTTTTTACTCAAATTTTGAGTGGGAGTACTCATTGGATGAAAAAATTAATTCCTCATCCAAGGAGTACCCATGTTGCATACCTTTGATGGACCCTGCTACGCGAAAAATGAGAAATACATGGAAAAATGTGATTGCAATCACATTTTTCCATGTATTTCTCATTTTTCGCGTAGCAGGGTCCATCAAAGGTATGCAACATGGGTACTCCTTGGATGAGGATTAAATTATGCATCCAAATGAGTATCCCTCTTTCTCTATTTCAGAAGTAAAAGACCAGAATAAGTTGAAAATATGAGTTGAAAAAGTAGTTTTATTATTTTATTATCTTTAAATATTTTTACCCTTTTACTTAAAAAGCGTTGAATCATCACATGGTTTGACATCATCATCTTGAATCTATTGGTTCTTATAAATGTTATTTTGGTTGTACATTTTTCTTGAGCCCATTTTGAACTCAAAATTCCCTAATGAGGGAATAGAGATGATTCACATGATGAAGTGCAGCTAAAAGAAGCGCCATTGAAATGGTTTGCTAACAGATGGTTAGATTTCTTATCCAATTAAGGCCTTGTATGTATTTTGATGTTTCATTAATTTCTTTGCAAATTCAAAGTATGGTGCATGTTGCATGAAGCAAGATGTTGAAATTAGAGTTATGTTGACACACTTAAATGCAACAAATATGGAAATTTGTACATGAGCTCTATTATTTGACTTAAGAGTCAGTTGTTTGAAGAGGCATGTTTTGTCGACTTGTGTTTGGTTGATGGTTTTGTACACCAATATGTAAGAGTACATGGATATATTCACATGATGTGAATTTTTTTTCTTTGAAGGAGAAAAATGATATGTCAGCGAGCTATGTTTCTTGCATGATGTGTTTTTCAGTTTGATGGTTTTGTTTGTGACAAGACGTCACAAGATTTTGGGAAGTTCCACTCTTGAGTGAGAGCCGCATGATTACAACCTAATCATGAGAATCAAATGGGAGTGCATACTTATTTTGAAAACAAATAGGATTCTAAGCTACCTAGGACTCAAACCATTATTTTTAAATTTGAAATATCATGGTGTGTTGTTTCAATGCCTAAATCCACAACCCTAACATAAATTGTTTTATTCTTTTTTTGCAGGATTTAGTTGGTTATATTAAAATTCGGTTGAATTTAAATTCTTGGCTTAGTGGCATCAACCAAACATATTGTGTATTAAATGAGGAATTTCTCTCTCCCAATCATTTCTAAATCACCCATATCACCAAGAAAACATGTTTTAAAAGAACATACTTTGGTAGTGGAAAGACCTTAGGTCCTTTGATTGTGCACATGTGGTGTGAAAAATTGAAATTGACAATTTGCAAAAAAGTGAAATTATGAATGAAACCATGAAAACAAAAAACCCAAAAGTGGTAAATGATTTAAATAGACCTAATTAATTATTTACCAACATAAATTCTTCAACTTTTAGCAACTAAATGATAAGTAAAAAAATAAATAAATTTGTAATTATGGTTTGAAAGTTACATAATCTTAAGAAGCATTTTAAATTAATTCTATCTCATAAAAAGTATCCCTCCTAACTTAACAAATACTATCTCTTCTCCTAAGGTTCACGACCTCCCTTCCTTAGCACACAATACATAAATACAATTAATATTTCAATATGTTAATTCCTATCGAAACAAATGAAAAGTTGTATATAGATGGTTTCAAATATTATAAGAAGGTTTTTGATATGGTTGAGAGAATGTGGAAAATAGAATCCATAAACAAATTATTTGTCAAAACGTATTACTTTCAAAGTATCAACGAGGAATGTACAAGGGTTTTCAATGAATTAACGCTATTTATTTAAATTCCATGATGTATATCTTACTCATAATTTTAACAAATTATTAAATAATGATCTAGATTGGATAATTATATTATTTGTCATATATTTTGATGCTTATAGAGTGAAAAAGCTGAAAGAATCAACTTGTAGGGTCATTTTAATGGTGGGTGGAGAATTGGGGTCTAAAACCTTTTGGAGTCATTTTGAGGTATTAAATGACATTTATGGGGGTCAAACGATTATCCCTTGTGCCAAAATCTTGACCATTATTCTACACTTAAAGACATATACAATGGTGCAAGAAAAACATCAAATTAAGTTCATTCAAAATTTATGCCTTTAGTAAGTTGACCTATCATGTTGACCACCATGGTACGAGAGAATGTCATTTTAGCCCCATTACTCATGCATAGCAAGCTAGCTACATGTGGAATTTTAAAAAGACTCTAAAAGGTCTAAAATCACAAACCTCGTTAATGGTTGACGGAGTCAAATCTTACACCTAGTTGGCTATCACGCTATGTTAAATACTTGGCCACTATGAGGAATAAGAGTTCCATTTTGTGTTATTGTATTTTGTTCCATAGTTGAAAATACAACTCGGAGTGTGAAGTTAGAGAGAAAAATGTATGAAGTTAAGTTTTTATAGCAACCTTACACGCTAAAAGTCTTAGCTAACTCTAGAGAGATTACCTCTTTCTTTGTACTCACATATTTTCCATAACAGAAAAGAGAGACTAGAGCATGTTTACATTTGAGTGTTGTTTTTCTCCCATAAGGATTTCCTAGGGAAAAAGGAGTCTAGAGCATCATTACTTTTTAGGGTTTCTTGTCTCCCATATAAGGATTTCCTAGGAAAATAATTGTGTTGATTGTCTAGAGATATGTATGTGTGTGTTTCATTATATTCTCTATTTCTTACATTGTGTTTCATTATGTTTTATATTTCTTACATTTCTGCCCTCCTATTTTTCTTTCCAATCAAGTTTTATAAAGTAACATGAGAAGCAACATGAGACTTGGAACAATCATTTTCATTATCTATATGGAAGGCAAGAAGGATTATATCCCCTTAAGCTTAAGCTTATGTATTTTGTCAATTTTTATCATATATTTTTTGGTAAGGGTAATTTTTTTTATCTATAGTAAGTCATGAACCCCAATTTAACCTTATGTAAAGCATGATTCTAGGATTACTACAATTTGTACTTGGTTTTTTATTGTGATGATGCCCTGTCTCAATCACTTGGCCATCCCTCGATGGGTAGTTAAATCTTTATAACAATACTTAAGTAATATTTATCTATTTGTATTATGTGAAATGTAAAAAATGGTATACTATTTTTCATAAAATTGTGTTGAGTTTATCATATATTTCGATGAAAGTTGATTATATGACACGTTTTCTTTAAAAGGAGAACAATTTTGTTAAGGTGTGAATTTGAAATTTTGGGTGCCTCTTTATCAACCTTCACTTCCTCATTCCTAGAAAAAATCCACTTGCTCATTCATATACCCACTTTGTATTCAAATGCATGAGTTTTTAACTCTCAGTAACTATGTTTTTCCACGCAGGAAAATTATATGTCACATTTTATACTAACTCTAAATATTATTTTGAAGTTTGGATTACTGTTATTCTTTTATATAATTTAACATTAGATATAAGTTTAAATTGAAAGCTACTTAGATGAAATATAGCTTAGATATGGCATTTGAAAATTATTATCTATTTATTAAACTAAAGGACATAATTATTACACATGTTTAATTTACATTCAAATGCTTCTTTGATTTATCTCCTATAGCTTAATGTAATACTAGATATATAATTTAAGTTGAAGGCCCATGAGATAAATATGACTTCTATGTGACATTTGTATTGAATCATCTATTTGTTGTGTTATATGAACATAATTGGTATGCATATCTAATTTTCATTACTAATATGTCATGTCATGCTTCATTAATTTATCTTTTATAGATGACCAGAGCATCCCTTTTTAATCTATCCCTTTTGACTTCGGATATGTGGGCAATACTCATCCGAATATTTTTCTATCATAAAGCAATGAGTAAAATTGTATTCCATTTGTGTCAATGTTAAGGTTAAGCACATGGATTAAAGTTTTATATAAGATACATTGCCACGGTGTACATTTATATCTAAAGAGTCCAAAATCTCATTCAAGACCATATGTTTTGTTGATGTAGGTTGATTGGTTATATTACATTTCTTTTGCAGTTGTTGTTGTGGGCCTTACCATCTATTCGTTCTAGTAATTGCTGAAACTAATCTTTCACCTTTTTATTTTAAATAGAAATAACTTTTCAAAGACATTTTAATATGTAAAATTAAGGAAAACCCTTTTTTGCCTATGTGAATATGATAATGTCTAACATGTGCTTTTTATTTCTGCAGTAATGACAGAGAACACTATTGTGGTTGAAAATGGTCTAAATGAAACCATACCATACACACAGCTCAATGAAAATAGAGAGCCTAATATAGCAGGCATAAAAATACTTTGCTACAAAATGATAAAACATGTGAGTGAAAAATTTAAAACATAAATCAAGATATCAAACACAATGATATTATGATGGAGAGAATATTTATGCAACCAAAATGAACATGCAAACCAAAAACTGTAATAAAAATCTTACAACATATCATTGCAAAATTTAAAAACATAAATAACCTAACACACAAGGATATCTCAAAACACCTGAATGCATATGTAGAAAAAAACCTGTAATAGAATATTTTGCTACATACAACACTGCACATTTTTAAAACATAAACTAACTTAGAAGACAATAATATTAAATTAGATAATTTTTTGTGCAGTTGAATTGATGTGCATAGAAAAACTGGGAATAGAATTTTTGATGCATACAACACACAAATGCAAAATCTTAAAATATAAATCAATCTTGCAGCGAGAAAAACGAGACATATCATCCAGCAGTATACTGTAACTATCTAAGAAAGAGAGGCAAAGAATACAGTGGGAAACATATTACGGGGGGTTTTAACCACATCCCATCATGATCAGAAAACCATACATCCCTATAGAAAAAGCAGAAAAAATAGAGATATAGCAAAATATGTTATACATCAACAGATAGACATTAGGAAAGACATATGAAAGTTCAGGAAAATCTTCTTTCTCTAGTAGAAGCGGGAGCGGCCGTAGCGAGAGTCTCGATTTCCTGTAGCCATGGTAGCACAGACAGAGAGATTTTCTAAAGCAACCAAAATTCTTTCTCAGTTCCAAGAAGTCTCGGAAGGGGAAATGACCTGGAAAAGGTGGCAACAGGTTTTGGAAGAATGTTGGTCTTGGCTTCAAGACACCCAAGGAAGCTATTCAAGGGACCTACATCGACAAGAAGTGCCCATTCACTGGTACTGTTTCAAGAAGAGGTCGTATATTAGATGGAACATGTTACAGTGCTAAAATGACACGGACAATTATTGTCTGTAGGGACTATCTCCATTTTGTCAAGAAATATCAGAGGTATGAAAATAGACATTCGAACATACCAGCCCATATTTCACCCTGTTTCCGTTTCAAGGAAGGCGATCATGTTATCGTTGGGCAATGCAGGCCCTTGTCCAATACTGTAAGGTTTAATGTTCTTAAGGTGATTCCTGTGGGTTCTAGCAGTGGTTCCGCAAAGAAATATTTCACTGCAATATGAATCTGTTTTTTTCTTTGTACAAATGAAAGTTCAGAAAAATATATAAGCAAACAAAAGGATAAGATAATAGCCTATTGATGCGCCTAGATAAGACAACTACCAGAATACTTGCTAGAAAACCTCAAACCAACAGAAATAAACTATTGCAAAATTAATGCTGAGGAAGACACTGTGAACTTATTGAGTCCGAAGAAAATTACAGACATCCATGCATTAAAGAGAGAAAATACCCGACAAAACATCCAACTCTGGAAAGGAAGAAAATTATAGACATCCATGCATTAAAGAGAGAACATACCCGACGAAAGGAGCAACAACGCCGATGAAAGGAGCAACAACGCGGATGGGAGGAGCAACACCGCAGACGGGAGGAGCGAAAATGCGCGAAAAGACCAGCAACGATAGTGACAGAAATACGTGCGAATAATGAAACCGGCAAACAAATCAACTTCGCGGGAGATTTATTTATAGAAACTAGTTCGGCCGAACTATTTTAAAAGTAAAAGTTCGGCCGAACTCACAGTTCGGCCAAACTTTTGTTGCCGGTTTTCCCATCTCCGGCAAAAATTTTGTTTGCCCGCGCCGTCAGTGTGCCGTCAATCTAAACGGAATCACGAGTTTGGCCGAAATTTATAAAATGTTTAGCCGAACTATTGCCGAAAAAAGTTTTCGGCCCCCGATTCTCACAAAAGTGTAACCCAGCTTCACGTTTCCGCCCATCAGTGCGTTATTTTAAATATGGCACACCGATTAAAAATATATATATATATATATATTTTTTAAATCATGCAAGGGCCGACATGGATTGAGATCCGACTCTACAAGTGGTCCCACGGGTTATATGTCATATGCCTATATATATAGAAATATAAATGCTATAAATCTAAAATGAAAAGCCCTAATTGTGAAGTCACAGAAATAAGAAGAAGCAAGGGTTTAACGTAAGAATGTAATTTTTTTTTTAATTTTTTTTTAATTTTTTTTTATTTTTTGTTTATTTATTTTTTATTTATTTATTTATTTATTTATTTTTTCTCTGAAAATTTACAGTAAATTTAAATTTTTTACTATGCATGTATTAAGTCCAATGAAAACTATAAAAAAAACAATTATTACAGTAAAATTTAACAATTTTAGTAAACTACAGGGTTTTTGTGTGAATCACCAAATGTTTCAAATTCTAATTCTCTGAATAGTGTTGTTGTTCGAAAGTATTTTACTACTCCAAAGTGCTCTCGTGCTCTCTTACTCCAGGTATTTATCTCTTAAAAATCAATCGCTGATTTTTTTTGCAAAAATAATGAAATAATGAATAGATTTTACTATTTGAAGATCTTTTTTTATGAAATTAGATTTCCAAAAATAAATTTCCGCCCATTTTTCAATTTACCGCTTTTTTCACTTAAAAAAAATAAAGTTGCGCTTTTTTTTATTTACTGACAATCGATGTGTTTGTTAAGTAACCGCATCGATGCGACAATTAATAACACCGCACCAGTGCGTAGTAACTAAAACACACCAACGCGGTTAACTGTATATTAGCACTGATAACAATAAGTCCATTTTTAAGGCACCGAAATTACTTTTAGGTATGTACACCAAAATTTACTGTTGATTTTTCTCAAAGGCAGGGAGAAAATATTATAATTATATAAAATGGAAAATTCTTCAAAATCCAACTCGTTCCATTATATTTCTCAAAGTCCATCACAGAGTTATCCCTGTCCATCTCCAGACGTAATATTTACTTCAGATTTTATTTATATTTTCATTAGCTAATTGAATTTTTTTTTTATCCATGTCAATCAGCTGAATAAAATTGATGTATACAAATTTGCAGGTTCACGGAGGTTTAGAATCGAGTTTAGATTCATAAAATATTCAAACAACTCCAAAACGTCGGAAGCTCTTATCAGGAACAACATACCGCAAGACGCAATTGGTAGATGAAAATGGACAGCCGCTTCACCCTACCAATTGTAACATTGCATCTTCTAGCCAAAATCCTAGGACAATGATGGTAATAATAATTGTTTGGTATATTAATCTAATTATTTTAACGTCAAACCAATTGTCGACATGCTTACTAATTTATATCATATATTTTGTACTAATCATGTTCAAATATATTTTTTGAAACTATTAGGATTCTAGGGATCATGAGCGACCTACCTACCATCTTCCATTGCACCCCATGACAATGTCAAATCGAGAGAAGATTGAATTAAGAGAAAAACTCTGAGAGGAACAATACCAAGAATGGTTGAATCAACCACCTATTCAATTCCCACTATGTCAATATTCACCAATTAGGAATGACTATAGCAATAGTAGTTATTCACAAGATGAAAATGGAGGCAATCAAATAGAGGTTGGTATGGACGATTACTTAAATGATACAACTACCATGGAGAAAATGTTGTTAGATGCATTCCAGAATGATGATTAGCTAAGGGATCATGCTCATATTGTTGATACCTTTTTTGAAAGCCTTAAATTTGCTTCCACCACCCCTCTCTTTGGACCTGATGGTCAGTCAAAGTCTACCCAGTTGGGGATAACGATGTTACTATACAACTGGAAAGAAAATTTTGGCTTGTCAATTGCATGTTTCTCGGAAATTTTGAGGTAATTTACCATCAAGTCCTCCCTTATATTTTGAGAATATAATCACACAATGAACATTAAAAATTGTCAATTTTATGAACATTAATAATTGTATTGGCATTAATGTACATTTAATATTGTCCATGACCAACTACAGGTTATTCAAAGATAAGGTTCTTCCGAGTGATAATGTCTTTCTCGGTAGGTGCGAAGAGGTAATGAAATTGTTTAAAATGTTAGGTATTGAGTACATATCATATCATGCATGTCCAAATGATTTTGTTATATATAGAGGAGAAAATGAAGACAAAGAGATATTCCTGAAATGTGGGCATGACATGTATGATAAATAAAAAAAGAAGGGTAAATCACGTGGTCCTCCTTTTAAGATATTGAGGCACATGCCTATAATCGCAAGGATTTAAAGGCTCTTTCTTTGCAAAGAATTAGCTATGTTGCAGGGATGGCATGCCTCACACATAAGTGAGTTGGGGGTTATACGAATCCCAACAGATTCAATAGCCATGAAGCATATAGAGGATACATGGCCCAAAAAATTCAAGGATGAAATACAAAGTCTATGACTCAGTATAGCCATGGATGGCGTCAACCCATATTCCCTCCAGAACACAAACTATTATGTTTGGCCTATAGTAGTGATCAATAACAATAGCCCCCCATGGTTGCCCATGAAGAATGGACATCTTATGTTGGCTCTCATAGTCCTTGGTAGAAGAAAAGTGAAGAATATGGATGTCTACTTACAACCACCAGTAAATGAATTGAAGGAATTATGGGATGGGATAAATGTATATGATGTATCAAGACCCATCGCAATAGAGAGGAGTTTTACGTTGTATGGCATATGTGCTTACAAGACACATGATTATCCAGGCTTAGGAGTTTTCTCTGGTAAATTACATGTTTATTAATTTGTTTATATACGTAACAATATTCTCTCGCATATTATTTATTTAATTCATTGTAATTTTTTCGATATTCATGATATTATTTAATGGGCCATGCATATTGTATACAATAATTTCGCAGGTCTTGTAACAAAAGGGTTATTTTGGATGTAAAATTTGTGGACCTTCTCTGAAATCTAGATGGTCCAACGACCTACGAAATCCAGTGTATGACTGCTCCACAGTATTCCTCCCAAAAGAACACCCTTACAGAAGAGAAACATCCGCTTTCAATGGTAAATGAGAGAGAACCCAAAGGCCTCCAATAATGAAACCAGTTGAATGTCTTAGAGAATATGAGAGAGAGAAGGAGAAGGAGTTCATATAATTGTTTGATTCAAATGGGGAGCCTATTTTTGATGATCCAGAATTCTTCGACACCTATGTTAAGAAATTTCCCATTGGAATGAAAAGGAAATCTATCTTTTATAACCTCCCATATTGGGAGAAGATTACCCACTTCTTAGATCCCATGCATATATTTAAAAAAATTTCATCTTCTTTATGGAGGCACATATCATCGAAACAAAGTGACACATTGGCTGTTAGGAAAGATCTTATTAATTCAAAAACTCAAAAAAAACATTGGCCAAGACGAATAGAAAGTACAGGATCAAAGGCAGCTGGTCCCTCTAATTGGTATTTCAAGGAAGGTGATGTCCCATGGATTTTAAAAAATATATGAGCTTTCTTTGGCAAAGGAAGTTATAATGGGTGTGAGGGTGCCATCTTCATATGGGTCTTCACTACGACGTTGCTTCACCGTGGATGACCGTTTGTCGAGGTTGAAATCTCATGACCATTTGAATCTTCTAAGAGTACTATAATTTCAAAATCATGATTTTATTATTTGTTATATCAATAAATTTTATCCCATGCAGGGATCATAAAACATAACAAATTTTGTATATTACTGCATGTGTTTATAACTTTGCAGTGTCATTATCCTTTGTTCATGCATGGGTGTGTGAAACATGACTTCCGCCAAGATATAGGACGTGCCATATCTAAATTATCTGCATTTGTACGTTGGATCATGTCAAAGGAGATTCATGTGGCTAGCATTCCATGGTGGCATCAAGAGATAGTTGAGATTGTTTGTATGTTTGAGAAGGAACTGCCGAAGAGTTTCATGGACTTATAGGTTCATCTTCTAATCCACCTAGTAGATGAGGTTGAATTAGTTGTGGTGGTTTCTTGTCGTTGGATGTTCTTCTTAGAGAGATACATGAAGAAATTGAAAGATTTTGTTCGACAAAGGACAAAACTAGAGGGGTATATGGAATAGGGGTACATATCATATGAGTCTTTCTATTATGCTGGTGAGTACATTAAGCAGATCGGCAATAGAATAGATGTGGTGATTTGGGACGATGAAAGGGATGAAGACAAAATAGAAGGGGAGTTGCTCCAAACTAATGGAAAAAGGCGCTTGATAAAGAGTAAGCGACTTATAATTTTTCAAATTTACACAAAGTAAATATTCATGTTGATCTTCGATATAATGTATATTTTGATCTCATATGTACTATATGCCGGTTTGATTTCATCAGCAAATGCAGAAATTGAAGAAATGAATAAATTTGTTCTTTACAATTCTGAAGTGACACAATCGTGGGTCGCATTGTACGAACGAAGAGGATGAAATGGGATAGTGACAAGAAAGAATTCAAATGGTTGAATGGTATAAGTGTGCCTTATCCCAATTATTTAAAAGAAAATATGCCAATTATATGCCCCAACAGTTAGGTTGCTGACCAAGTCAGAGAGAAATACAGTGCAACCGGTCGTTACCCACGTGCTGAAGAGGATGCACTAAACATGGGGATTGGGTTCATGTGGTTCACCCACTCGATAATAATATATTTATGTACATTTTAAACTTAACAATGCACCTTTGAAATGTAACATCTATATTTCGTATTTTAACAGTTGGGTTATTATAAGACACACGACACTATGATTTTTTAACTTTTTATAGTGTAATGTTTTCCCATCTATGTGGGCATATGGATACCATTTTCACACAGAAAATTGCGATCATGGAAAAATGACACAAGAACGTCGAGTGGAAGTCGAGTTTGATCAATATAGTCAAGCTAGCCATCGTGATCAAAACCTAGTACGAGGGACGTTAGGTTACATCGGAAAGATACAAGATATCATTGAAGTGGATTTATCTTCTTTCCAATGTGTTATTTTTAGGTGCAAGTGGTGGGACACCTTTGATCGGAATAATGTAAAGGAAGGTTGCGATAGTAGGCTGATATATATCAAATCTAGAAATATGTGGGATGAAGCTAAGGAGCCCTATGTTTTCCCCAAACACTGCGACTAGGTTTTTTTTTACCCAGATGTTTTGGATAGGGATTGGTGGTTCGTATTGAGAAATGATCCTATATCAAAAAATATTTTTAAGAAAATAATGTTATCATGCCAAGCGAGCTGGAAGATAATGAGGGTGATCATGAGAACTAAAAGTGATATGGTACATGTGTTATTTCATCATTTAGACTTTTTAAGATGGATTTTTATAAAGAAGAGGACTTAACCTTATAACTAAGACTATTTTTTTTCGAAACATTATAATATGTATTTTTAATTAATTTGTTTGCATTTTGTTAATGTTAAAATCAATTCACTTGATAATTTGCAATTATGTAGATCTCGAAAACAATGGCGCACTCTATCATGTTTTTTTTTATAATATCAATTCCTAAAATAATACAACAACTTGATTGCGTTAAAAGTGTGTGAATGATATATTCAAAATGTATACTATTATTTTTGGTATGTAAGATCATAATAAAATATTGATAATTCTAAACATGAATTTATCTGCATTATTTTCTAAACATTATTATGTTACAAAAATTCATATTATTCTAGATTTATTATTTTACAATTATTTATGTTCATACAAATTCAAAAATTTACAATTATGGTAATTTAACAATATTTACGGTATACATTTTACTTACGGTAGAATTGACAATTAATTTACAATTTTACAAATTTACAAATTTAAAATTTTTAATAAAATCGAATGATGAAAATACATACAATTACAATTGTAAAAATATTTTACATATAACTACAATTACAATTATAATTATAACTACAATTATAATTACAATTACAATTTTAAAATTTTACATACAATTACATTTAAATTAAAATTTTGCAATTTTACATATAATTACAATTACAACTTTACAATTTCATGATACATACAATTACAATTACATTTTTAGAATTTTACAAATTTACAAATTTACAAATTTTACAGTTTTAATAAAATTGAATCATGACATGAATACATACAATTACAATTACAATTTTAGAATTTCACAATACAATTACGTACAATTACAATTACAATTTTACAAATATTTTACATACAATTACAATTAAAATTACAATTACAATTACAATTTTACAATTTTACATACAATTAAAATTAAAATTTCAATTACAATCATGACATAATATTTAATAAATATCATGATTTAATATTAAAAATAAACATCATGATCATGATAACCATCGTACAAACATCATATTCGACTAAAAAACACATTCAAATTCGCTAACATCATCTAATCATCGTGATCATGATCATCTAACAAAACACAAACATTGTATAACATCATCACAACACAAACATCAAATATACATCTCATGTCAAATAACTACTATCACATACATGTCTTTACAAAGCATTTCAAACGAAACCATATAACACATGGCTAACAACCATACATGTGAGTGAAAACCAACATATAAATTAAATACATAACATCAGCACCGTCCATGGACATAACATATACATATATATATATATATACTTTCATATATATACCATATATATATATATATATATATATATATATATATATATACATACATATACATATACATATACATATATATATAACTGTACAATGTAAAAAATATACAATTGTAATATAATTGCACATAAATGTCAAATATTTTAGTGGTACATCAATACTAGTACTAGTTGAGGCCTGCTTAATCGATGACCCAGCCTCATGCTCAGATAGATGACCTGTCTGCTCTGGAGGTTCCTGTTGATCAGTCAATGGTGTATTCCACTCACGAACTGCCTGTTGATGAATCGTCGATGGTGCATCCTGCTCAATGGATGGTGTGGCCTGCTAAGATGGACCTGCCTCCTCAGATGGACCCGCCTACTCAGGATTAGGTGCCTGCTTAGGATCAGGTTTCTGCTGAGATGGTGCAGATTGCTCAGACAATGCGTGTTGATCAGGACTAGATGTTGGCTGCTCATCATGATATACGGTACAAGGTGAAGGAGGAGGAGGTGGAGTACTAGAATGATGATCACTCCCCTCATGATCATGATCATTAGATGAGGTACTTCTCTATCGTGCATCTCCACGACGCCTACCCCTCCTAACCCATGCCAGTGCTCTAGAAGCTCCAACGATATGACACATGAGCGTCATCATAACATGGGGCATGCCTCTCTAAATGTGTGTGAGCCTACGATCAACCTATATCTATCTGATCGTAGCCAGGTGGACTCCCTCATCAACTAAGAGTCGACAAAGTTGGTCACCCAACCCCATCCTGAATTGGGTGTTTGGCTTACACCTCAACCCCGCTAGTATCTGAACCCGATCAGGATCAAGTCTGTCACCCTGATCCTCCGCCTCTGCCATCTCCTCGTCAACATCTACATCTTGATCATTTAGTGGGGTGGAATCATGCCCCCAACGAATGTCCCAATATCTACAAAATATATAGTACACAAAAATAATTAGACATTCTCATTAAAAAAATTAATAAAACAAGTTAAAGAAATTTTTAGAATAAATTTGATAATTCTGATTAATTAATTAAAGACAATAAAATTAAACTATATTAATTTAAATAAAACACTAATATTACCTCTCGCATCTGACGACTCATCCTGTGTGAAGAGGATGTTGGTACACCCTCACCAATCCAAACTAGCGTATGGACATGGCACTGGAACGAATGAGTGATCATCAACACTGGATAGAAACTCCATTCCATCAGGAGATATCTTAGAGGGAAAGTCATAATAGCCCCTCTTGGGCATCATGTGGCCCCACATCTGCATCCATACATGCAGCATCGACCTACGAGGCTGTTGAACAAAAGCAGGCCTCATCTCTGGAAACCTCTCAAAAAATAAATAAAATAACTCTAAAGAAAAAGGGAAGGTCAACCTCCCACGTGCTTGAGAACGACATCTATATAATGCTGTATAAAACTGCTGCAAAAAAATTGCAGGCCATCTCACAAGTCGTGGCGCTTGGAATAAAGAATCAACATAAAATAAAAGAGGGAAACTAATGCGTTACCTGTCACTAGTATAGTGTGAAATGGTTTTTGTTGGGTGCAGGAATTACACTTAAGAAAACTCCTCAACACTTAATTTGTCAACCCGGGGGATCCGTAAACTTAGAGACCAAGCACAGGAAATGCCAGAGATGGTATGAAGCTTCCTAATATAAATCCCTACTTTCTTTAAAGGAAAGGTTGCAAAATCAAATTAAAGAGAAAAAGACAACTTGAACCATCAAAATAATATAAGATTGGAACAAGGAAGAATTCATTTGCAAGAGGGAATTATAGATAAAAAGGTAATCACTCTAGCTAATTATTGTTTAACTACTGAGTGTGTGTTTTTCTTTAGCAGAGACACTTAGCAGTCTCATCAGATGGGCACTTAAACCTGATCCTTTAGATATTTTCTTCTTGCACTAATATGTCCTGCACTTTCGCAGTCTGCTTGCACTAGTGCAGGAACAAAGATTTATGCAGAAGGTATAAATGGTGTCTTTACTAAAGGATTTTTACTTCATGCAAGGGCTTGAAATTTTCCAAGTTCAAACCACTCAGATCCTGTGGTAAGACACTAGTTCTTGCACCGGATCAGAGCTTCCTACACTTAGCATTTAATTCTTAAAATGAGTGCTTAATTATTGCAAGTGTTATTATACTGTTAAATCAAACTGCACACATAAAAAGTGAATGTTCATGATCTTAACAGAGTGCAGGAATAAAGAAACAATCAATATACATTTATCCTATCATAAGAATTTAATGAAAGAAAGAAGATTGTGGGAAGTAGACTAAGAAGGCTTGCTGCATCACACCAACGTCCACTGGTGCAGTTTCATTTCTCCTGCTTGGACCAGGCGGGGAAAACCAATCAAACAGAATTGCAGAAAAGGGGATATCACACCAATGTGCACTGGTGCAGGGTTATTTCTCCTGCTTGGACCAGGCAGAGGAAAACCAATCTCAAATCAAGTACAGGAAAGGAAATTGCAAGAAAATGAAATTTATCTACTTCACACAACGGATCCGCTTTCACTCAGATAGGAATGCATGTGCTTAAAATTAAATCACACTTGAAAATTTAAACACAGATTACAGGAAAACGAGAAATGGGGTAAACGTGCTGGGTTGACTGGGCCCTAGCCAACTAGCGCCTTTCCCTTTTTAAATAAAAACGTTGCTCAGTATCTTAATCAATTCATCAGCTTAAATACATAAACGCAATTTGTGAAACATGAGGCGGAGCTCCCTTTTATTAATCACTGAGGCAAGTACATACATTAATACATCGTCCAGCCCAGATTCAGGCGATAACAAAATACAACAACCTGTTATCACCTCTCTGGCTGTGTCTCTGTTATCTTCTGCTATCAAAACTTTCTCCCCCCATTTGTCCTATTTACATTCTATGTTGTATAGATCTTTGGCCAAAGGCCAAAATAGATCACTCAACCGATTACATAACCAAACGCAAAATTTAGCTTTTCGGTCTTCAAAATTAGATAGTTTAGAAAAATTAGCTGTAGCCAATCTCCAGCTTTCGTCCTTCACAGATTCGGTCTCGGCTGCCTTTGGATCGATCTTGCTATCATGGCTGAAGTTGATAAAAATGAGGCGGTGATCAAGGAGGTTTGGATCTGCTACAATGATTTGTTGTGCTGACAACGGTGCAAGATCCAATCCTGCACTAGGATTAGCAGTCACAGTAAGTACTCTAACTACCAAATAAACATTGGAGATATCGATAAGTTACAAAGAGTGATTAAAAGTAAGAAATCATGTAATAAATGATTAATTAATGCTAAGTTGAATTAAAAGTATGAAAAATAAAGTTTATACGAAATATGTCACCGTGCTTGGAATGGTGCAAGATGAGGGTGCATAAAAGAGGTAAAACAAAGGTAAATGGTTATGATTTAGGAAGGGAAAAAAGGAAAAAAGAGAGAAAATTAGGGGGCTAACATCCTCCCATCCCTAAGTTGTTGTGTGTCCTCACACAACTCTTTACCTTTGCAAAAAACCTTCAAAACTTTGAGCATTCCAGCTCAATCCTACTCTGACATTCTGACATCAACCTGCAATGTTTCAGACTTCTTCTTTCTGATGTTCTTTAGTTTCTTTGTCACCTTTTTAAGTCGCTTGAAACATTATGCAGCTCGGTACTTCCAAACTCTAACTTCTCCTTTCTTTTTCTGGATCTTCGCCGTTAATTCTTTTTTACTCTGTTCTTTATCCTCCTGCACTTTAGCTATGAGCTGTTATAAGTTTTTCACTTGAAGCTCTAGTTCAACTATCCAAGCAACAGGAGTTACCAAATATTCTTCTTCTTCTGTCTCGACAGGGGCTGTATCTTCCTTAGGGACCTTAGTATCCCTCATGGTTACATCAAGAAATTCTTCTTCTTCTGTCTCGATATGGACAATATCTTCTTTAGGGACCTCAGTATCCCTCGGGGTTTCAGAAAATGCTTCTTCCTCTTCTTCTTCTTCTTCTTCTTCTTCTGGTTCTTCTTCTCTTGTTCTTCTTCTTGCACTGGTGCAGAAGGGGATTCAACGTCCTATGGGGACTGTGGTTCTTTGCCTACACTAGATTCCTCATTATTTTTCTGGGCCTTTTTAATGAAATCGACCAACAGAGTGTCATCTTCGACCTCTACAGATTTTTCTGCGTTCGCAAGGACTGACAGGTTGTCTTCTTCGAGGGCCTGTGCCTATACTGGTGGCGTAGAAGGAGTCTCTTCAACAGGTGCACTAGCTGTCTTCTTATTTGGAGATGGGGCCCTTTCTTTTGTTGATTTTTTAGGTCGTTTCATTTTTTCACTGGTGCAAGAAGGACTCCCCTTTGCATTCTTACTCGGACCCTTGCTTGTGCTGGCAGGGTCCTCTGTCTCCTTTCTAGCAGCTGTCTTTTTATGTAGCTGTTTTAACAGTGCCTCCCAGGTCATGCCTTTAATTTCTAATTGTTTCTGGACCAAAATCTTTATTAGACCATGGTGATATAAATTATTGTTAGCTTGGTCTACCCGTCCGTCCTGCACACCCTTGGCCATTTTTTCCAAGCTCTTAAGCAAAAAATAGGGGAAATGAATCCTCCACCGGATGTGCCGGTCGGCTTCGAAAAGCTGCAACATCCTAAAATGGTACACAAAAGTGAGGGAGTACCTTCCCTCACAGGTTACGAATTTCTATGGGATGAAAAGGAGGTCCCACCACTGTCCCAGTAGGGCACTGCATGGAATTCCTTTCTTCCCATCTACCTTCATATTCTTGTCGACGACGAAACGCTGCCATCGCTTCCTTTCAAGTTTCTGATTTTTAAAACACTCCTCACCAGTATTTACCAAGCTTGTCCTTGCTGCTATAAACTCTTCCGTAACCTCAAATTTTAGAGGCCCAATTTTCACTCGGACATTTTTGAAACTTCTGGAAAACTACATGGCCACTTCTCTGTTGTGCCTGTCAAAATTTTGCAAGAATTGAAGAAAACCTGAGTCTCGCAATAGTGCAAGACTATTGTGATACTCAAAAATCTGTTCTACCCTATTGAGAGACGAAAGTTCACTTCAAACAGGCGACATCGCTTCTTAACGGTTATGAATAGTTAAGAATTTACATGAAACACCAGGAAAATTGGTTCTTATAGATAGGGATCCAACTATCCACCATCCCTTCCATCTTATCACCCATTCATTCCACTGAAATAGCCATGGATGCGAAACATCTTGGAGATCGTGTCGGACAGGTGCTTGCAGCGACATTTTAATGGATAGGTGAGGTAATCATTACGAGTGAAGGACATATAAGATTATGGCAGAAAGGGGAAATTATATCCAAGCAACGGTTAAACACTTCCGCACCCCTTCATAATTCAAAAAAAGAACTTTAGTATTCATTAAAAAATGATCATGACTCTTAACTTAAAAACACCTTGTACTTTAAATAATTTTCTCCTAGTTAATATGATAGCACAAATACTCATCGACTAAGTGAAAGGACTTCTTATAAACTTTCATGATGACCACTTTCCTATGACGTATGCTATGAAAAGAACAAATTGTACTATGTGTCTGCCAGGGTGCATGCTTGCACCGGTCTGCTTGCACCGCTTAAACTATGATATACTTCTGGTACCATTCTGCTTGCATTATTATATAGGACGACATGCTTGCACTAGTGCAAGCATAATATCTGAAAAAAGAACAGGGAATTTAAGTAAAATATAGGCTGGACTTCCAACATGGCTTCCTCAACTTATACTGGAAAGTTTCTTCGCCCTTTCTTGATGCTTCAGAGCATATCCTTTTGTTCTTTTTCCGCGAGATCCTGTAATGAATTCATGAGGGAACAAAGAAGTGGGAAAAGAGAAATTTCAGAATGGGAAGGAATTTTGTTACAAGGATTCTAGGAATAGTACCACAAGAGGGGATAAACGGAAGTGGGATAGGGAAAAAAAATTCAAGGGTAAAGTGGGGTTTTACGAAACGGACAGGGTAAATTCAGAAGAAGATGGGAAGGTTAATCATTCTGGGATTAAAGAAGAAAATTGAGGGAATATTACGAAAGTGGAATATGAAGAAAGACATAAAATTTTCTGGAAGGTCTGCCTGCACTGGTGCAAGAAAAATAACTGTAGTGAGAATTAAGCGTTACTTGAATAAAAATATCCATGCTAATTACCCCAATTGTATAAAGGTTGGTTCTGCTGAACCTGATTTTACTTGGTGGTCGCTAGCATATCTAAAGATCAAGCAACATTCTCTTTTTATTAGAAATTTTTGATCTTCCTGCCAGGAAGTTGGGTTTTAGGTTGATCCTTCTGCAATCATGTCAGCGAATTGATTTTCATAATTACAGGAAAATATTTAATCTTTACTTTTTATTTTAATTTTTTTTTTGTATTTTAAAATTTTTTTTAAAGAAGAAGAAGAATTCATGTTTTCAAAAGGTCGGTATTACCATTCACCACTACCGTCCCGAATTGCTGTGTAAAATCTTTCCTGGCAAGTGGTTGAAAATACTTCTTTAATCCGTGTCCATTTACCAAGAATACAGAATTTTTTCCATCAATAGTTTTAACTTCTACTGCTCTATTCTCAAATACTCGGATCACTTCATAAGGTCCCATCCAACATGTATGGAACTTCCCTTAACATTTTTAAATCTAGAATAATAAAGGATTACCCAATCACCTGGTTGGAATTACTTTTTCTGAATAGACTTGTCATGCCACCTTTTGCATTACTGTTGAATTAGTATGTTCTGCTGAACAACATCCCTAAGAAATTCATCTAACTCATTTAATTGAAGAAGACGTTGTTGTTGTGCCTCCGAGAGATCTAGTCCTAACTAAATTGCATTCTTGAAAGTTTTGATCTGGAATTCAATTGGTAACAAAACCCGTTTTCCATATACCAGCTCATATGGTGTATGTCCCGTGCTATTTCTCCAAGTGGTTCCATATGCCCAAAAAGCTTTTGGTAATCTTTCAGCCCATTCTTTCCGATGCATATTTACTGTCTTTGTAAGAATGGACTTGATCACTTTGTTTCTGAATTCCACTTGGCCATTTTCTTGCGCGTGATACGACGTGGATTTCCTGTGCCAGATCTTGTATTTCTCCATCACACCCTATACCAGATTAGAAATAAAATGTGGACCATTGTTAGAAAAAATTTCTCTAGGCACACCAAATCTAGTAAAGATTTCAGTAAAAGGAAAATCAACAACAAATTTTTCTGTAGCAAAGGAAACAACTTTAGCTTCTACCCATTTTGTAAAAAAATCTGTACAAACCAAAATATGCTTTTTACTTAATGACGTTGGATTTATTGGCCCTATAAAATCAATAGCCCATTTTTCAAATGGCTTAATCATAACTTGGGGGCATAAAGGCATTTCATTGGTTTTATTACGTTGGCCCACTCGTTGACAACTATCACATCGCCTGACATACTATTTGGTATCCTTAAGCAAGGAAGGCCAAAAGTAACCAACACACAATACTTTATATGTAGTCCGCTTATTAGCGAAGTGGCCTCCACAAGGTTCATCATGAGTAGATTTCAATATGTCAAACGCTTCCTCCTCTCTTACACATCTACGGATAATCAAGTCTGGACAAGTGTAAAAGAGATCTCCTTGAATCCAGGAGTGTGCAACACTTTTTCTGAGTAATATTCCGATTTTCACGAGCAGATAGGTGGGGTGGTGTTTTCCCAGTCACCAAGTAATTAGCAATGTCAGCAAACCACAGAGAATATGTTGACATAGCAAAAATATGTTCATCCAGAAAATCATCATTAACAGGAGTTGCTTCACCAAGATTATCTAATCTAGAAAGAAAATTTGCTACAACATTAGATTTTCCTGGTCTATCAACAATAGTAACATTAAATTCCTGCAACAATAGCAACCACCTAGTCACTCTACCACTAGTTAATGGTTTTTTCATCAAATATTTAATCGTGGAATGATCAATATGTACAAATACTTCATATCCTGTAATATAGTGCCTGAACTTATTAATTGCAAAAATTACAGCTAAAAACTCTTTCTCTGTAACTATATAATTTAATTCAGCGGAAGACAAATTCTTACTAATATAATAAATAGCATAGGATTTCTTATTTTCCTCTTGTCCTAAAGTTGTGCCAATAGCCAAATCTGAAGCATCAGAGGAAATGTGAAAAGGCAGGGATCAGTTAGGACCTCTCAAAATCGGTGGTTATACCAACTTTTCCTTCAATGTTTCAAAAGACTGTTGGCAAGTTGTGGACCAAGAAAATTCACTATCCTTAGCTAGAAGTCGGAAAAGAGGGGAAGATATCTTAGAAAAATTTTCAATGAATCTTCTGTAGTAACCAGAATGTCCTAAGAAACCTCTTACCTCCCTTTGAGTTTTGGGTCCAGGAAGATGCAGAATGATTTCAATCTTTGCCGGATCAACCTGGATACCTTTACCAGAAATCAAATGGCCAAGTACCACTCCCGCTTTGCACATTAATCTACATTTCTTGTCACTCAAGGCGAGATGGGATTCCTGACAACGGAGAAGTACTTTCTCCAGTTTTTTGAGAGCTTCCTGAAAAGAATCACCAAACATAGAAAAGTCATCCATATAAATTTCTAAAAATTCTAGATCAGCAAAAATGGCTAGGACTGCCCTTTGAAAGGTATCCGGGGCATTACATAAACCAAAGGGAAGCACTTTATAAGAAAATGTACCCCATGGACATGTAAAAGTAGTTTTATCCTGATCTTCGGGTGCAATCTGTATCTGGTTATAGCCACTGAAGCCATCCAAAAAGGAAAAATATTTCTTTCTTGGAAGGGTATCAAGCACCTGGTCAATGAAAGGGAGAGGGAAGTAATCGTTGAGAGTGGCTTTGTTTAATTCTCGATAATCAATAAAAATATGCCATCTTCCATCTTTCTTAGGTACTAGCACTAATGGAGAGAGCCACTGACTGTCAAAAATAGGATAGATAAAACCGACATCCAAGAGTTTATGTACTTCTTCCTTCACAATATCTCTTAGAGTTGGATTCATTCGCCTTTGGGGTTGTCAGACAGGTGAGGTTCCTTCCTGAATATAGATATGATGTGTAAAATTTTTAGGAGGAATACCCTTCATATCTTCATAGCCCCAAGCAAAGGCACTAAGATGGTTTTGCAACAAATTCATAAGCTGCTCCGGCTGAGATGAGTCCAAATTTGAACTAATATGCAAGGATTTACCAGGGCTAATCTCAACAAGAGTAGTGTCGGGCTCAGGAGTACTCAAGGGAGTGTTCAAATGCAGCGGTACATAAGAATGAGAATCATGATTATCTTGAAAATCTAGGCTAAAAATCTGGCTCAATGGCTCAAAATTAGGCATAGTGTCTAGATTATTCAGGAAATCTTGAATCTCATCTTCTTGTGAAGACCCAGTGTAATGATGGATAAGGGAAATGGGCTGAGTCTCCTCATCACTGCTTTGATCCAACCATAAAGTATCTCGAAGGTCCTGAATGGATTTGGAAGGGGGGTATAAGGTAAATTTCTTCCTAGAATCTCCATGCGAAATATACATATCACCGGAATGACATCCAATATATGCATCGGCCGTAGCAAGCCATGGTCATCCCAAGATCAAGGGATGTCCTCCTATTGGGTTCTTTGGCTGAAGCACAATGAAATTAGTAGGATATTCCCAAGAATCTAATAATATTATCACATCATCCAATACTCCTTCTGGCTTAATTTTAGATCTATCTGCTAATTCAAGCACCGTGGGAGTAGGGCGAAGATGAGATAACCAAATTTGATCCATGGTTTGCTTAGTCATGACATTAATGGTTGCCCCCAGGTCTATAAGAACATTAGAGACTAGGAAATTACCAATCTGAACTGAGACAACAGGGTTTCCGGGATTAGTATATTTTTCCATAGACACACATCCCATCATCAACTCTGCTGCCCTACCAAAAAATTGAATGGTTTGGGGTTCCACTCTCTTCCTCCCGGGTTTCTTGAGACCGATTTCCTTAATAATATTGGTACAAATGGAGATCTCTTTAATGGCTTGAAGCAAAGGTATCTTAATGAAAATATTCCTAAGCTCAGATGCCAAACTAATCTGAGAAATAGGCTCACTTCTTTCCATTACTAGCCTCTCTGGGAAGGGAGGCTGGTTGGAAGAAGATGGCAAGGATTCAGAGGGTAAGGGCTGCTTAGTGACAACTTTCGGAGAATGGTTAAGAGTTTCCTCTTCTCCTTTCTCTTCAACAATCACTATAGGTTTCTTCTGATTTTCTGATGTTAGAGTCCTTCCTGATCTTAATTGAATATCATGAACCCCAACTAGAATAGACTGGTACTCAAACGGTAAAGCTGGGTTTGTTACATAGATCATTTGCACTGCTTTATTATTGTTAGGATTGGGCATAGGTTGAGCAGGCAACTGAGGAGGTCGAAAGGGTGGAGGTAAAGGCAACGGTGGAGTAGGCTGACTCGGAAGTTGAGGCATTGAATAAGGTGTATGCGTAGATGGATATGACTGCATAGGTGGCTGGTAGGAATATGGAGAATAAGTTGGCCCTCTCCAACCTTGTTGCCATGGTTGAGAAGGTTGCCCATGCTGATATTGATTCCCATACTTCCACTGCTGATTAGTGTTAGGATAAGAATATGCATGTGAATTATAACCAAAATAGTGTGGAGAAAATTCAAGAGCCATACCTGTACCTACTTGAGGCCAATTCCTTCTTTCTCCCATAGCATACAAGTATTCAGCTTCAGGATGTCCCCCTGTAAATATAGCTTTAAGTCCTGGTATAGAGGAACATTTTTCTGTGACATGGTCTTCTGCACAAATAACACACTTATTAGCTTCTTTCAAATTAAGAGGACACTCTTTAGGAGGATGCTTGTTTCTAAATTTAGGACAGAAAATACATAATGACTCTTGTTCCTTCATGAGTTTTTGCTGAAATTTTAAAGAGTCTAATTGTTTGGTAACAGTATTCATTATATCAATTTTCATGTTTTCCATTTTATTTTCTAGTCCAATAATCATAGCATCAGTAGATTCAGTTTTTCTATTTCTATTTCGAGTTCCTCTACCAGATCTATAATGATTTCTTGAAAATTTCCTGCATAATTCACAAATTTGTTCAAAAGTTTGCAGAGAAATATCACCTTGTCCTAACAGATTCAAATTATTTCTAGCATTATCAGTAAGTCCTCTTAAGAACAAGGTTATAATAGTACTGGGATCAAACTTAAGTTTCGACCTTTGTAAAATATACAGAAATATTTTTAGGTAATCTTCAATAGTTTCATCATCATCCTGTATGATTGTAAAAATCTCATCCTGCATGTCCCAAGTTTTTCAATATTCTTGATATTTAGACAAAAACACTCTCTTCATCTGATCCCAAGAGGTTATAGTGTTTCCTCCTAACCGCATAAACCAACGTAGAGCTGAGTCCTTGAGAGTAATAGGAAATAATCTTAACTTCTGAGCATTAGTTGAATAATCATAACTTCTACACAGAATATCAAACTCGAATAGAAAAGAGTCAGGATCTTCATGAAATTTACCATGGAAATGAGGGAGAGCTGATGGTGGAATATTCTTCATTTGTGCCACAGTATCAAGATCCACAGTTGGAAACACAAAAGTGGATTGTTCTTAACTTACCTAGTTTTCACCAGTCCCTTCCAAATGATCTTCATGGTCCACCATTGTTTCCCTTTTACTTGTACCGCTCTCAACAGGCTGATCCACACCTGAGCTGTTGTCACCAGAATCCAGGTGGATTGTTCCTGCGTGATGGGTTTGAACTGGATTAGGCTTCCTGCTTACAGAAGGAGACCCAATATGAGAATTTTTTTCAAAATTCTTTTTGCCCTTGGTGGGCTTCGAACCCTTACCTTTTCTAAGCATTCATTTCAAAAAAGAAAGAAAAATAACAAACAACTTCTAGTAAAAAATGTTGTCAGAAATCAATTAACACCAGTAAAATTCCTTCAAAGAAGCTTTTCCAAACAATACTGCAAAAATAAAGGAAAAATTACCTCTATCGTATAATCAGAAAATTCTTACCAAATCAAATCGCCTCCCCGACAACGACGCCAAAATGTTGGGTGCAGGAATTACACTTAAGCAAACTCCTCAACACTTAATTTTTCAACCCGGGGGATCCGTAAACTTAGAGACCAAGCACAGGCAATGCTAGAGATGGTATGAATCTTCATAATATAAATCCCTACTTTCTTTAAAGGAGAGATTGCAGAATCAAATTAAAGAGAAAAAGGAAACTTGAACCATGAAAATAATCTAAGACTGGAACAAGGAAGAATGCATTTGCAAGAGGGAATTAAAGATAAAAAGGCAGTCACTCTAGCTAATTATTGTTTAACTACTGAGTGTGTGCTTTTCTTTAGCAGAGACACTTAGCAGTCTCATCAGATGGGCCCTTAAACCTGCTCCTTTAGAGATGTCCTTCTTGCACTAATCTTTCCTGCACTTTCGCAGTATGCTTGCAGTAGTACACGAACAGAGATTTATGCGGAAGGTATAAATGGTGTCTTTACTAAAGGATTTTTACTTCATGCAAGGGCTTGAACTTTTCCAGGTTCAAAGCTCTCAGATCCCGTGGCAAGAAACTAGTTCTTGCACCGGATCAGAGCTTCCTGCACTTAGCATTTAATTCTTAAAATGAGTGCTTAATTATTGCAAATGTTGTTATACTGTTAAATCAAACTGCACACATAAAAAGTGAATGTTTATGATCTTAACAGAGTGTAGGAATAAAGAAATAATCAATGTACATTTATCCTATCATAAGAATTTAATGAAAGAAAGAAGATTGCGGGAAGTAGACTAAGAAGGCTTGCTGCATCACACTAACGTGCACTGGTGCAGGTTCATTTCTCTTGCTTGGACCAAGCAGGGAAAACCAATCAAATAGAATTGCAGAAAAGGGGATATCACACCAACGTGCATTGGTGCAGGGTTATTTCTCCTGATTGGACCAGGTGGAGGAAAACCAATCTGAAATCAAGTACAAGAAAGGAAATTGCACGAAAAGGAAATTTATCTACTGCACACAACGGATCTGCTTTCACTCAGACAGGAATGCATGTGCTTAAAATTAAATCACACTTGACAATGTAAACACAAATTACAGGAAAACAGGAAATGGGGTAAACGTGCTGGGTTGGCTGGGCCCTAGCCAACCAGCGTATTTCCATTTTTAAATAAAAACACTGCTCAGTACCTTAATCAATTCATCAGCTTAAATACAGAAACACAATTTGTGAAACATGAGGTGGAGCTCCCTTTTATTAATTCACTGAGGCAAGTACATACATTAATACATCGTCCAGCCCAGATTCGGGCGATAACAAAATAAAGCAACATTTTACCGCCTCTCTGGCTATGTCTCTATTCTCTTCTGCTATCAAATCTTTCTCCCCCCCTTAGTCCTATTTACATTCTACATTATATAGATCTTTGGCCAAAGGCCAAAATAGATAATTCAATCGATTACATAACCAAACGCAAAATTTAGCTTTTCAGTCTTCAAAATTAGATAGTTTAGCAAAAATGGCCATATCCAATCTCCAGCTTTCGTCCTTCACAGATTCGGTCTCGGTTACCTTTGGATCAATCTTGCTGTCGTGGTTGAAGCTGCTCAAAACGAGGCGGTGATCACGGAGGTTCAGATCTGCTACAATGATTTGCTGTGTTGGCAACGGTGCAAGATCCAATCCTGCACTAGGATCAATGGCCACAGTAAGTACTCTAACTACCAAATAAACATTGGAGATATCGATAAGTTACAAAGAGTGATTAATATTAAGAAGTCATGTAATAAATTCTTAATTAATGATAAGTTGAATTAAAAGTATGAAAAATAAATTTTATACGAAATATGTCACCGTGCTTGGACTGGTGCAAGATGAGGGTGCATAAAAGAGGTAAAACAGAGGTAAATGGTTATGATTTAGGAAGGGAAAATGGAAAAAAGAGAGCAAATTAGGGGGCTAATAGTTTTCAGCAGTAGTGAGAGGCACCTCACCTCCTTTGCACCAAATGAAGCAATACGTAACTGACCACCGGACACCTGAAAATCTGCAGGAGAAAGTATATCGTCCCTAATGTATCTATCAGATTATGCTAACTAACTCCCTGTTGCATAGTCGACGGGGACATTTGGGAACTGGGGAAAATGTTTCCCTCTCCTAGATAGGCCAGTAATAAAATATATTTCCACCTTAGTGGATGTGAACCACTGGCCAGGAATGACTCGGAAAGCCTATCGGTGGGCATCCCACTTGAAGATTGGTTGTCCCAATAGCCCACTATGGCCCTTTAGGGATGTAGCCTCCTCGTAGAACTTGAGGAGACCTACCTCCCTTAGGAGCAACTGGGTGGTTGTCATAATAGGTCAAGGGTACAAAATTCTCTCCCTCTCTCGTACCTCCCATAGCTGAATCACGTTATGCTGGTCCTCCATATGTTGTTGTTCCCTTTGTTCTCTTTGTTGACATCGCTGAATGATTCACATATTAAATACATTTTTTTTATTAAATGAGAAATATATATATATATATATATATATATATATATATATATATGTATATACATATATGTATATACATATATGTATATATATATATATGTATATACATATATACATATATGTATATACATATATGTATATACATATATGTATATACATATACATATATATATATATATATATATATATATATATATGTATATACATATATGTATATACATATATGTATATACATATATGTATATACATATATGTATATACATATATATATATACATATATATATATACATATATATATATATATATATATATATATATATATATATATATATATATATATATCGTAATAGGGCAAGGGTACAAAATTCGCTCCCTCTCTCGTGCCTCCCACAACTGAATCATGTTATGCTGGTCCTCCATATGTTGTTGTTCCCTTTGTTCTCTTCGTTGACATCACTGAATGATTCACATATTAAATACATTTTTTTTTATTAAATGAGAAATATATATATATATATATATATTATATTTTATATTTTATTTTTTTTGAAAAAAAAACAGTTGGTGCACCCCAAAAAACAATCACGCATCAGTACCAATGCATAATTTTTTATCGCGCACTGCGCTCGGTGCGCATGGAAAATGTTCATGCACTGCCAAATATGGAAATATTTTTCTTCGGTGCGTTGAAGTAACTATCTACCCCGGGGTGGATAGTTTCGTCAATGCATCGCCCAAGAACAATACATGGTTAACGGTGCGGTCCTGTAAACGACCACACCATTGACCATGTACTGCTATTGGGTGAGTGGTGCACTGACCTAACTATCTGCCCCAGGCCGGATAGTTTGGTCAATGCGCCACCCAAAAACAGTACATGGCCAATGGTGCGGTGTTGTAAATGACCACACCATTGACTATCTAATGTTGTTAGGCGGTCGGTGCGCTGACCTAACTATCTTCCATGGGGCGGTTATTGTGGTCAACGAACAACCCTCTCGACACTAGTACATATTCAACGACGTGGTTGTTTAAACGACCACACCGCCATGTTATTTTTTAAATTAGTCATGGTCCATGCTTTTTCTGTACTGCACCAAAACCTGGTGCAGTTTCTATTAACATCATTCGCGGTGCGGCCTATAAATTTAGAGGCAACACCATGAATGGTGCGAACCGAACGGCTCGAGCGCACTGCACATAATTTTTTTTTTTTAAATGGTCAATTTTTAATTTTTTTCAAAATATAATCTACTAAAAAGTTTAGTTTTTGAGAAACAAGTAGAATACTTGTACATTTTCGCATCGAGGAGGCATATTTGCTGAGGAATTGAAGAAACCAAATTTTCCCATCATTTTTGAAAATTTGAACTCCACAAGGTGGGAAATGACGACAACAATGCATGCAATGGAAGCACCGATGGTAGGGTGCCTCACACAAGACAAACTCACACAGGTGCTTAAGAGGTCTGGAGCACTGAAGGAGTAAAAATGATGTTTTTACGGCCGGTAATTTTTTTTTATTTAACCCTGTTTCGGTGGGCAGGTTTTTGAGATGCACCGGGCGGTATTATTGATGGTGCATCGCACGTTGTTACGGTGTGCTGGAATAAAAAGATGCACCAGGCCTATTTATACATAGAGAACGAGTGCACTATATTATCTAGATGCACCGTGCAGGTTTGTACGAATATCATGATGTCTCGGTGTGCCAGTTTTTAGTACGCACTGGTGTGTTTTGAGTAAAACGCACCAGTGCGGTTTATGATGAGAAACACACTGCAAATAAAAAATTCGCAAAAGCCTCCACTCGCCAACCTCCTCTAGAGACCTCCGCTACAAATAGATATCTAGGCTATTTTTATAATGGGTTCCTCAAAAACATCTGCTAGAGGGTCTTTTCCTTGTAGTGTTTTCTATGGAAGCTGTCGAGAACGATCCAAATAGGTCTGAGTGAACTCACTCGAGGATCTCCCTTGCTTGAATTTTCTTATCGTGAAAGGTGGATTTGGTATACTTCCAAAATGTACACCCTTTGCATGTATCTCTCGGTGTAAGTGCACCTTTGGAATTCATGTAGACTAAGATGTTCATCCTAGTTTCAAACTCCGTGTCTCTTACCCTTCTCTTCCTAGATGGCCTTCTCATGCTTTGATAAATATTCAACCTCCCATAATGAGACCTATAGGTAATGTGACCAAACTTGAGCGAAATAAATGGGGTTATAACGGAGGATTTACGTTTGTTTTCAAATTTATCCCTTCCCTACAATCTTCACAACATATAGCTTGAGTCCAATAGATTCCATGAGGTTGGCCATCGATTTCAACTGTAGATTCCTAATATATATTAACACTCAGGTGTACATTGTGAAAAGGGTCATCAAAAGGAAGAAATAGAAACCCTCCAAGGACCAATTGTAGGTTGAGTTCAAATATTAATTGGGACCTAGACTTCAACTCAAGAACACAAGACACTGAAATATTTAAACTAATTGAGCTACAATATATGAGTAAGGTTTTCATAGCTCATGTGGAGGAAGACAGAGGTAATCATTAGTACTCAATATTCTAGAGAGTAAACATAATGGACCAAAAATTTGATCTGCTATGTAGGGAGGTTTTCGATGTTTGGATTATTGTCAATAGCCATTGTGACAAACAAAACATATAAACATAGGATATAGAGAAATTTGTTGCCTCTAACGTTACCTTTTCAAACCATTTTTTTTTAGATGGGAAATACAAGGCTCAAAGTGATAGAGGCTACTTACAATATTATTTCGTAACCTTGAGAGACTCAATCAAATTTGAACTTGCGACCTATGGCCTCTCCATCACGAATATACTTTGCATGCTTAGTTAAATTATTTGAGCTAATCCTAAGACTCGATATCCATACACATAGACACAAACATAGACATAACTTCAAATATAACCCAAAACCACTTGAGTTAATATTTTTGGATAACACGTTGGATTATATATATATATATATATATATTCATTTCCAATGAAATATATATATTCATCCTAATGAAACTCTACAATATCTCTTTATCTTCCCCACATATATGAATAGAAAGAAACTTAGAAATGAACCACTAGCCATAATACCAATTCAAAATATTGAGGGGCTTAACCAATTAAATTTGTTTTCATATAAAATTTTCCTATTAAAAATATATCATAGCATCCTATAGGGCAAAGAGCAGGTGGTGATAGGGTGTTTTCTTAAAGCACTTCATGGTGTAAAGGTCATTGATTTGAAACTTTGTGGGAAAAAATCCAACCATGTTAAGAGTTGTTGTGACCTAGGCTGAGTGTGATTTTCGCATGATTTTGGTAGCTTAGGTGCAACTTAGATGGAGAGGAGACAAATATTGACCAACCTCAGATGTGTTTAGAGGCCTAATGTCCATATTTTTATGACTCATTTTTCATTTATAAGAAATTAACCTACCGTACAAGATGGGGATCTCTTCTGAAGTGCCCTTGTATTTATTTTTTCACTGAATTCAACCATTGGATGCCCATTCCAATCCAAACCCATTCAATTTTTAAATTTCTTAACAATGGATGGAGTGTATACCCAAAACATTGGATGGGATTAAACATCTTGAAAATTTCTCTTTAACAAAACAACCCAAGCGAATTAATGTAGCCTTACACTTTACCATATATGAAAACCATTTTTTTATCATCCTTAATATTTTTTAAACATCCTTGATTTTGTTCCAACCCCAAAGTTAAGTTGCATTATAAATATTCTACGATGACAGAACGACACGAGCTCTAGGAAAGGTTCTGCCAACACGGTAGGAATTTCAAATATGAAACATTTGTGCAATTATAATACTTATTTTAATCATTTTAATTCAAAATTTTAACATATAATGTTTTAATCATTTAACTCATGATTTTAACACAAAATGTTGATGGGTGGGGGAGATTTTTTATTTGATTCAGATTTATGTAGGAACACAATGAAATACAGAAATGCACATAAAAGCAGAGATGAATAAAAAATAAAACTTCATTTCATTAATAAAAAATAACTGAAATATGCTTACAAACATAGTGGAAATAAACTAGCTTGGGCACTGGTAGCTTATCTTTGAGAAGAGATGTGGCGGGTACAATCCTCTCAACTGTGTTACAATGAGGCCCGAGGGCCTATTTATTATTGAGAAACAATGGAAAACACTAAACATCCAAAAACCTAACCCTAAGAGATGAAGCACCAAAACTATGGGCCTTGTTTGGGTAAATTCATACATCAATCTTCCCATGGACATAACTTTGGCATATGATCTTCATTTGATGTGCACAATACCTTGTTAGAAAGATCTATCTGAGGACTACAAATTTTGATGTGATAAAATTGAATGAAATTTCATGTTGGTCCTGTTTGTTATCCAAAAAATGTCATTTAGAGCCTTAAAACAGCTCCAGAAGTTCAGAAAAAATGCTAAAAATAGTAAATTGTGTGACAATTAAGGAAACTAAAAACCGAAAGAAGAAATGGTGGGTCCCTAAGTGGAATAGGTGGGTGGCCAAAAATATGCACCTAGAGCATTCCTCCCCCCTTAGGAAGCAATGGTCCCCATTGCATTAAGTTCCACCATGAGATGAGGAAACTTCTGCTGAACTTAGTCCCTGGTGAACCATTTGCCTTGGTGCAAGATTTGGCCAGATTTGACAACCTAATATAGTTGGATCTTCTGCTAGCGAGATTTATTGATTTTCATTTACATGATACGATCCATGGTGTCCTGTTCCATGAAGTCTGATTTTAACTCTGTTGGTTTGAGTTGTTATGCAATGTCAGAGGTGTCCAATAGAGGTGGGAAGTAGGGACAAAGGCGGTCCACATTAAACACTGGGTACAGACCAAGGAATGGTGGAATACTGAGCTCAAAGGCGTTAGCCACTATATCCTTGGTGATGGTGTATGACCCATATTGGAGAGGGCGAAGCTTGCGGTGGGGTCCATCGAGATTCCCCTTTTGCAAATGTGGCCACACTTTGTCTCCCACCTAGAAGTTGTGAGACACCTGATGTTTATTATGTCGTTGCTTGTATTTAGCATTGGATCTATCCAATATGTCATGAACCAATTAGCGGATGTGCTAAATGCACTCAATGAGGTTGTTCACCTTTTCAACTTTAGATTGGACATGAGCCGAATCAACCTGAGTAGTAGAAAATTGCATGGCTACGTTAATGGGACATAGTGGCTGGAATCCCAAGCCCACCTGAAAGGGGTTGTGGTCGGTTGAGTTGTGGAGAGCCGAGTTATAACTGTGTTGTACATAGGGAAGGATCTCATCCAATGTGCGTGGGTGATTTGAATTGTACATGCATATAATGTGTATGATCATCCTGTTGACGACCTTTGTCTGGCCATCAATTTGGGGATGGAAAGCTGTGGATTCGGTGAGCTTGGTGTCCAACATTGACTAGAGGCTAGACCAAAATGTGGTGAGGAACTTGTTGTCCCGATCTAAGATGATAGATTGTGGGATCCCAAAGTGCACCCACACTCATTTAAAGAACATTTTTGTAGTGGTTTCTACTATGATATTCTTATTGCAGGTCGCCATAATGGCCATCTTCGAGGATTTGTCGACAACCATGAAAACACAATCATTTCCATGCTTAGTAGAAGGAAGGCTTGACATGTATTCCATGGATATGGATTCCCAAGGTTGACTTCGGGTAGGTAGCGGAGTATAGAGGCCTTGCTTCTTAATGGTTGGTTTGGAAATAACACAAGAAGTGCAGGATCTGATGTAATTCCCGACATCTCGTCAAAGGTTCCACCAATAGAAATACTTTTGCAGTACTGCCACTATTTTCTTGACCCCGAAATTCCCAACGACCCAATTATAGTGTGCTTTCAAAATAATCTTGGTACACTCGCTTGAAGGAACACAAAGCTGTCCTATGTGACATAACAGTGCATCTTGGAGGTAAAAATCTAGAACTTGCGTAACCTCCAAGAGTGTCTTGTATGTGTGGACGAATTCCAAATCACCCTTGTAGAGAAGCAGTCAATCAGAAGTCTCTTGCCCATAAGAGTTAAGAATGGTGGTTAATGCCACGATCAGTGGCCGGTTGAGGTAGTATGCAACATTATTGGTGCTACCTTCTTATACTTGATGTTCGAATGAAACTGTTGCACATATGTGGACCACTTCTGATGGTGATCATTTTGAAAATTCCCTTGTATCTATATGAACTGCAGGGGTTGGTGGTCTTTGTGGATAATTTCTTCCTTCCCAAAAATTTAATGCTTCCATTGTCGACAAGCCTACACAATGGAATACATTTCTTTGTCACAAGTGGGATAATTGTGGACTATGTCAGACAATGTCTCACTCTGATATGCCACTGGGTGCCCCTATTGAGTAAGAACTGCCCCAATAGCATAGTCAGAGGCATCTGTATCGATCTCAAATGGTTGTTGCAAGTTTGGTAATGTGAGCATTGGGGCATAGTAGAGATTATGTTTCAATTCTACAAATGCCTTCTATTGAGATTCCGACCAAAAAAAATTTTCTTTCGCTTCTCCCTTGGTGACTTGACTGAAGGGCCAAGTGATATGAGATAATTCCAACACGAACTTGCGGTAGAAATTAGCAAGACCCAGAAAGTTGCGAAGCTCTGTTAGAATGTTTGGGGCTAGAAAATCCCAAATTACTTGGACCTTGGTTGGATCCACATGCACCCCCTCGCTCATCAATAATGTATCCCAGATACTGAACCTCAGTCATGCCAAAAGTGTACTTCTCCAAGTTGGCACACAACTTGTGTTCTCCTAGTGTTTGGAGGACTTCTCGGATGTGGTGGAGGTGATCTTCCCAAGTCTGGCTAAAGATCAGGATGCCATCCAAGTACACTACTACAAATGAGTTGGTGAATGGCCGCAAGATGTCATCCATCAGACTCATGAAGGTTGTGGGAGCATTCGTCAACCCGAAAGGCATGACCGTCCATTCGAAAAGGACCTCCTTAGTTTTGAAGCCAATGTTCCACACATCGGAGGGTTCAATTGGTACTTGGTGATACCTGGACTTCAAGTCAATCTTGCTAAAATATTTCATCCCTTTGAGTTGGTCCAGAAGGTCATCAATCCATGGGATCAGGTACCTATTCCAGAAAATGATCTTTTTCAGTGCCTGGCAGTTAATACAGAGTCTCCAAGTCCCATCCTTCTTTTGCACCAACACAGTCGGGCTCCCACGTGGCGATGAACTCGGTCAGATGTGACCTTTTTGTAGCAGCTCCTGAATCTACCTCTTGATTTCATCGTTCTCCAGAACAGAGCATCGATAGATCGGTCCATTGGATAGCGCCACACCTAGGGTCAAATTGATGGGGTGCTTGACCTGACAGTGCAGAGGCACCCTTGCGGGTGTGTTGAAGATTTCCCCATACTCCTCCACGACCTTGTCCATTTGTTGTTGTCGTGCGGAGGAGCCTTGTCTGGAGGCTGTGGCCACAATCTTCTTCTTTCCCTGAGGGAAGATCATCAGGAAAACAAATTTCCTGGTTTTGGAAATGAGCTTACTGCATTATTTTGCAGTAACCAAAGAGATTGTAGTAGGCGGTGGTACCTTTGTTATCTTATACAACTTATTTCGCAAAGTAATAATAACAATGAGAGGTCAGGACTCATACACAGCATGCCACTTCCATAAGTACAATTGGCCTAATAATACATCACAAACATCAAGAGGATCAATGTCACATAATGCCTCATCGTGAAGGGCTTGATGCTATAGGGAAGGCGACACTACTGGCTGATGTGGAGATATCATCCTTAGTGAAGCCACCCGATGGTGTACGGATGTGGGTGTGTTATGATCAACAAGCCCAACCGCTTCACAACCTCTGCTGAAATGAGGTTATTTTGGCTCCCTCTGTCGACAATGTATTGTAGTGGGGATCCCTTTACTCACATATAGGAGTGGAAGAGACGCTCTTCCTCCTCTAGATCTTCTGTTTCTTCCTTTGGATCTTTGTGGTGGCACCGGTGGCGTTGGGCTCTGCATCGTTAATATGCTTCCCTTTGTCATTCCCCTTCTCCGGTTTTGATTCAGAGTCAAAGCATGCATCTGATTCAGAAGCCTTCATCTCAGGCACTAGTGACTGCTTGGCCCGACACTCACTTGTTTTGTGAATGGAGCTCTTATGGAACTCAAACCACTTTCTCGTTTCCTTCTTCAGATTCGCGGTGTTGTTCTTTGCTTGCAGCTTTGGCAAGTTGTCTTGGGCCGCCATGCCTTGGCTTTGTGCTTTGTTTTGCGGTTTTGGGGCACCTTTCCCTTACTTTTGATTTGTAGATCGAAAGTCTCGCTTCTTCTGTTTGAATTTCAGCTCAATCTTGGCAGCATACCGGTATGTCATAGCAAGCAAGGAGATGCCGAGGAACTCCATTTCCGCCCGAATGTATATGTGCATACAACTGCGGTACTTCAACACCAAATGTCTCTCTGAATATTTGATACCCAAATTTTTGTGCGAGGTGTGGAACAGATTCGTCATCTCATTCACATCTTGATCCCTTCGCTACCACAAGGTAGTCCATTGTATGTACTTTTCCCCATAGCTCCCCACTGGATAATATTGTTTCTTGATGGTGTCTTGAAAATAATTCCAAGTGGGCACGACCAAGAATATAGAGGGTTACCCCTTGTCCTTTTTCTCAGAGTAGGTTTCCCACAAGTCCTTGACATGGGGAGGAGCATTGAGGAGTGAAAAAATAATCTTCTCCTGGTCTGTAAAGTCATGAACCATGAAATATCCTTCTAATAGATTCAAACATCTATATATGGTGTCTGCATCTATTCGTCCATCGAATATGGGAATTTGAGAGTTTAATTGTAGCTTAAAAGGGGTTGTGCCACCAATGGGCATTCATTTAAGGATATGGGAAAAGTTATCCATCGTCGCATTCCTTTGTTCTTCGAGGGCCTCCTCCAAAAATATTTTGATAGGATCTCTTACTCCTTCATCTTTGTTTTTGTCGCCCATGAGCGACCGTCAGGTTTTACGAGGCTGATCTTGCAAAGGTTCAACCAGATCAAGCCCTAACTCCTTATACCCCGACCTCATTGGGGACATGCAAAGAAAGATCGAGAAAGAGCAGGCCGCTCTAATACCACTAATCCGAATTTATGCAGGCATGCAACAGAATACACATATAACCATAAATACAAAGATGCAATGGAAATAACACTTCATTCCATTAATATCAAAGAACTAAAATTTGTTTATAGACATAATGGAAATAAACTAGCTAGGGTGTTGGTAGCTTATCTCTCAGAAGAGATGTAGTAGCTACAGGCCTCTGAATTCTATGTTACAATGAGGCTCGAAGTCCTATATATTATTGAGAAACAATGGAAAACCCTAAACATCCAAAAACATAACCCTAGGAGATGAAGCACAAGACTATGGGCCCCGTTGGGGTAAATTGGTACATCAATTTCTTGGGATCGTAAATTTGGCATACTATCTCTATTTGAAGCACATGATACATCATTAGAAATATCTATCTGAGGACTACAACTGCTGACAATGAATATTTAGTCTAAAAGATTCATATTCGTTGGATGTCTGATGCCCAAAAATCGTCGTTTAGGGCCTCAAAACGACTCTCGAAGTTCAGGACCCGAAAAGTTTCCAAAAATAGTAAATTGTGCTACAATTAAGGAAACTGAAAAAACTGAAAGAAACAATGGTGGGGGTCCAAGTGGAATAGGCGGGTGGCCACCAATATCCACTTGGATCAACCCAAGAAGGGGTGAGATCAAAAGAAGAAAAATCCTCTATTTTTCCATTCAGTAGAACTATTGGAAAGGAAACACCACTAAATATTTTCATGATTGGAGATAAATGTCATGGATGGAACCTCTGCAAAATCGATTGTGGGAGATAAAGATAGTAAACTTAAAAATATAGCCTAGTGGGAGATAAAGATTGGGCTTGAACTTAGAAATTAGCAAGATGTTGGTAAGGGTTAAAGAGGTGAAATGGAAAAAGATCTCCTATCATTTTTTTCCTATCATGGATGTGTAGAGATCGAGGGGAACTACTGAGAAGAGTAGTTCATGGTTAGAAGAAATGTGGAAGCCTCTATTCTATTTTTAGGGATCTCCTAGATAATTATATAAGATTACCCGGAAACAAATTTATGTTAATTATATTCATTTTGAAATTTAGAACTATGAGAGTTTTTAAAGTAGAATATTTCATCATTACTCTTATTATTTCCTATATTTTTTACGTAAGGGATTGCATGAATTTTGCTAACTTTCTTATAATGAAATATTTGTATATGTATGTGTGGAATTGGACTAGTTTTGTTGCATGATGTTGAAGGCATTGTGACATAAGGTTTGAGTTAAGGGCTTGAATAGAAACCCTCATCAGAGACTAACCATGGAAACTAGTACATAAGTAGTATGAACAAAAATAGAAAAATAAGGCTTAGGTAGAAGAATGCTAGACAAGAAACAATATACATACATCTATTTCAAAGATAAATGTGTTCCCTCTAAAGTAGGTTACATGAATATATATATATATATATATATATATATATATATATATATATATATATAATTAATTAATTTTGATAGAAAAATAAAGTTAATATAATGTAATAAATTATTACAAATAAATAAAAAAATATGACATTAATTTCTAGTTATTTGTTGTTGACCATGAGAAGGAAGGAAACCTTGTCAATTAGACATAGCACATATAATCTTAAGAAAAAGTATTATTAGAACGTAATGAGGATTCCTGGTGGTCCCCATAATAGGAGTCCTCGAAGGCCCTGGCCTAGTATTGAACCTACCACATTTAAATAATAAATGTAGAGCTGCCACAAACCGAGTGTCAAAACAATACATAGATTGTAGTGAAGTAAGTCTCGTACACATGCATGGTAAATAAAGAAAATAATATGCTACAAACATCAACTATTCATAATAATTGCATATAAAAGTACGAGGAAATAGTTATTACATGTTCCCAAAGTAAAGAGAACAAAGATAGTTCTGAGGGTGTATAATTTAAAAACAAAAAGGAAGAGATTAGATTGGTATGTTTTTCCCAAAAATGAAAGAAGACACATTTATTGATGGCGTTACAGGCCTCAACCTTAATTTATACACACGTTAAAGAAAAGAACTCGTCATGGGTATACGAATCTCATTGACACACAATAGATTATATAGAACTAAAAGTAGTTTATATTCTGGAAAATGAAATGAGAAAATCTTACATTCTAACTACCAATATCGGCCACAAATCAAAATTCAAGTAAGATAATGGGAGAATTTATATAAGGGACAAAGCTTCCATTGAAAAAAGAATATATCTTTATTGTAAAAATGAGTTGTTTTTAGTATGATTTTTGGAGTTTTTTGTGGTAGGAATTTAATGAAATCACATGTTTGATAAGTAATTTTCTACAATCCAAGTGTTTTGAGGTTTTTTAGGGTGGTGAATCTATATATATTAAAAAAACAATTTAAATAATAAAAATCAAGATTTCATCTCAATTTTTTCTACCAAATTCAAACACCTGAAATTCCAAAAAATAACACTAAAAACAACTCCCATTTTATAGCCTTCACAAAATAGCATTCCAAAAAAATAGTCATAATTTAAAACCCTAATTTTTTTATAAAAAAAATTACATTTACAGCATGCATAATCGAGACTGAGATATTGTGTTCTGAAACAAGGTCTTAAAGCAGAAGTTTCTCTTTCCTGACCATAGGTATCCATTCTAATTGCCATGACAACATATTATCTTTTTCACATTTCTTGTCTTCGTATTTTCCATAAGTTAGTCTCAAAAGTCTTGGGGTTTTAACCTAGCATTTCCTGGATTTAAATGTTCTCGATTCCTCTTGCTTTCGACGCGACTTCTATAGGTGTGTAGGTGTTCCTTTATCCTTACATTTCACTGGTTATCGATGTCGGGTTCCACCTGTTTGATGCATAGAAAAGTGTTTAGGATTTTACAGAGAGGCCTTATCTGACCAGAACAGATTTCCTTTTTGCATTTCTGTTTGGAAAATTACATTAAAAATATTTTGGGGAAATGTTGATTTTTAATGGACAATTTTTATAAGGAATTGTTTTTAGTGTGAATTTTTGGAATTTTTGGTGCTCGAATAGGTAGAAAAATTTGAATTGAAATTTTGATTTCTGTTATTTAAATTGTTTTTTTTGACTATATATGGATTCAGCACCCTAAAAACTCTTAGGGCACTTGGATTGTGGAGAGTTACTCATTAAACATGTGATTTCAATGAATTTCTACCAAATTTTAAAAAAATTTGATCAGAAAAATCCAAAAAAAACTCTCCAAAAAAATCACAATAAAATCCACTCATAACCCCAACAATAGTTACATAGAATCATATCTGTAGCCCAGAGAAATAAAAGAGACAAAGGTAAAAATGAAATTTAATTTGGTTGTGAGATTGGACCTTGATCTGCAAATAATATTCATTTCCATGAACCTTCACAGTTAGTTTAGCAGGAATCTCATGATCCAAAACCTTCAAATTTTGAAGAAAACCCTAGTTCTCTAGTCTAGTTCTTGCATAGCTCGTACCCCAAATTGGTGCAATTGCAACTGAGGCCAAGCAGCAGAGGGTGCATGAGTAGACTGTTGCTCTAATTAATCCATAGTCATAATCATAAGTGATCAAAACCCAAACGATCCATGTCGTTGAGGGTGGCTAGACCTCCACGGAGGCATGATATAGCCACGAAATTCCTCAAGCATCTCATATAAATATTAATTAAATACTTTCTAAATTATTAAAATTTTAAAACCACATATCTTAAAATCCCAAATTTCAAATGTTACGCTGGTTTGAATAAGGTGGCAATTCAAGGTTTAATGGTGGGCATATCAATATATGGGAAGCTGTGAACAAATGGGATAAGATTAAAGGTAAATATCAATCTTTACCACTTTTTATTTTATGGGAAATATGGATGGCGCGCAACTGGATTATTTTGAAGGGGGGGAATTATCTGTTCTTGCTACACACTGCCATTATGAAATGGATTGGACATCTAGAGGCGGCTACCTTATCAATCTAGGATCAATATAGAAGACTCAAACCCCATGCCATATCTGTGCCTACTCTTTTTTTTGATGGGGCATGCCAGGATGGGATGATGGGTTGTGGAGTGTGGATTAAGATATCTTCCTCGGAGCGCATTCATATCTGTTGGAATGGTGGTCCGGGCACAAACATTATGGCGAAACTCCTGGCACTATGGAGTGGACTATACGCTGGTTACAATCTTGGGATTCATAATATAAGTATTTATGGAGACTCTGAGGTTATCATCCAGGTGGTGAATGAAGCCTTTTCTCTCTCGGCCCTTTTAGTACAGGGATGGTTGCAAAGGATTAAACAGTTGTGGGATAAAATGGGCCATCCTCCGATCTCTCACGTATTCTGGGAATTGAATACCAGGGCAGATGGTCTTTCAAAGAAAGAGCTAAACATGGAGTTTGGCATCATGAAGGTATCTCAATATAAGCATGGGGTTCGGGTCTGGGCAAATGACATACCCATTCCCTGACCGGTTTTCAGCGCTTCTTGGTGAGTCTCTTATTTTTTGTATATGCACTGTTATTCTTCTCATTATCTAGCAACCTTTTTGCAAGCGAGCATGGCCCTTTATTCGGACGTTGGCAAGTGAGCGAGTTATGATGCTGCTATCATATCATGGCAAAGTTATCCTCCTCTGATGTCGGATGCGGACCCTAGACTGTTTGCTCAGCTGATTTTCTACCTTAGATATCCCTGTTATGTCTCTTTTGAAGGGACTATAGTTCCAATTACAGTTTTCATTCTCTCTGATTACATGGATCTCACTTTTTAGTCATCAGATAGTAGCATGAGTTGAGAAACAAGAACATGAGTCTCTTTTTGGGTATGGTTTGTTACTATTATCATTAGCTAACATCTTTTTCTGCAAGCGAGTGTGACCATTTATCTGGACGTCGGCAAGCGAGCAAATTATGATAAAGCTATTTTATCTCCTATTATGCCGGATGTGGACTCCTCTGACTATCTGCACAGTGGATTTCTGCCTAACATATGTTTGTTAGCTCTCCCCTGGAGGGTCTGGAGGCTTAATTACAGGTTTCATTTTATCTGATTATAGAGACACTTCCAGGCTTACAGAGATCTGATATCTCATAATCCTGTGCTTTTATCAATGGGAATTTGACAGATGTTTGCTTACATGCACATTTGTTCATTCGCTGTCCTGGATGTTATATATGGGCTACTATGAGACATAATATTTTATGACGATGTGGACTCATCTCACATGTAATTTTCTGTTCTATGAAGCCATATGTTCGAATTGTATGTGTATAAAGCTTCCTTATGGCTTCTCATCATACATACAAATCTCAATGTTGCGATTATGTACTGCTTATTTTCATAAATATATAGTGGGTTTTTTTCAAAAAAAAAAAAAAAAAAAAAAAAAACTGATATCATTTTTCAAACCATATTAAAGGAAGAGCATTTAAAGGATGCCGTATTATTTTGCAAAACATTTAAAAGATAGTGTATTAAATGAAAACTTCCGAGGCAAACTAATCATTATGAATAAAATACCAGTACATGGTTTCATATGTGAAAGCAATGCATGAACTTACATATGTATATGTATATATAAGGTCCACCGTAATAAAACATCAACCCTATTATGTGCATACAATTTTATAACGATAACCATTACGTAATGAGAATACAAAATCAATAATTCGATCTTGGGCTATGAAAAGGGTCTAGGCCAACACCTTAATTGATCATAGACTCGCAATTAGAGGAAGTATTGTGTAGTCATAATAACAACATGTTTTCTTTTGTGGAGGAAAATTTAAAGTTATATATATATATATATAATCAAATTCTAAATAATTTTGAAAAGATGTAACATTCCTCTGGTTGAGATATTTAAGATCATGGGTTATGACGTGATATGTGGGCATTTGCTAACCATGGTTTTTTTTAATATTATACTTATAAAATAATTCTAAATATTATATATAAAATAATAAAAATAATGGAAATATAAATATTTAAGTTACGTATAGACATTAATACTGGTTAAATATAATAATTTTTATTTTATAATACATCTTTTATTATTAAAATTTTGAAAAAATAATAAAAATTAAATAATCTTAATTTTATTTTATATTATTTTTAGTTTTATATATATATATATATATATATATATATTAAAAATACATAATAATATATGGAGATTCATCTCCATTTTATTATGAAAATTTCTAATTTATAAATTGGGTCATATAAGTTACACTAATTGGAGGTTGATTTCAAGATTGGGGCATATACTTGGGCAACTTAAGAACACAAGATATTAAAATACTTCAACCAATTGAGCTACATTGGATGAATAATGTTTCAATAGCTCAAGTGAAGGAAGAGAGAGGTAATCAATAACACTCAATCTTCTAGAGAATAAACATAATGGACCACAAATTTGATGTTCTATGCAGGAAGGTTTTCAACATTGAGATTACTATCAATAGCCACGCTAATAGCTGAAACATCCAAAGGTAAGATACAAAATAATTTCCTTCTTCTATTGGCACTTCTTCAAACCGAATTTTGTTAAATGAGGAATACAAGAATCACATTGACATAAGTGGCTTACAATATGATTATGTAAACTCTAGGGACTCAACCAAATTTTATTTTTTTACCTGTGGCCTCTCCATCAACAATATAATTTTCATGCTTAATTCAATTGTTTGAACTAATATATATATATATATATATATATATATATATATATATATATATATATATATATATATATATATATATATATCATTTTCTATATAGAACCACTTTAGTTAATGTTTTTGAGTTATATATATTCATGCTAATGAAACCCTCTGAGATGCTTCTTTCTTCTTAATTTAATTGTTTGAGATAATCCCCAAGACTATATATATATATATATATATATGGAAATGGAAAATGTTCACGCACTACCAAATATGGAAATATTTTTCTGTGGTGCGTTGACAAAACTATGTGCCCCAGGGCAGATATTTTAGTCAACGCATCACCCAAGAATAATACTTGGTCAACAGTGCGGTCCTATAAACAACCGCACCGTTGACCATGTATTGCTATTGGGCAGGAAGTACGCTAACCTAACAATCTACCCCAGGGTAGATGTTTTGGTCAACACACCGCCCAAAACCAGTACATGATCAACGATGTGGTGTTGTAAATGACTACACCGTTGACTATGTAATTTTGTTAGGCGGGCGGTGCACTGAGCTAACTATCTGCCACAGGGTGGTTATTTTGGTCAATGCACCGCCCTCCTGACAATAGTACATAGTCGACGACGTGGTCGTTTAAACGACCACACCGCCATGTTATTTTTTAAATTAGTCACGGTCACACGTTATTTTGGTACCGCATCAGAACCCAGTGTAGTTTCTGTTAACACTGTTCACAATGTGGCCTGTAAATTTACAGGCAGCATTGCGAATGGTGCGAGCCAAATGGCTTGAGTGCACCGCACATAATTTTTTTTTTTTAAATGGTTAATTTTAAGCTTTTTTAAAAATCTAATTCGCTAAAATGTTTAGTTATTGAGAAAAAAGTAGAATACTTGTACATTTTCACATCGATGAGGTATATTTGCTAAAAATTTGAAGAAACCAAATTTTCCCATGGTTTTTGAAAATTCAAACTCCACAAGGTGGGAAATGACGATAGCAATGCATGCAATGGAAGCACTGATGGTAGGAATCCTCACATAAGACAAAATCACATGGATGCTTAAGAGGTCTGGAGCACTGAAGAAGTAAAAATGACATTTTTACGGCCGATAATTTTTTTTTTATTTAACCCTATTTCGGTGCATAGGTTTTTGAGAATCACTGGGTGGTATTATCAAAGGCGCACCGCATGTCGTTACGGTGCGCTGGAATTTGGAGACACATCGGGCCTTTTTATACGTAGAGCACCGGTGTACTATAGTACTTATACGCACCAGGCAGGTTTGTATGAATAGCAAAGCCTCGGTGTGCTAATTTTTAATACGCACTGCTGCGTTTTGAGTAAAACACACTGGTGCAGTTTATGATGAGAAATGCACCGCAAAAAACATCTGCAAAAACCTCCACTCACCAACCTCCTCTAGAGACCTCTGCTACAAACAGATATCTAGGGTATTTTTATAATAGGTTCCTCAAAATCATCCGCTAGAGGGTCTTTTCCTTGTAGTGTTTGCTATGGAAGCTGTCGAGAACAATCCACACATGTCTGAGTAAACTCTCTCAAGGATCTCCTTGGATTGACTTTCCTTATTTTGAAAGGTGGATTTGGTATAATTCCCAAATCTACACCCTTTGCATGTATCTCTCGGTGTAAGTGAACCCTTTGGAATTCATGTAGACTAAGATGTTCATCCTAGTTTCAAACTCCATGTCTCTTACTCCCTTATTTTCCTAGATGGCCTTCTCATGCTCTAATAAATATTCAACCTCCCATAATGAGACCTATAGGTAATGTGACCAAACTTGAGCGCAAGAAATGGGGTTCTAACGGAGGATTTACGTTTGTTTTCAAAATTATCCCTTCCCTACAATATTCACAACATATAACTTGAGTCCAAATAGATTCCATGAGTTTGGCCATCGATTTCAACTATAGATTCCTAATATATATTAACACTCAGGTGTACATTGTGAAATGGTTCATCAAAAGGAAGAAATAGATTCGCTGCAAGGACCAATTAGAAGTTGAGTTCAAATATTAATTGGAACCTAGAATTCAACTCAAGAACACAAGACACTGAAATATTTAAACTAATTGAACTACACTATACGAGTAAGGCTTTCATAGCTCATGTGGAGGAAGAGATAGGTAATCATTAGCACTCAATATTCCAAAGAGTAAACATAATGGACTAAAAAATTAATCTGCTATGTAGGGAGGTTTTTGATGTTTGGATTATTGTCAATAGCGATCGTGACAAACAAAACATATAAACATAGGATACAAAGTAAATTTTTTCCTTTATCGTTACTTATTCAAACCAATTTTGTATAGATGGGGAATAGAAGGCTCAAAGTGATAGAGGCTACTTACAATATTATTTCGTAACCTTGAGAGGCTCAACCAAATTTGAACTTGCGACCTATGGCCTCTCCATCAAGAAAATACTTTGCATGCTTAGTTAAATTTTTTGAGCTAATCCTAAGACTCAATATCCATACACACAGACACAAACAGACACACAACTTCAAATATAAGCCAAAACCACTTGAGTTCATCTTTTTGGATAACACTTTTGATTACACACACACACACACACACATATAGTTTCATTAGGATGAATATATATCTTTCATTGGAAATATATATATATATATATATATATATATATATATATATATATTCATTTCCAATGAAAGATATATATTATGAATAAATATCTTTCATTGGAAATTCATTGGAAATAAATAAATAAATAAATAAATAAATAAATAAATATATATATATATATATATATATATATATATATATATATATATATATTTCCAATGAAAGATATATATTCATCCTAATGAAAATCTACAAGATCTCTTTATCTTCCCCACATATATGAATAGAAAGAAACTTAGAAATGAACCACTAGCCATAATACCGATTCAAAATATTAAGGGGCTTAACCATTTCAAATTTTTTTCATATACAATTTTCTTATCAAAAATATATCATAGCATCCTATAGGGAAAAGAGCATGCAGTGATAGGGTGTTTTCTTAAAGCACTTCATGGTGTAAAGGTCATCGATTTGAAAATTTGTGGGAAAAAATCCAACCATGTTAAGAGTTGTTGTGACCTAGGCTGAGTGTGATTTTCGAGTGATTTTGGCAGCTTAGTTGAAACTTATATCGAGAGGAGAGAAATATTGATCAACCTTAGAAGTGTTTAGAGGCCCAACATCCATATTTTTATGACTCATTTTTAATTTATAAGAAATGAGCCTACTGTATTAGATGGGGGTCTCTTCTGCAATGCCCTTGTATTTAATGTTTCACTATATTCAACCATTGGAGGCCCATTCCAGACCAAACCCATTCAATTTTTAAATTTCTTAACAATGGATGGAGTGTATACCCAACATAGGATGGGATTAAACATCCTGAAAATTTCTCTCTAACAAAACAACCCCAGCGAATTAATGTAGCCTTAAACACTTTACCATATATGACAACCATTTTTTTATCATCCTTAATATTTTTTAAACATCCTTGATTTGGTTCCAACCCCAAAGTTAAGTTGCATTATAAATATTCTAGGATGACCGAATGACTCAAGCTCTAGGAAAGGTTTTTCCAACAAGGTAGGAATTTCAAATCTAAAACATTTGTGTAGTTTTGATACTTATTTTAATCATTTTAATTCAAAATTTTAACATATAATTTTTTAATCATTTAACTCATGATTTTAACACAAAATGTTGATGGGTGGGGGAGATTTTTTATTTGATCTGTATTTATGCATGAACACAATTAAATACAGAAATACACATAAAAGCAGAGATGCAACAAAAATAAAACTTCATTTTATTAATAACAAATAACTGAAATATGCTTATAGACAGAATGGAAATAAACTAGCTAGTGTGCTGGTAGCTTATCTCTAAGAAGAGATGTGGCAGCTACAGTCCTTGCAACTGTGTTACAATGAGGCTCGAGGACCTATTTATTATTGAGGAACAATGGAAAACCCTAAACATCCAAAAACATAACCGTTGGAGATGAAGCGCCAAAACTATGGGCTCCGTTTGGGTAAATTGGTACATCAATATTCCCGTGGACGTAACTTTGGCATACGATCTTTGTTTGATGAACACAATACCTTGTTAGAAAGATCTATCTTAGGAATACAACTTTTGATGTGAGAAACATCAAAGGAACTTCCATGTTGCTCTCGTTTGTTTCCAAAAAACGTCATTTAGGGCCTCAAAACAACTCTAGAAGTTCAAGACCTGAAAAATTGCTAAAAATAGTAAACTGTGTGACAATTAAGGAAAATAAAAACTGAAAGAAGAAATAGTGGGGCCCCAAGTGGAATAGGTGGGTGGCAAAAAATATCCACTTGGAGCATTCCTGCCCCCTTAGGAACCAATGGTCCCCATTACATTAAGTTCCTCCATGAGATGAGGAAAATTATGTTGAACTTGGTCCCCGGTGAACCATTTTCCTTGGTGCAGGATTTGGCCAGATTTGACAACCAAATAAAGTTGGATCTTCTGCTGGCGAGAGTTTTTTGATTTTCATGTCCATGATACAATCCGTGGTGGCCTGTTCCATGCAGTCGGGGTTTAACTCTATTGGTGTGAGTTGTTCTGCAATGTCAGAGGTGTCCAATAGAGGTGGGAAGTGTTGGCCACCTATAAAATTTGTTCTATCAAAAGGTGACCAAAACATTGTTCGGCCTTCAAGAAACAGTTTCATTACCAAAATGTTATCTCTTGAAGCCTCTGGAAGACCTCATGCCTGTGTCTAAAAATCTTCACTGCTGTTTCCCTTCAGAACTCAGAAATTCTGCTGAAAATTCTATGAGAAAGACTGCTGCAAAATCCCCTTTCTCCCCTTTCTCCACTCAGGAACTAACTTCAATCATACTCTCTTTTTTCCCATCATTTTCCTCTGTTTTCCATTTTCCTCATCTCCCCTTCATAAAATCTCCTTTGCAGAGTTTAAAACTCTTTTCTAAAACCCTGCCGAAATCCTCAAAATCCATTGAAAAACATTGAAAATCTATAAAAAAACCCATTTTTGTATTAAATACTTAAGCCCCCTTAGGCTAAGCCTAAACTACTTCCCCTCCACGTGCCCACACCCTAGAACCAGGTGCTAGACCCGAAGCGCAATCGCATCGGAAAAATTCACAATGGGTTGATTGAAAGATTGCATCAAAAGTTCCGATGCGATTGAGTCCCTTTATTGAAACTCCGCCCCCTCCACTTTCATCCCATATAACTTTCACCCGAGACCAAGCGCAAAGGCCGAAGCGCTTATCGCATCGGAAAATTTTAATGGTTAGATTGAAAAGACCAAGCCCAAGGCTCCGATTGCGATTGGCCCTTTGTTATGAAAAGCTCCGAGCCTATCATGTTCCATATAACTAAAGGCTCTGCAGTCGGGCGCTAGATCATACCATAAATATATATCCCTCCCCGAAAGTATTAAAACTTTGGATTATTTTGAAATTTTGGGTTTTTTTCATAAAGAATAAAGGGTTTCTGCTAGTGTATGAGCTGAAACGATATTGACTGTTGATCTAAGGCCGATCCAATGGCCTGCGCTACATCGCATCACATTTTTCATTCGGTACATTTGTTTGCCCCCCTTGATCAGCCATCCCTCCAATTCATTCCCCACCATTGATCTGATCCTGAGATCAACGGTCATCGCTCAATTGCATCACAAATTTTCACCAGGTGCATTTGTTCCCCCTTCCGATTAACTACCCCTGACCGATCCTCAGCCGTTGATCTCCTCCCCACCTTCCTCAGATCCGATGACCCTCATTTGCTCTGATCGCGAACCGTTCCCCCACCTTTAAACCCCTCCGATTCACTCTCCGCCGTCGATCTGATCTACAGGTCGACGGTCAGCGCTTAATCGCATCAGCCCTCCCGATCGCGCAATCGCATCGGCGATTTTCGTTACACCCTCCCTCTTTCGCCCTTTGATTTCGATCTTTTGATTAGATCTGGATCGTCCACGTGTCCAGATCGTATGGCCCAGATCTTTCCTCATGGTTTCATTGCCCTCCGCCTTCCACTAAGAGGATTTTAACACATAATCCCAACTGTCGATCTCTGCGCGATCGACGAATCTGACATATTTTCTCCCTCTGTTCTCCGTTTGACGTCTTCTAAATGAATCCCAACTGTTGGATGATGCCATCCAACGGTCGTTCTCTCTTCCCACAACCTCTGAAGCATTTTAAACCAAAACGCAGGATTTCTTAACTGGTTTCGTGTTTTGCAGGTGGTAATAGTTCTCCATTATATTGAAAGAAAGGCTGAAGGCCAGGAATGATGATTCCCACACCTTTGATCCATCAAAGGGATACATTTTCTGGGCTCAAAATCCACGACGTCAATGTTTCATGAGGCATTGATGCCATATGAGCCCCGCGCGGCCTGCACATCAACAAGACACAACAATACATAAAAGAAACAAAGAGTATCAGTGTTTGAAGATTTCCTAGTACAGTTTGAAGGATTAAGGCACACATTCAGCAAATAAAAGCCTAAATCCACGGATAAAGATGGCATGAAGACTGGAAGACACAGGATAAGCCTGATCAGACCTAAAACCACAGACCTCAAGTAAATTAAAGGTATTTTAGGAAGAGATGAAGACATCTGTCGATCCAAGAAAGCCTCCACCGCCTAAAGCAGAGGCCAATCGAACCCTCTCCAGCTCCTAAAGGCACCTGCAGCCTCACAAAAATCAAAGATAGCTTAGTCATTACCTGAACAAGAGGTGTTTGCCTAAATACAGTCGAACAATTAATACAAATCAAAGATCTTATCTCTAATTGTTGGAAAAACTATTTTAAAGATTAAGAACAGCCCAGAAACAAATCTTTTCGATCATTAGGCCTCGGGGAGCGGAAACAGAGTTACCTCAATGTGACACAGAGCCTCCAAAGTCAACAAAAGCTCCCACCGAGCTTAATTCATAAATGTACATCAATTTAATACAGACAGATCATCTGTAAATTACTTCATCGAGCCCCTTAAAGGCCGAGGAGTCATTAGTCTATATTAATTGACCCAGGAGATCTTTTATCGGATCCCACCTCCTCATTCTTCTATAAATACTTTTGTAGAAGATGAGCAAACTTTGGTCTCTAGACATCTGAATGCATGTAATAGTTTTCTGAAGCTACTGATGCCTTGTTTGCGAATTGAAGATACATAAGCTAATATGAGAAGTTTGAAGTTGTAGAGACCCATCGGGCTTGCTGATTGTAACTGGTTTGAACATCAAATACAAGCTTTTGATCTATGGGATCCTGATTTATGTTAATGGTGATGTGTTCTTTCACTGTCAATTGTTATTTTCTTTAATATTTCACTCTGTTTACTTTCTCTGATAAAGAGCAGCAAACATAGTGCTAGGATTTACTCTCAACAGTACCCTACTCTTACTAAAAGCTTTATTTCCATGTTTTCTTCATTTGAATGTTCTCTTTGAAGAGTATATTAAAGCAGGTTGGTTTAAAAGCACTTTCCTGATCTAGATTTCTCTTTAAAATGAGTATTTTCTGTGTTTTCCTTTAGAGTATATTAAAGCAGGTTGGTTTAACAGCACTTGCTTGATCTAAATTTCTCTTTGTGACTGTTATCTATGGTTCTCTTATTTGAATATGCTGAAAGAAGGGTAGTTTGAAAGCACTCACCTGATCTTAAGCTATTCCAATTGTTTTTAAAATGTTTTCCAACTAAAAGTACTTCAATGCAGGCTGGTTTAAAAGCACTTACCGGATCTCAGAATACTTTTATGTTTTTTCCCTAAGTACATGCCGAAGCAAAATAGTTTGAAAGCACTTATTTGATCTTAGATTGTTCATTGTTCTTCATTTGTTTGTTCTCCATTTCCTATCTGTTTCGTTCCATAAAATCACCTTAAGAGATCTTTTGACATAAGTGACTTGCCCCATTGATCCTTCTTGAACTTTGCTGTCCGATTAAAATCCTCCTATGACTCCATTGCTTAATGGGTTAAAAATATATTTTCCTTTTCTGTCAGCCGAATCATTCCTTCATCTGCATATATCTTATACCTTTTATTTTGAACTACCTTCACCTTCATCATGTATTTGCCCAACCAAAAAACAAACAAACAAAAACCATGCTCTTCATAACTAGCCTAATACCACATTTCAAGTTTTAAAGATCACATCTTTAAACTCATTCATAGAGAGATCCCTCTCTGGATTCAGGAGGGCTAGATCCTTGAATCCCAAAGCGGTTTGATGTTGTCTTATCTTTTGGTTTTGCCAATCTGGCCAAAACATAGGAACCCCAACATAATGGCGACTCCACTGGGGAAATTTTTGAGTTCATAGTTGCTTGGTCAGCTTTATAAACTCCTTAGTTTCCCATACAACCACAGAAACTCAGAAAACCCAAAATATTTTAGACTGGTATTCAATAAACACGGTAGTGGACCATAAAACCTTTTACCTCCAAAAGAGCTAAAACTTCCACTTGGCGACTCCACAATCTTACAGACCTTAGCACTCCACTAGGAGGACCCGTAATCATTATAAAATCATTCAAACTCAGTAAGGGGGTTTTGGATTAAAGTATTCTTAGCAAAAGATCAGTTAAACCTTTCAAAGATTGTCATATCTGGTTAACATCTTTCTTGTTTAGTCGAGTCTGAAAAACACAAGCATAATGGCTCCTAGAAAGATTCATACTAGAGCTTACCCTGACCCGAACCTGCCCGAGACAATTACTAACCCTGAAAGTTTACTTAGGAAGTCTCCTAAGATAAAATTTTCAACTGCTTTCAAATCACCCTTGAGAACTAATTCAGTTCCTGAAAATCTTGCAGCTCTACAACAATCACAAGTAGATCTAAGAAATGCATTTAGAACACAGTCTCTCGATGATTTAGATCGGCTAGATTCACAGTCTTCACTTTCATCCCCGAAACAAAGTGAACATCCTGGTAGTAGAGAAACCACACCACCTGATTTGCATTTCCTTCTCAATTTAGGTATCTCTCATCGAAGATCAGCTCAGCAATCTATCCCTGGTCCATCCACATATGTTCATCCAACATCCACAATCCAAACCACTCCACTCCAACCCACTGTCCCCTTTGTTAATCCATCTCTTGTGAATCCACCTCCACCTCCAATAATGGCAGCATGGTATGCTCCCTTGGTGTTGCCCCAACCTTTAGGTCCTTTGCCTAATGAATATCAGACTAATATTCCTCATTTCACTGGTAACGAATCCACCACCGCTCAACACCATGTAGATAATATGGGAGATGCCTTTGACTACATGGAAATAGAGGATGAAACAATTAAGATGAGGATCTTCGCTCAGAGTTTAGGAGGAGAAGTGAAGAAGTGGTTTAAAGCTCTGCCTCCTAATAGTATTAATGATCTTCCCGCCTTACATCAAACTTTCATAAACAAATGGGAAGTTAGAAGCAACCCTCTCCAAATCCTAGCTGAATATAAGAATCTTAAAATAAATCCAGGAGAGGGTGTCCAAGACTATTCTACAAGATTTAACAGTATCTACAATGTTCTTCCACCACACATGAAACCTCCCCAAGGAATGGCCCTAGTAAAATACCCTGAAGGCTTTGATGTTGATATGGCCTACCAGCTAAGGGAGAGAGATTATAATACATTGGAAGACATACAGAAATGAGCAGTGAGTGTTGAGGCAAACCTGATTGAGAAAAAATCTAGGATGAGGGTTGAGAAAAAGGTAACCTATAGGGATGACAACACAGCTTCTACATCTGATCCCAAATATGACAGTCTAGCCAAAACCATGGAGAGACTAGAAAAAATGGTAGAAAAATTCACTATCCAAGTTAGCAATCAGAACAGGAACCAAAATCAAAACCAGAACTTTAGGAGAAATAACCCCCCAAATAGACAAAGAGACTCTGATCAGAAAGTCATCCCTCCATTTCAAGAGAACTTCCTCGATGAGGATGAAGGAATAATAGAGGAGTCGGAGGAAACTGACATGAATATGATGGATGTGGATGACCTAAACCATACCTTTCCCACAGAAGAAAACCAGACCTCATACTCATGTTGAAACGAGGAAGGGTTGGAAACTGAGGACTACAGGTTAGGATTCAAAAATGCCATCATGCAGATCTGAGAACAATATGACCTCAGAAGAAAAAAGAACATAGATGATCCCAAACCAAAGGCTTCTAAAATCACCATCAAGAAAAAGCTTGGAAAGACTCCTAAAGTGACTGTTGAAAGCAGTAAACCGACACCTAAGAGTTCTGGTAAAAAAAAAGATAAGGACATCCTAACCAGTGACAAATCAAGTCAAGAACCTAGTAGCACTAGCATTGTTTTTCAGCAACGCTTTAAGGGATGCACCCTTGAAATATAACATAATGGAAAAATAGGCCTATGCTTTGGTAAAGGCCTTAAAAGACTCCAGGGTGTATATTTTACATTCCCACATCATTGCTTATGTGCCTAACATAGTGGTAAAAGACATCTTGTCACAAGACCTAGATGGAAAGAGGGGAAAATGGATTGTTGTAATATTAGAGTATGATTTGGAAATCAAACCCAGCAAACTCATTAAAGGTCAGGGCTTGGCTCAATTAATGACTGAATCTAATCTACAAGCCCTTGATATTAACATGGTAGATGCCTTGGATGAACAGGAAGAATTACCTGCTCCTACTGTGGAAGATAAGTTACAAAAGTCACCTTGGTATGCTGACATTTTGTATGTACTTACAAATCTTAATGCTCCTCCTGATTTATCAAAAAAAAAAGAAAGGTTTTTAAAGTTGAAAGCCAAGAATTATTGCATTTTGAATGAATGTTTATATTGGAAAAATGCTAATGGTTTATTGCTTAAATGTTTGCCTGAAGTTGATGCAGAGAGAATCAAGCATGAATTCCATGAAGGAGAGTGTGGAGGTCATCTCTAGTGGAAAACCACAGCCAATAAAATCCTTAGAGCTGGATATTATTGGCCCACCCTCTTCCAAGATGTCCATTAAATGATAGTAGCCTACCACAAGTGCCAAGTTTTTTAGGGCAAAAGAAAACTCCTTCCTTTACCATTATAACCTATCACTGTTGAAGCTCCTTTTCAACAGTGGGGCCTAGATTTCATGGGAGAAATCCATCCTGCTTCATCCGCCCAACACAAATGGATTCTCACAGCCACTGACTACTTCACAAAGTGGATAGAGGCCATCCCTTCTAGGAATGCCACAGATTCTGTCATTGTAAAATTTCTTGAAGACCATATCTTGTCTAGATTTGGCTGCCCTAGGAAAATTATTACTAACAATGCTGCTGCTTTTGGTTCCAAAAAGATGATTGATTTTTGTCACAGGTATCAGATTACACTCGGTCATTCTACTGCTTACTACCCTTAAGGTAATGGGCTAGCAGAATCATCAAATAAAAGTTTGGTAACCATCATCAAGAAGCTGCTTGAGGAAAACAAAAGTCTTGGCACACAAAGCTAGTTCATGCACTTTGGGCTGACAGATTGACTTTGAAGAAATCTATTGGTATGTCACCTTTCCAGCTTGTGTATGGTACATATGCAGTGTTTCCTACGAGCCTAGGTGTACCAGTGATAAAATTAGTCCAAGAAATACAGTCAGAAGAGGACAACATGATAAGGAGGATCAATCAGACTATAAATCTCCAGCAGACAAGGGAAGAGGTCTACAACAGAGCTCAGAAGGTGCAAGAGAACATAAAGAAGTTGTTTGACAAGGGAAAAAAGGCTTGTGACTTCAACATTAGAGACAAGGTACTCAAATGGGATTCTAGAAGAGAAGATAAGGGTAAACATGGAAAATTTGACAGTTTGTGGCAAGGTCCTTACATTATTTAGTCCTCCATTGGTCCAAATGCCTTTTTTTTGCAAGAGTTAGATGGCTCAGATCTGTTTGGGGGCCCTGTCAATGGCAGGGTGCTCAAGCATTACCATTGCTGAGTTCAATTTTAAAGCTTTCATTTCCATTGTAAATACCATTGCTTTGTTTAGTTTCACAAAAAAGAAAAATACAAAAACAACGAAAGATAGAAAAGAGGACGGATTGTAAAAACAATAAAGGTATAGCCCCATACCAACAAAAAGAGAAATAAATCTGAAAGTGTGCAAGCTCAAATGCCACTCCTGAAAACACAATTCTAGTTAGTCAAACACCTAATCTTGACTAATTAGTTTTAAATTTACTGCTGATAGGATAGTGAATTCGATTTGCCAAACTGTTTAAACTTGGCTTATCAGTAGATAGATTAGGATAGATATTAAAGGTTCAAACATGCTCAAAAATTGAACCTAAGTTTCCAAGAAAGATTGACTCTAATCTGTTTTTAATTTTGAGTCAAAAAATAGGTAAATATAGTTCTAATCTGCTCAAAATATGAACCAATCAACAAAGAAAGAACAACTCAAACAAGAGGCAAAACAAAGCTGTAAAAGGTGAAGGAAGTGCTTGAACTTTTAGATCTTAAGCCTTCCATTTTTTTTAAAATTTTCTGCAAAATAAATGTCTATGTGCCGCTTGTTTTTTATGCCATAGATCACAGCAAGTCAAAAAGCTTAATCTTGACTTGATTGTTTTTAAATTTCTGTTGTAGAATTTAGAGAATAAAATCTGTTAGACTATTTAATCCTAACAGATTAGTAGATTAGGTAGAGAAACATATGAACTCAATTTTTTAATCTGAGTTCATGGAGAAATAAGGATTAGAAATAGATTAGATTTCTTGTTTTGAAAAGAATAAAATGTTGTAAAAGATTTTGCCAATCCAAGTGCACTCTAATGAAGAAAAAATATTAGATCAGTAGGATTGGGTAGGTAGAAAGCTAGTTGATGAAGATCCATTGTTTTTTTTGGCTGCTAATATGTTTTCAGAAAAAAGAAGATCATTCAAGTAAAAGAAGGCAGCCCAATGGATGAGGCACTGATCAGCCTCCCAGAGAAATGTAGGTCTGAAGTTCTTGATGCCTTCAAGAAGGCACCATCCCCAAGTGGAGCCACTGTTGGCCACCTATAAAATTTGTTCTATCAAAAGGTGGCCAAAACATTGTTCAGTCTTCAAGAAACAGTTTCATTGCCAAAATTTTATCTCTTGAAGCATCTGGAAGACCTCATGCCCGTGTCTAAAAATATTCACTGCTGTTTCCCTTCAGAACTCAGAAATTCTGCTGAAAATTCTATGAGAAAGACTGCTACAAAATCCCCTTTCTCCACTCAGGAACTAACCTTCATTTTTACTCTCTTTTTTCCCATCATTTTCCTCTGTTTTCCATTTTCCTCATCTCCCCTTCATAAAATCTCCTTTGCAGAGTTTAAAACTCTTTTCTAAAACTCTGCCGAAATCCTCAAAATCCTTTGAAAAACATTGAAAATCTATAAAAAAACCCATTTTTGTATTAAAGACTTAAGCCCCCTTGGGCTAAGCCTAAACCACTTCCCCTCCACGTGCTCGCACCCTAGAACCAGGTGCTAGACCCGAAGCACAATCGCATCAGAAAAATTCACAATGGGTTGATTGAAAGACCACATCAAAAGTTTCGATGCGATTGAGTCCCTTTATTGAAACTCCGCCCCCTCCACTTTCATCCCATATAACTTTCACTCGGGACCAAGCGCAAAAGCCGAAGTGCTTATCACATCGGAAAATTTTAATGGTTAGATTGAAAAGACCGAGCCCGAGGCTCCGATTGCGATTGGCCCTTTGTTATGAAAAGCTCTGGGCCTATCATGTTCCATATAACTAAAGGCCCCGCAGTCGGGCGCTAGACCATACCATAAATATATATCCCACCCCGAAAGTATTAAAACTTTGGATTATATTGAAATTTTGGGTTTTTTTTATAAAGTATAAAGGGTTTCCGCTAGTGCATGAGCTGAAACGATATTGACCGTTGATCTAAGGCAGATCCAACAGCCCGCGCTACATCGCATCGCATTTTTCATTTGGTACATTTGTTTTCCCCCCCTGATCAACCATCCCTTCGATTCATTCCCCACCATTGATCTGATCCTAAGATCAATGGTCATCGCTCAATCACATCACAAATTTTCACCAGGTGCATTTGTTCCCTCTTCTGATTAACTACCCCCGACTGATCCTCAGCCGTTGATCTCCTCCCCGCCTTCCTCAGATCTGACAGCCCTCATTTTCTCCGATCGAGAACCGTTCCCCCACCTTTAAACCCCTCTGATTCACTCTCTGTCGTCGATCTGATCTGCAGGTCGACGGTCAGCGCTTAATCGCATCGGCCCTCTCGATCGCGCAATCCCATCGGCGATTTTAGTTACACCCTCCCTCTTTCCCCCTCCGATTGCATTCCTCCGATTGGATCTGGACCGTCCATGTGTCCAGATCGGACGGCCCAGATCTTTCCTCATGGTTTCATCGCCCTCTGCCTTCCACCAAGATGATTTTAACAAAAAATCCCAACTGTCGATCTCTGCACGATCGACGAATTTGACATATTTTCTCCATCTGTTCTCCGTTTGACGTCTTCTAAATGAATCCCAACCGTTGGATGATGCCATCCAATGGGCCTGCTCTCTTCCCACAACCTTTGAAGCAATTTAAACCAAAACACAGGATTTCTTAACTGGTTTCGTGTTTTGCAGGTGGTAATAGTTCTCCATTATATTGAAAGAAAGGCTGAAGGCTGGGAATGATGATTCCCGCGCCTTTGATCCATCAAAGGGATACACTTTATAGGCTCAAACTGCACGATGTCATTGTTTCATGAGGCATTGATGCCATATGAGCCTCGCGCGGCTTGCACATCAACAAGACACATCAATACATAAAAGAAACAAAGAGTATAAGTGTTTGAAGATTTCCTAGTACAGTTTGAAGGATTATTGCACACATTCAGCAAATCAAAGCCTAAATCCACGGATAAAGACGGCATGAAGACCGACAGACACAAGATAAGCCTGATTAGACCTAAAAACACAGACCTCAAGTAAATTAAAGGTGTTTTAGGAAGAGACGAAGACATCTGTCGATCCGATAAAGCCTATGCCGCCTGAAGCAGAGGCCAATCGAACCCTCTCCAGCTCCTAAAGGCACCTGCAACCTCACAGAAATCAAAGACTACTTAGTCATTACCTGAACAAGAGGTGTTTGCCTAAAGGCATCCGAACAATTAATACAAATCAAAGATCTTATCTCTAATTGTTGGCAAAACTATTTTAAAGATTAAGAATAGCCCAGAAACAAATATTTTCGATCATTAGGCCTCAGGGAGCGGAAACAGAGTTACCTCAACGTGACACAGAGCCTCCAAAGTCAACAAAATATCCCACCGAGCTTAATTCATAAATGTACATCAATTTAATATAGACAGATCATCTGTAAATTACTTCATCGAGCCCCTCAAAGGCCGAGGAGTCATTAGTCTATATTAATTGACCCAGGAGATCTTTTATCAGGTCCCACCTCCTCATTCTTCTATAAATACTTTTGTATAAGATGAGCAAACGTTGGTCTCTGGACATCTGAATGCATGTAATAGTTTTCTGAAGCTACTGATGCCCTATTTGCGACTTGAAGATACATAAGCTAATATGAGAAGTTTGAAGTTGTAGAGACCCACCGGGCTTGCTGATTGTAACTGGTTTGAACATCAAATACAAGCTGCTGATCTATTGGATCTTGATTTATGTTAATGGTGATGTGTTCTTTCACTGTTAATTATTATTTTCTTTAATATTTCACTCTGTCTACTTTCTCTGATAAAGAGCAACAAACATAGAGCTAGGATTTACTCTCAACAGTACCCTACTCTTACTAAAAGCTTTATTTCCATGTTTTCTTCATTTGAACGTTCTCTTTAAAGAGTATATTAAAGCAGGTTGGTTTAAAAGCACTTGCCTGATCTAGATTGCTCTTTAAAATGAGTATTTTCTGTGTTTTCCTTTAGAGTATATTAAAGCAGGTTGGTTTAACAGCACTTGCTTGATCTAAATTGCTCTTTGTGACCGTTATCTATGGTTCTCTTATTTGAATATGCTGAAAGTAGGGTATTTTGAAAGCACTCACCTGATATTAAGCTATTCCAACTATTTTTAAAATGTTTTCCAACTAAAAGTACTTCAATGCAGGCTGGTTTAAAAGCACTTACCTGATCTCAGAATACTTTTATGTTTTTTCCCTAAGTACATGCCGAAGCAAAATACTTTGAAAGCACTTATTTGATCTTAGGCTGTTCACTGTTCTTCATTTATTTGTTCTCCATTTCCTATTTGTTTCGTTCCATAAAATCACCTTAAGAGATCCTTTGATATAAGTGACTTGCCCCATTGATCCTTCTTGAACTTTGATGTTCGATTAAAATCCTCCTATGACTCCATAGCCCAATGGGTTAAAACTATCGTTGCCTTTTATGTCAGCCGAATCATTCCTTCATATGCATACATCTTCACCCTTTATTTTGAACTGCCTTCACCTTCATCATGTCTTTTCCTAACCAAAAAATAAACAAACAAAAACCATGCTCTTCATAACTAGCCTAATACCACATTTCAGGTTTTAAATATCACATCTTTAAACTCATTCATAGAGAGATCCCTCTCTGGATTCAGGAGGGCTAGATCCTTGAATCCCCAAGCGGTTTGATGTTGTCTTATCTTTTGGTTTTGCCAATCTAGCCAAAACATAGGAACCCCAACAGGAAGTAGGGCCAAAGGCAGTCCACATTGAACACTAGGTGTCGACCAAGGAATGATGGAATACTGATCTTGAAGGCGTTAGGCACTTTAGCCTTGGTGATGGTGTACGACCCAATTTGGAGTGGGCAAAGCTTGCAGTAGGGTCCATAGAGACACTCCTTTTGCAAATATAGCCAAACTTTGTTGCACACATGGAAGTTTTGCGGCATCTGATGTTTATCATTTCGTTGATTTTATTTTGCATTGGCTCTATCCAATATGTCATGGACCTATTGCTGGATGTGATAAATTCGCTCAATGAAGTTGTTCTCCTTTTCAGCTTCAAATTGGACATGAGCCGAATTGGCCTGAGTCATTGCAAATGGCATGGCTACATCAATGGGGCATAGTGGCTGGAATCCGAAGCCCAACTAAAAGGGGTTGTGGCTGGTTGCGCTGTGGAGAGCCCGGTTATAAATGTGTTGTACATAGGGAAGGATCTCATCCCATGGGCGTGGATGATTTGAATTGTACATGCGTAGAATGTGTATGATCATCCTATTGACAACCTCTGTCTAGCCATCAATTTGGTGATGAAAATTTGTGGACTTGGTGAGCTTGGTGTCCAACATTGAATAGAGGCTGGACCAAAATGTGGTGACGAACTTGTTGTCCCGATTTGAGATGATAGACTGTGGGATCCAAAAGTACACCCACACTCATTCAAAGAACATTTTAGCAGTGTTTGTTGTTGTGATATTCTTATTACAGGCCGCCATAATGGCCATCTTCGAGAAACTGTTGATGACCATGAAAACACAGTGATTTCCATGCTTAGTGGAAGGAAGGCCTGACATGTAATCCATGGAGATGGATTACCAAGGTCGACTCGGGGTAGGTAGCGGAGTATAGAGGCCTTAATTCTTGATGGTTGGTTTGGCAATAGCGGAAGAAGTGCAAGACCTTATGTACTTCCTGACATCTCATCGAAGGTTCGGCCAATATAAATACTTCTGCATTACTGCCACTGTTTTCTCGACCCCAAAATGCCCAACGACCCAACTATAGTGTGCTTCCAAAATCATCTTGGCACACTCACTTGAAGGAACACAAAGGTGTCCCAGGTGACATAATAGTGTATCTTGGAGGTAAAAATTTGGAACTTGCGTGCCCTCCAAGAGTGTCTTGTTTGTGTGGTTGAATTCCAGATCGCTCTTGTAGAGAAGTGGCCAATCAGAAGTATCTTTCCCACAAGAGTTAAGAACGGTGGTTAGCACCACAATCGGTGGTCGGTTGAGGCAGTCTGCAACATTATTGGTGTTGCCCTTTTTGTACTTGATGTTCATATGAAACTGTTGCAGATGCAGATATGTGGACCACTTCTGATGGCGATCATTCTGCAAATTCCCTTGCATCTGTATGAACTATAGGGGCTGGTGGTCTATGTGGAAAACCATTTTCTTCCCAAAAATTTAATTCTTCCATTGTCAGAAAGCATGCACAATGGAATACATTTCTTTGTCATAAGTGGGATAATTGCAGATTTTGTCGAACAATGTCTCACTGTGATATGCCATCGGGTGCCCCTGTTGAGTAAGAACTGCCCCAATAGCATAGTTAGAGGCAATGTCTCAATCTCAAATGGTTGTGGCAAGTATGGTAATGTGAGCACTGGGGCATAACAAAGATGATGTTTCAATTCTACGAACACCCTCTATTGAGATTTTGACCAAAAGAATTTTTCTTTCGCTCCTCCCTTGGTGACTTGACTCAAGGGCCAAGTAATATGAGAGAATCCCAACGCGAACCTGTGGTAGAAATTAGCAAGACCCAAAACATTGTGAAGCTTTGTTAGAGTGGTTGGGGCTGTAAAATCCTGAATGACTTGGATATTGGTTGGATCCACATGCACCCCCCTCTCATCTATAATGTATCCCAGATACTAAACCTTGGTCATGCCAAAAGTTCACTTCTCCAAGTTGGCACACAACTTGTGTTGTCATAGTCTTTGGAGGACCCGTCAAATGTGGTGGAGGTGCTCTTCCCAAGTCTGGCTAAATATCAAGATGTCGTCCAAGTACACTACTACCAATGAGTTGGTGAATGGCCGCAAGATGTCGTCCATCAGCCTCATGAAGGTTTCAGAAGCATTCGTCAACCCGAAAGGCATGACCATCCATTCAAAAAGTCCCTCCTTGTATTTGAAGGCAGTCTTACATACATTGGAAGGTTCGATAAGTACCTGGTGATACTTGTACTTCAAGTCGATCTTGCTGAAATATTTCATCCCTTTGAGTTGGTCCAGAAGGTCATCAATCCATGGGATTGGATTCCTATTCCAGATAGTGATATTTTTTAGCGCCTGGCAGTTAATACAGAGTCTCCAAGTCCCATCCTTCTTCACACCGACATGGTCGGGCTCCCATGGGGCGATGAACTCGGTCGGATGTGACGTTTCTATAGCAGCTCCTGAATGTACCTCTTGATTTCATCATTTTCTAGAACAAAGCACTGATAGATCGGTCCATTGGCTAGTGTCGCACTTGGGGTTAGATCGATGGGGTGCTTGACCTGACAGTGCAGAGGCACCCTTGCGGGTGAGGCGAATATGTCCCCGTATTCCTCCACGACCTTGTCCATTTTTTTTTATCATGCGGAGGAGCCTTGTCTAGAGGCTGTGGCCACAATATTCTTCTTCCCCTAAGGGCAGATCATCAGGAAAACAAATTTTATGGTTTTGGAAATGAGATTACTGCATTGTTTTGCAGTAACAAAAGATATAGCAGTAGGCAGTGGTACCTCTGTTATCCTATACAACTTATTTCCCAAAGTAAAAATAACAGCGCGAGGTCAAGATTCGTACACAGCATGTCGCTTTGAAAAGTATGGTTGGCCTAATATTACATCACAAACATCAAGAGGATCAATGTCACAGAATACCTCATCGTGAAGGGCTTGATGTTGTAGGGAAGGCAACACTGCTGGATGACGTGGAGATCTTGTCCTTAGTGAAGCCACTCGATGGTGTACGGATGTGGGTGTGTTGTGGTTGGCAAGCCCAACTGCTTCACGAACTCTGCTGAAATGAGGTTCTTTTGGATCCCTCTGTCGCCATTGTACTGTAGCGGGGAACCCGTTACCCACATCTGGGAGTGGAAGAGACGCTCCTCCTCCTTTGGATCTTCCGGTTCTTCCTTTTGGATCTTCGTGGTGGCAACGGTGGCATTAGGCTCCACATTGATAATCTGCTTCCCTTTGTCATTCCATTTTTTGGGTTCTGATTCAATGTCAGAACATGCATATGATTCAGAAGCCTTCATCTCGAGCACTAGTGACTTCTTGGCCCGACACTCACTTGTTTTGTGAGTGGAGCTCTTATGGAACTCACACTAATTTCTTGTGTTGTTTTTTGCTTGCAGCTTTGGCAAGTTGTCTTGGGCTGTCGTGCTTTGGCTTTGTGCTTTGTTCTGTGGTTTGGGGGCACCCTTCCCTTCCTTTTGATTCACAGATCCAAAGTCTCGCTTCTTCTATTTGAATTTATGCTCAATATTGGCATCATATCGGTATGTCATACCAAGCAAGGAGATGTCGAGGAACTCCATTTCCTCCTGAATGTATCTGTGAAGACAACTGCGGTACTTCAGCACCAAATTTTTCTTTGAATCTTTGATACCCAACTTTTTGCGTAGGGTATGGAAAAGATTCGTCAGCTCATTCACATCTTGATCCCTTTGTTGCCACAATGTAGTCCATTGTATGTACTTGTCCTCATAGCTCCCCATGGGATAATATTGTTCCTTGATTGTGTCTTGAAAAGAATTCCAAGTGGGTACGATCGAGAATAGAGAGGGTTCCCCCTCATCCTTTTTCTCACAGTAGGTTTCTTACGAGTCCTTGACATGGGGAGTGGCTTTGAGGAGTGAAAAAATAATCTTCTCCCGGTCGAAAAAGTCATGAACCGAGAAATATCCTTTTAATAGATTCAACCATCTATCTACAATGTCTACATATATTTGTCCATTGAATATGGGAATGTCAAAGTTTAATTGTAACTTAAAAGGGGTTGCGCCGCTAGTGGGCAGTCGTTGAAGGATTTGGGAAAAGTGATCCATTGTCACGTTCCTTTTCTTTTCGAGGCCTCCACAAAAAATATTTTGATGGGATCTCTTACTCCCTCGTATTTATTTTCTTCCCCCATGGGTGGCCGTCAAGGTTTGTGAGGCTGATCTTGCAAAGGTTCAACTAGATCAAGCCCTAACTCCTTATACCCTGACCTCGTTGGGGACGTGCAAAGAAGGATCAAGAAAGAGTAGACTGCACTGATACCACTGATCCAAATTTATGCAAGAATGCAACATAATACACATATAACCATAAATACAAAGATGTAGCAAAAATAACACTTCATTCTATTAATATCAAAGAACCAATTTTTTTTTACAAACAGAATGGAAATAAACTAGCTAGGGCGATGGTAGCTTATCTCTGAGAAAAGATGTTGCGATTACATGCCTTTGAATTCTATTTTAAAATGAGGCTCTAAGTCCTATGTATTATTGAGAAACAATGGAAAACCCTAAACATCCAAAAACCTAACCCTAGGAGATGAAACACCAGACTATGGGCCCCGTCGAGGTAAATTGGTACATCAATTTCTTGGGGTTTTAATCTTGGCATACTATCTCAGTTTGATGCACATGATACATTGTTAGAAATATCTATCCCAGGACTACAACCGCTGACAATGAATTTTGAGTCTAAAATACTCATATTCATTACAGGTCTCATGCTGAAAAAACATCGTTTAGGGCCTCAAAAATGCTTTGGAAGTTCAGGACCCGAAAAACACTAAAAGAAACAATGCTGGGGGTCCAAGTGGAATAGGCAGCTGGCCACGAATATCCACTTGGATCAACCCAAGAAGGGGTAATATCAAAAGAAGAAAAATCCTCCTTTTTTTCGATCAGTAGAACTATTGGAAAGGAAACACCACTAGATATTTTCATGACTCGAGATAAATGTCATGGATGGAACCTCTACAAAAGGGATTGTGGGAGATAAAGATAGTCAACTTAAAAAGTTAGCCTAGTGGGAGATAAATATTGGGCCTGAACTTAGAAATTAACAAGATGTTGGTAAGGGTTAAAGAGGTGAAATCGAAAAATATCTCCTATCATTTTTTTCCTATCACATATGTGTAGAGATCGAGGGGAACTACTGAGGAGAGTAGTTTATGGTTAGGAGAAATGTGGAAGCCTCTAATATATTTTTAGGGATCTCCTAAATAATTATATAAGATTACCTGGAAACAAATTTGTGTTAATTATATTCATTTTGTAATTTAGAACTATGAGAGGTTTTAAAGTAGAATATTTCAACATAACTCTTATTATTTCCTATATTTGTTACGTAGGGGATTGTATGAATTTTGCTAACTTTCTTATAATGAAATATTTGTATATGTATTTGTGGAATTGGACTAATTTTGTTGCAGGAAGTTGAAGGCATTGTGACATAGGGTTTCAGTTAAGGGTTTGAATAGAAACCCTCATCAGAGACTAACCCTGGAAACTAGTACATAAGTGGTATGAACAAAAATAGAAAGATGGGGCTTAGGTAGAATAATGCTAGGCAAGAAGCAATATACATACATCTATTTCAAAAATAAATGAGTTCCTTGCTAAAGTAAGTTATATATATATATATATATATATATATATATATATATATATATATATATATATATATATATGGGGTGTTGGTGTCCCGTGATTTAAGAGATTGGTAGACCAAATTCACAGGGTAACATCAGACCAGTCTTTGGAGTACTAGGACCTAGCATTCCTGGATTGAGAGAGGGCTCTCTCTATTTTTTTGCAAAGGATGTGGGCTTGTTTGCATTAAATGTTTTATTTTTAGGCTAGTTATTAAGTACTGAGTTTGTTGTTTGTTTTGGTTGGGTATGATGATCAAGCAGAATAGATAGAATTAGGAAATATTTAGGTCATTGGGTAATGGAGTATATAAAAGTCATGAAAAGTTCATCAATGGATCGGGGAGCATCACAGGGAAAATATAACTTGGTCAGTGGATCTTCAAGGTTTTTCAAGGCAATGAGATGGACATCAATTATGAGAATAAAAGTAGGACAAAGGGCAATCAAGAATCCTTTATCATGTACTTTTAACAAAATGGACTTGAATATCATAAGCATAAAGAGGCAATCAATAGACAGAGCAAACCATAAATTATTTGATTCAACTTAAACAAATAAATATTCGAGAAAAAAAATTACAATGAAATATAGAAGGTGAGAAACTTATTTAACTTCTAGTGATTTCACCTTCAAGGACAGAGAAGATTCAAGACACACATATAACTGTAATAAAAAAAGTGGGAACGCCTAGACATCTTTGATCATAGCTATGAATATCTCTAAAACAATTATTTAAGCAAGTACAAAGGGTATGATCTAAACAAAATCTCTTTGGCAGACCTAACTAATGGTACTTTAGAGAGAGACCTCAAAAACAGTGTTTTAGTGATATCAAATAAGCAGGGCTAGCCATAAATCATGCTTGATACCTACTGTATTAAACTATTCATGAAATAAACAAGCTTAGGGGGTATAGAGAGAAATTAAGAATTCTCTAAAATTTCCTAGCAGATGAAAACATAAAGGCAGTGAAGAACAAACAGAACTAAGGTGCCTTTAGAAACATTTCTTAGTCTAAATCCTTTGTTCTACTGTAATATAGAAAGATGGAAACAAAATGAAATAGGAAATAAAAATAGTAGAATAGAAGCACTTCACCATCCACCAAGCTCAAGGATCCTGCAAGCAAGCCTCCACCAACAAACAAATTAGGGCATTCACAAGTTCCAAGACATCAATTTCTTCTCAAATTTAAAGAGACTATGTATTACTTCAAAAAGTCATCAAATGGTAACAAGATAATGAGTTCAAATGTAGTATTTATCTGCAAATGAGGAGGTGAAGCTAAGTTTAGGGTTTGGGTGTCATTTATTACAGAGTTAATGGATTTCTTGCCTTGAAGACCATGCAAGGCTTAAGGCAGGAATATCTGAAGATATTTCTACGAATAATAACTCCTATCTTAAATTCTGATGGTTTATAGGTGAAATGATTGAATTTAAGGCCTATTCATAACTTTACAATAACTGCTTGGCAGATAGAAAATATCTCTGACTGGGTTCAGTAGCTGCCTAATGTTTTATTGAAGGAAACAAAGCACGAGGTGGCAGAAATATCTTTGAAAGAAGTAACTGCCATAGGCTTAGTCATTTGAATGCATTTCTGGGATTAATTTGCTTCTGTCTTATCTTTAAACTTTGTATTAGGCCTTTAAACTCTGTCTTTATACTCTGACTGTCTATTTTTATTGTGTTTCTTTTTAATCTGTTTGATCTCTGTCTATTCATTTAATCTTTTTTTTTATCCTTATGATCTTTTGCCTTTATCATTTAATCTCTGTTAACTGTCTGCTTGTTTTCTTTAACTTATGCTTTAGCTCGCTAATCATCTATTTTAGCTTTTGATTAAAGATTAGCCCTTTAATCTTTCAAACTCCTTCTCTTCACTGCTTCCTTTGATTGTGTTTCTCTTCTATGTGCAGGGGAGGCTCTTCTTCGTGGCAGGGGGGCTTTTATCCATCGAGGGAAAACATTGCTACAAGTCCTTTGGCCATCATTGATCTGTTTTAAGCTCTTGGATCGTCATCCAGGTCTTCTCTTTAATCGAATTTAGCCCTATGGAATGTATTTCATATATTTCCACCATTAAAATCTACACAAAACACAATTTGTTAATTAAAAACCTGCGGGGAGGGCGCATGACTGCATTTTCTGTGGTTTTGGACTGTCGCAAGGTTTCGCAGAGGAAGAAATGGTTTAGGGGGTAAGGTTCCGAAGGCGGAACCAGGCAGGAGTTTGAATGGAGGCAGGAGTTTTTAAATTTTGGCGCGGAGGGTAAGCAGTTTTGAAAACTGGAAGCGGTTTATCGCGTGGAGAAAGGGCGGTAAGCGGTTTTGGGGGGGAGGCACGCGATATAGCCCAACACGTGATGCATGGCGGGGAAAAACTACCCATGTCACATGGGTCAGAAAATGTTAACCCTGGTGCATTTATATATGCGATATGCACTGGGGACCGTCAGATCTCGGGGTGGGAGATCAATGGCTGTCGCACGTTCTGGAGGCAGTGAGTAGGTGATCGAGCCAACGGAAGTGGAGGACAGGTGGTGAGGTCTCATAGGATGGCGAGTTTAAGTGGAGGATGGGGCCCGAGACCTTAATAATTTAACAAAAATGCATTAAGTTATAAGGTTTTGGGAGGGTGCTGGGCATGGTGGAAGGCGAGGCCCATATTTTAATAATTCAAAGCGTTAAGGAGCGCTTTTTTATAAGGTTCCATGGGGTTCATGAAATGAAAGGGTAAAGGCGTATTTTATATAGGGGAAAGGGCTTACAGATAGGTGTAGGTTGTTATTTGCGTGGGGGAAAGGGCTTATAGATAAGCGGAGGTTGGGGTCTTATGAGTGTGAGGGGGCTGGGGTTTTGGAGAAGAAGGGGCTTAAGCCTATTTATATAAAAAAAGCGGGTTTATAATATAAAAACTGAGTTTTATATATATGAAATTAAAACAATCGAAAGGCCTAAGTTTTTGTTTTTAAACAATGTAAAAGGGAACTTTTACATTGTCTAATACATACAAAGGAGAATGAGGAATAGGGTTTCCTTTATGGTGGTTTAGGAAAGGGAAAAATGGGTTTTTTAGAGGGAGAAAGGGAGTGAATGAGAATGTGGGAAGGGTAGTGAAAATGAGGTTAATAGGCCCAGAAATGAAGTCCCTTTGGAATAGTAAGGTGAAATTTAGAAGGTAGAAAGGGAAAAATATAGTGAACCAGTTTGATTTAGGATAATGAAGGTAGTGAAATTTCTAAAACTCAAAATATTTCACAAATCTTGTTTTTAGAAATCTAGGACCATTACTTAGTCATATTCATAATCAGCAAAAAATTATTGATGACTAACAAGAGTTCCACTTGGGGAGGGCAACTCCCTTTTTGGAGGTGTCCAGAACTTTCAGATTTCATTAGGGGAATTTTGAGGTCTAAAATGGGCCTCCTAAGGAAATAATTAAATAATAGCTAAATCAATAAAATAATATTTATGAATCTGCAATTCACTTTTTGCACCACAATCCATGTAACCATAGTTAAATTCAATTCAAAAGTTGTACCAAAATAAAATTAATAAAAAAGTTGTATTGATGTGACTATAAATAAGAATGAGTTTTTCAAGAAAAAGTCATTATCATTGAACAACTAATGCATTTGTACTTTGTACTTAAATAACTTAAAATAAAATATAAATATAAATTTATAAATTCTTAATTATATTTTATGCTATCAATTAATATTTATATTATTTAAATTGTATAATAACATGTAATTAATATACTATATAAAAATAATATAATATAATATAATAAATGTATAGAGATATGTATTGTTTCTTTCAAGAAATATGAAATGACAATAATATATTTTTATTCAAAAAGTGTGAAATGACATTTATTATGAGTACTTTACTTTGACTTTAAAAGTACTTAGAGCACTACCATAGTTAACCATGAGTTTTTATCCACTATTGAGAATATGACAAGTAAGTACCTTTAATTCAAGCAATGCCACCTCAACCATTAGAGATGATGTCATCCCCTAAAATGTGATTGGTTCTCGTAAAGTGAATTTTGATTGTACATTTTCCTTAAGAGGCCCATTTTAGACCTCAAAATTCCCCTAATGAAAATCTCCGAGTTTATGAAGACCATTGCCTTTTCCATTGGGCAGATCTTCCTTGTTTTCATTTGCTGATATTCTTTTGAAGTTGTGATCTTAATAATCTACAACATGATCACTTCACTTTATTTCTACCTACCCAACCTACTTGGCCTAAAAAATTTTCTTCCTTGAATGCTTTTGAATTGGAAAACTGTTGAAATTTTATTTCGAAAACATGAATAAACTATCTACTTCTATCCTTATTGCTTCCAAGGGTTCAGATTGAGCTAGTAAATTCTTTTATTCTCTACCTAGACTATTTGACTGCCAAGATTAAGTTGTTTGGCAGTTTTGATTCTCTAATCTACTGACATAAAATTGAAAGCATGGTTCAAATCAAGATTAGGCAATATGATTTATCATGGTTTGTGGCATTGGAACAAGTTGCACACAAACATTATTTTGCATAAGTAATAACTAGAAAAATAAGGGCTGTGATATATCATTTGTTATATATCCTTATCTTTCTATTTGGTTCTGTTTTGAGCATGTGAAACCAATATCTTTCATTCCTAATATATCTTTTTGATAAGTCAAGCTTGAATAACTTTGATAATCATTTTTACACTAACTTATCAACATAAATTTAAAACATGTTTAGCCATGATTAGGCTAGATCACTGAACAAGATTTTTTTTTTTTTACAAGTAGTGGCATTTAGGCTTGCACACTTTCAGCAGTACTATTTTCTGGGTATGGGGTTGTATGTTTTTTTCAAATCTGCCCTCTTTTTCATCTTTTTTTCTGTTTTTGTTTTTTATGATATTTTATCATGCAATGTTATATATAATGAATGAAAACTTTGAAGCTAGGAATCTTAACAAAAATAGTGTTTGAGCATCCTGCCATTGACAGGACCTCCACATAACTCTTCTTCATTCAGCCCTTATAAAAAGAAAGCATTATGACCCCTAATTGAATGAATGATATAAGGCCCTATCTACAAATTCTCAAATTTACTATGTTTACCTTTGTCTTCTCTCCTAGAATTCCATTTCAAAACTGTGTCTCCAACCTGGAAATTATTGGCTTTAGTCCTTTTGTAAAAGATCTTCTTGATACTCTCTTTTAATGCCTATGTTCCTTTGTAAACCTCCTCTCTTGACTGTTGTAAATGAATGGTCTGGTTTAGCCTTCTCTGCATGTAATTTTCTTTTGATTGTACTTTTTGGAGGAGTTTCATGATTGGAACTCCCAAGGATGTTGGGAAGACTACATCCATGCCATATACCAGCTGATAGGGAGACATACTAATTGATTTCTTGGTTGTTAGTCTATCAGCCTATAATGCATGAACTAGCTTACTATGCCATGATTTCTGGTTCTGTTCTAGCAGTCCCTTGATAATGTTGATCCGACTTTTATTGGAGGATTCAGCTAGCCCATTTCCTTGGGGGTAGTAAGCTATGGAATGCCCCATTGTGATATGATATTTATAGCAGAAGTCAACCATTCTTTTGGATTTAAAGGCAACAACATTATCTGTAATGATCTTCTTAGGATAACTAAATTAGGATAATATGTTGGTCTCAAGGAACTTGATAGTGACTGAGTCAGTAGCATTCCTAGAAGGGATGACCTCTATCCATTTGGTGAAATAATAAGTGGCAGTAAGGATCCATTTATGTTGGGCAGATGAAGTTGGGTGAATTTCTCCAATAAAGTCTAAACCCCATTGTTGAAAAGACGCCTTAATACTGATGGGATGCAAAGGTAAAGGTAGGAGTTTTCTCTTGCCATAAAAAATTTGGCACTTATGGCAAGTCATGACTAGTTTTTGAGTATCGGGAAAAAGGGTGGGCCAATCATAGCCAGCTTTAAGAATTTTGTTTATTGTGGTTTTCCAGTAAAGGTGTCTTCTGCACTCTCCCTCATGCAGCTCATGCATGATTTTTCTTGCATCATTCTCAAGCAAACATTTAAGCAATATGCCAATAGCATTTTTCCAATATAGAACTCCATCTAAAATGCAGTAATTTAAAGCTTTTTGTTTTAAGAATCTAGCATTAGTCTTTGATAAAGAATGAGGAGTATTGAGATAAAGAAGCACATAAATGATATCAGCATACCAAGATGAATTCAAAAATATTTCTTTAATGTATGGAGCTATGAATTCTTCTGTTTATTCTAATACATTGACCATATTCATGTCTAATGCTTGGAGATTTGATTCAGCCATGAGTTTTGCTAATCTTTGTCCTTTAATCAGCTTGGTGGGTCTGATTTCTAAATCATACTCTAAAATAATAGCAATCCATTTTCCCCTTTTACCATCAGGGTCTTGATTTAGAATGTCCTTGACAACTATATGTGGGACAAAAGAAATGATATAAAAATGTATAATGTAGACCCGAAAATATTTCAATGCTTTTATTAAGGCTAAGGCGTGTTTCTCCAAGATGTTATACTTGAGTGGAGCGTCCCTTAATTCTTTACTGAAAAAGGCTATTGGTTTTTCTTGCCCCATATTATTCTTTTGCAACAACACTACATCAATGATGTGTTCAGATGCAAATGAAAAGATGCAGAAATCCTTGGTGAAATTAGGACTGATAAGAACTGTGTTTGAGTGAGAGCTTGTTTCACTAGTTCAAATGACAGTTTGGCTTTTAAGGTCCATTTAACTCCTATTTCCTTTTTTAGCATGTTTGTGATATTTCTCAGAAGTTCAAAAAGGTTGGGGATGAACCTTCTCAAAATTTGATCTTCCCAATGAAAGATTGCAACTCTTTGAGATTCCTAGGATGGTTGATTTTTAATATGCCTTCAATCCGTTTGGGGTCTACCTTTATTCCTTCTTCAGAGATTATGTGGCCTAGGATTTTTCCTTCCTGGAGACCAAAGAGTTTTTTCTTGGGATTCAAAGATAAGCCATATTTCCTACATTTCTCAAAAACGTTTCTCAAATGGACTAAGTGCTCTTTATCAGTTTTAGAGTAAACAGTGATGTCATCAAGGTAAATGATTATGAAGTAATCTATGTTTTCTAAAAAAGCTATATCCATGGCCCTTTGGAAAGTGGCGCCTACATTCATCAAACCAAATGGCATTTTAACATACATGAATGTACCCCAAGGTGTGGTGAAAGTAGTTTTGTGCTGATCACTTGGGAGTACTAGTACTTCTTTGTAGCCTGAAAAACCATCCAGCAATGATATTCTCTTAGATCCAACCAGCTTCTGGAGTATGTGATCCATTTTAGGCAAAGAATAATTATCTTTCAGGGAGGCTTTGTTCAGATTTTAAAAGTCAATGCAAAGCCTAATCTCCCCGGTCTTCTTCCTAACTAGCACAAGGTTGGAAACCCACTCTGAGTACCTAAGGGAAACTATGATCCCAACTTCATACATCCTTTTAATCTCTTTCTCAACTAAAGATAGTAAAACAGGGTTTATTCTTCTTAATTTTTTTTGAAAGGTTTCTGATTTTCCTTAAGAGGAATTTTATGTCGAATAATGCTGGTATCATATGATTTTAGGTCCTTGTACCCCCATGCAAACACATCTCTAAACTCTTTAAAAAGTTCAATATATTATTGTTTTATGTGAGGAGGAAGAGTTTTAGATAGTTTGATCATTTTGGTTTCCTTCATGTTGGCTATGTTATATTCCTCTACATTAGCTTCTGTAGGCTCAATCTTTGGTTTTTTAGCTACATCATTGAAATAAAAAAGCTCCTCTAATGGTGTAAGGCCCCTTGGTATTGTATCATCTTTACATTGTAAAACCTCAAGGTCCTTTTGGCCTAGATTGTCAAGTAATTTTGCCTTATAAAGATGTTCAAACTGGTTTATATCAGCAGTAGATGACAACTCTGTTATGTGGGCTTGTTTTTCAGCAAAACAATCTTCTTCATGGCTTGAGCTAGGTGTTGGTACAGCAAAATCACTTTTAGAGTGCAGAAAATCATCAATGTGTTTATCATCTTTAAACACTTGCCAATAGTTTTCATTGTTAGGTACTATAGGCCTATTTTTACTTTGACAGTGAATAGTTCATTTACATGGGGTACTTGGCAATTGCTGGCAGCAAAGTCAAGCTCATTTGCATGGTTATTCTGAGCTCTAGGGATGAAAGTGAGTTCATATTTCTCAAAGGTTTTCAGGAGATCTAGGGCCACATTACTATACTCTCTTAATCTTGGGTTTTTGGCTGATTGCTCTCTTTTTATTTGCCTAATGATCAGCTCTGAATCTCCTTGGACTGATATTTTCTTGGCTCCTCTGTTTTTAAGCAAATGTAAGCCAAGGAGGAGAACTTCATATTCTACAATGTTATTAGCGCATTGGAAATAAAGTTTGTAGGAATGTCCTTTGTTTGTATTATGTATCCATACACCAGCTCCGGAACTAGCTTTGCCACAAGAGTCGTCAAGGCTCATGTGCCAAAGCGTTTCTATCTCATACTCACTGTCATGTTGTTGTTCAAGGTGGCTAAAGTTTGAGCTATTATGTTCTTAGTTTGAGGACATATTTGACTGTTCTGGTGGACTTAATTCTTTCGCATTTTCATTTTCTCATTTTCTTATTTCATCTTCATTGTACAAGATAAATGAATCAAGTTTTGAGTGAATGGAATAAACAAGAGTGTTGTTTGGCCTATCTAGGTTGCTCACCATATATTTCATATGGGATTCTCTATATAATCTTCTTGTTTGATTAAAGACAGGGATGGTAGCATAAGACATGTCCATTTGAAGGCTCCCTTGAAGTTTGGCTCCCCATGATCTGGATAAAAGCATGCCATACTTAGGGGGAATGTCAGCAACAACTATGTCCATAACTAGACCTTTAGCAGGAACTTGTGCCAGATTAACACACAAATCCTTGATTAGACCCAAACATTTGACTCTGCTTGAATCAAAAGAATACAGGTCTTTGTAAGGTTTATTAATTTCTAGGCCTAATCTCTCTATCACCACTTTTGGCATGAGGTTGTGAGAAGCACCAGAGTCTAGCATGACATTGTGCTAGATTTTATCATGTATGTTTAAGTTGACATAGAATGGAGGGACAACCCCTTCTTGGTATTTTCCTTCTACTTCAGGACCAAACAATAATTCTGGTATATCATCTGTCAAGTTTAAAGTATCAGTATCATTTCCTATATTCAAAGCTTTCAAAACTTGATTTTTATATACATCCTGGGTTACTAGTTCAACAAGGGGTATGCTAATTTTGATCTTGGAAATTTCTCCCTTAAGGCTGAAAGGTGCTAGTGTTCTTGACATATTTACATATGTTTTGTCACACATAGTCTTTTCAGCCATTTTGATTTGCTAAGTTTTATTAGGACTGCTATTTTGAACAGATTTTTCAGGGCCACTAGAAGAAGTACTAGGGCAGCTTGGGTCAACACTTCGCTAGTTGGTTTTGTCTTTGTTCAGATCAGCTCTCTTAGCCATAGTGTTGGTACTGTTTGTTGTTTTTTTATGAAGATTTTCTGAGGTTTTCCTAACAGCAGTGTCTGTGTTATTATTCTTTGAATTGTCTTGGTTCGTTTTTCTCCTAAGGTCATACTGTACATGGACCTCCATTATAGCATTTTCAAATCCCAATTGGTAATCTTCAGAATCCTCATGGTTGTTTTCGGTTTGGTCTGAAGAAAAGAATCTTTGTTCTTCTTCAGTGAGAAAAACATCACCTTCACTGTCAGATCCTATCAGATTTACATGATATTCTTCCAACCTTCCTGTCTCTCTTTATTCTTCATCTACATAATTGTCTTCGAAAGGAGGCCTAATTTGTTGGTCATTATCTCTTTGTCTATTTTGAATAGGGTCTCTTTTGAAATTTGTTTTCCTATTTCTGTTTTGGGGATTTTCTTGGTTCTCCCTAGGAGGTACTCTTTCAGTTAAGTTTCTCCTTTTCATCATTCTTTCCATTACCCTCACTAAGTTATCAATTTTGGCATCAGATGATGAGGTTGAGGCCATTGTTTTATCTTTATATGTAACTCTTTTTTATGACTTCAACCTTGCTCTTTTCTCAATTAGATTTGCTTCTACACTTACAGCTCCCCTCTGCATGTCTTCTAAATTTAAGGGGTCTCTTTCTCTTAGCTGATAGGCCATGTCTGGGTCAAAACCTTTTGGAAATTTTGCGAAGGGTAAGCCTAGTGGGGGTTTCATGTTTGGTGGAAGTGCATTGTAAACACTGTTGAATCTAGTGCAATAATCTTGGACACTTTCCCCTACATTTCTCTTAAGGTTGCTATATTATGAAAGTATTTGGAGAGGGTTCTTTTTAATTTCCCATTTATTTGTGAATTTTTGGTATAGAGAAGGGAGATCATGTATACTATTAGGAGTCAAGATTTTAAACCATTTTTTGGCTTCTCCTCCTAAGCTTTGGGAAAAGATCCTCATCTTAATGGTATTTTCTTCTATTTCCATGTAGTCAAAGGCATCATTCATTCTATCTACATGTTGTTGGGCAGTGGTAGAATCAGTTCCAATAAAGTGGTGAATTTGGATTGATAATCATTTGGTAAAGGTACTAGAGGTTGTGGTAACACTAGGGGGGCATACCATGCTGCCATGATGAGAGAAAATGGAAAGTTTACAAGAGGTGGGTTTGTGAGAGGGAATGTGGGATGAAATGGAAAGTTTTGAGCAGTGGATGTGTGGAGGTGTGGTGGAAGTAATTGGACCAGAAAACTGATTATGAGCAGATTTCTTATGGAAATAGCTGAAGTGACGGGGAAGTTGAAAACCAGGAGGAGTGGAAGGAGAGGCTTCTCTACTAGCACTTTGCTGCAAATCTATGGGCTCAAGGTCAGTCTAGATAATATCACCATGATACTTGGTTCTAAATAGGTTCTTTGAATGGTGCAAGTCAAACTAAGGATCTTTCAAGGCTCTGAGGTGTTCAGGGATATATCTTGCTCTTGGAATGGTCTTACTAGTAGTTAAATTTTCAGCTCTAGAAGTTTGCCACAAAATCTAGGAGGGGGATTTGGGTCTGGATGAGATCTAGTATAGATCCTTTGTGAAGCTAGATTTCTAACTCAAAATTTAGAGAGGCTGAAAGTTTAGGACTGTTTTCAGAAGGCTGACCTCTCTTAATGCGTAGTAAACTTGTATAATAAGGGACTATGTTTCTAAACTTCTCAGGGCTGATTTGACACAATCCTAAGGAATTCTAATGAGAACTAGTGAATTAATAGGCCTACTGGAGGCTATTGGAGTCACAAGGTTGATGTTTTTGGTTATTTTGAAGATATATGTGTATGGTCCACCACCAATAATTGACAAAAACCAATCTAGGAATGTTTTTGGGGTTTTCTGAGTTTCTTTATGTAGCCCTAAGGTTTGTATGAGTGTTCTATAGTTGAGTCATCATTTAGCTAGGATAGTGAAACAACTAGAGTCTACTCTTGAATATCAGTTGATTTTTTTAAGCTTAACTGAGGGTCAAATAAGTCTATAAAATTTTTTAGGCTAATATGTACTCAGGGTCCCATCGTGATCGCCATTATGTTAGTGTCCCGTGATTTAGCAGATTGGTAGACCAAATGCACAGGGTAACATCAGACCAGTCTTTGTAGTCCTGGGACCTAGCCTTCCTGGACACAAAGAGAGATCTCTCTATTTGTTTGCAAAGGATGTGGGCTTGTTTGCTTTAAATTGTTGATTTTTAGGCTAGTTATTAAGTACTGAGTTTGTTGTTTGTTTTGGTTGGGTATGACAATCAAGCAGAATAGATAGAATGAGGAAATTTTCAAGTCATTGGGTAATGGAGTCTATAAAAGTCATGAAAAGTTCATCAATGGATCAGGGAGCATCACAGGGAAAATCTAACTTGGTCAGTGGATCTTCAAGGTTTTTTAAGGGACATGAGATGGACATCAATTATGATAATAAAAGTAGGACAAAGGGCAAGCAAGAATCCTTTATCATGTACTTTTAACAAAATGAACTTGAATATTAGAAGCATAAAGAGGCAATCAATAGACAGGGTAAACCATAAATTATTTGATTCAACTTAAACAGATAATTATTCAAGAAAAACATTCCAAAGAAATATAGAAGGTGAGAAACTCATTTAACTTCTAGTGATTTCACCTTCAAGGACAAAAAAAATTCAAGACACATATAACTGTAATCAGAGAAGATGGAACGCCTATACGTCTTTGATCTTAGCTATGAAGATCTCTAAAACAATTATTTAAGCAATTACAAAGGGTATGATCGAAACAAAACCTCTTTGGCAGACCTAACTAATGGTACTTTAGAGAGAGACCTCAAAGACAACGTTTTAGTGATATCAAATAAGTAGCGCTAGCCATAAATCATGCTTGATACCTACTGTATTAAACTATTCATGAAATAAAAAAGCGTAGGGGGTCTAGAGAGCAATTAAGAATTCTCTAAAATTTCCTAGTAGAGGAAAACATAAAGGCAGTGAAGAACAAATAGAACTAATGTGCCTTTAGAAACATTTTTTTAGTCGAAATCCTTTTTTCTACTGAAATATAGAAAGATGGAAACAAAATGAAACAGGAAATAAAAATAACAGAATAGAAGCACTTTACCATCAACCAAGCTCAGGGATCCTGCAAGCAAACCTCCTCCATCAATAAACAAATCACGGCATTCACAAGTTCCAAAACATCAATTTATTCTCAACTTCCAAGATACTATGTATTACTTCAAAGAGTCATCAAATGCCAACAAGATAATGAGTTCAAATGCAGTATTCATCTGCAAATAAGGAGGTGAAGCTAATTTTAGGGTTTGGGTGTCATTAATTACATAGTTAATGGATTCCTTGCCTTGAAGACCATGCAATGCTCAAGGAAGGAATATCTGCAAATATTTCTATGAATAATAACTCCTATCTTAACTTCTGAGGGTTTATAGATGAAATGTTTGACTCTAAGGCCTATTCATATCTTTACAATAACTGCTTGGCAGATAGAAAATATCTTTGACTGGGTTTAGTAACTGCCTAATGCTTTATTGAAGGAAACAAAGCACGAGGTGGCAGAAATAACTTTGAAAGAAGTAACTTCCATAGGATTAGTCATTCAAATGCATTTCTGGGATTAATCTGCTTCTGTCTTATCTTTAAACTTTGTATTAGGCCTTCAAACTCTGTCTTTATACTTTGCCTGTCTATTTTTATTATGTTTCTTTTTAATCTGTTTGATCTCTATCTGTTCATTTAATCTTTTCATTTTCTCCTTCTGATCTTTTGCCTTTATCCTTTAATCTCTGGGAACGGTCTGCATGTTTTCTTTAACTTTCAAAGTTTGAAGAAAACCCTAGTTCTCTAGTGTAATTCTCATTGTTGCATAGCTCGTACCCCAAATTGGTGCAATTGCAACTAAGGCCAAGCAGCAGAGGGTCCATGAGTAGACAGAGTCTCTAATTAATCCTAAGTCATAATCATCATTGATTAAAACCCAAACGATCCATGTCGTTGAGATTACTACCTATCTAAGGTTGACCGGGACGGTAGACCATTCCTCCAAGTGTAAATTGTCACATGGGCCGAAGGTGGCTAGCCCTCCACGGAGGCATAATATAGCCACGAAATTCCTCAAGGATGTCATGGAGGGAAAGTATAAAAGGAGAACTTCTTCCGAGGTAAACTAATCATTATGAATAAAAGACCAACGCTTGGTTTCATATGTGAAAGCAATGCAGGAACGTCTTACATATGTCTATATAAACTCCACCGTAATATAAAATCAACCTTACTATGTGTATACAATATTATAACGATAAGCATTACGTAATGAGCATAAAAAATCAATAATTCGATCCTTGGCTATGAAAAGGGACTAGGCCGACACCTTAATTGATCATAGACTCGCAATTAAACGAGGAAGTATTGTGTAGTTAAAGGATATATTAGTAGTGTTAAATGTAAAGCCAAATTTGGCATAGAAATCTCATAGTAACATCATGTTTTCTTTTGTGGAGAAAAAATTAAAGTAATATATCTATATATAGAGAAGAGAAGAGAAGTAGAAAAAATTCAAATTCTAAATATTTTGGAAAGATATAACATTCTTCTCTTGAGATATTTAAGAAGAAACATACATTTTTTTTCCTAAGTAAATTGTTATGTGCGCTTCTATTTCTTTATGAATATAAAAGGTATATGAGAACGGAAAGGATATCTATATGTTTTTTAAGTAATAATCTGGAAAATTATTTATTATGTATTATTTATAATTGTGATAAATTATTATTTTGAATTATCAATTTAAGTTTTTTATATTTGAAATATTGTATTTATTAAATCTTTTAGATTAATTTGTTTTCCATATATTATTTATTTGCTAACCATTTATTTGTTTCCACGTCGTTTCATGGTTTATGACGTGATATCTCGGCATTCGCTAACAATATATTTATTTCCAGATTGTTTTTTAATATTGTCCTTATTTATCATATAAGTGTTATATATAAAATAATAATAACAATGGTATTATTTATCATATAAATGTTATATATAAAATAATCATAAATATTATAAATAATATAATAATACTAATGGAAATATATTTAAGTTAGGTATGTTAATAAACAATAATTCTGGTTAAATATTATAATATTTATTTTATGGTACACTTTTTATTATTAAAATTTTCAAAAAATAATAAAAATTAAATAATTGTAATTTTATTTTATATTATTTTTAGTATTAATAATTATAAAAAAATAAAATATATATATATATATATATATATATATATATATATATATATATATATATATTAAAAAAAGCATATAATAATATATGGAGATTCGTTCCGTTTTATTATGAAAAATTCTAACTTATAAATTGGGCCATATAAATTATACTAATTGGAGGTTGATTTCAAGATTGAGGCATATATTTGGGCAACTCAAGAACACAAGAGACTAAAATACTTCAACCAATTAGTATAATGAATAATGTTTCAATAGCTCAAGTGAAAAAAGAAAGGGATAATCGATAACACTCAATCTTCGATAGAATAAAAATAATGGACCAAAAATTTGATGTTCTATGTAGGAAGGTTTTCAACATTGAGATTACTATCAATAGCCATGTTATAGCTGAAACATCCATGTAGAAATTATATGCACTAAGCATGCGTATGTCCTTGATTCACCTGATCTCACACTATTTAACTTTATGCAAGATATTGAATCTATTCCACTTGTTAATCTTTTGCAGAAAATTTAATTGCACACACATGTGAAGCATAAACAAAAATAATCAATCGCACATAACACAGTTTTTAACCGGGAAAGCCTGAAGCTGAAAACCCCAACTATATATTATGTATCATGGAATCATATGACAATCCTCATACAAAGCTTATCAAGCTCTCAGTACAGTACAATCGTCATACACTAATCAGGAACAATCTCTACAATCCAGTGCCAAGTCTTTGGTACGGGTTCAGCACGCCTCCTTTACTTTGCAATCTGCTAAAGAATAACTACGAATGAATTCGAGATTCCTTGCCTTCAACTGCGCAATCCTCGGTGAAACTCAATGTGTGTGTGATGCAATCGATGCATCACTATAGTCACAGGATATTCTATCTTTCCTTTCACTACCTCTCCATTAGGTCTCCTTAGGCCCCATACATCTGTTGTAGTTACTTATTGTATTGTTCAGTTGATTAATGAGTTATTATTTGTGAATTAATTAACTGATTAATTCACTCCACTCTCACTAGTGTATCAATCAGTTAGACTAGATACAACTAGCTCAACTGAGTCTAACTGAGTTAAACTAAATACAACTCCATAACTACTTCTTCCAACTGTGTCATAACTCTGCCACTTGAGTTCTAACTGAGTCCTCCATGCATTAGCTCTAGTAAACCCTTGGGAATCGCGTAATTTCCTCAGTCCACTAATGTGCCACATCTGTGCACTAAAATGAAGTGCTCCAAGAGAATAAGTTGCGGTTTAGAGTTTGATTATTATTAAGAGCTAATAATAATCGACATGCATCTATTTTTAGATCAACGATCTATAAATAGACTTCGCCCAATATTCTAAAAATAGAATTTCATCTATTTTTCCAACTTGATCAACCATCCACAAATAACATCCTGTAACTTCTGAAATGTGATCACCATGTCTAAAAATAGACATACTCTAAGAATAGACTTGCGCCAAAAATAGCCTGCAAGCCCACTTAGTGAAGGCAACTCTTTTCACTAAGCTCATCATCTTGTTGAATCTCATCACTCCCTCTCAACAAGATAGGGATTATCCTTCACCCTAATCTTGCCTCTATGGTATTCGAATTTGCTCCTGGTGAGCACCTTCGTCAGAATATCTGCATCTTGATCCTCCGTAGGAATGTACTGAAGCAACATGATCTTCCGTTGCACACAATCTCTGATATGATGATACTGGATATCAATATGTTTAGATCTATCATGAAACATAGGATTAACCGAGAGTTTAATGCAACTCTGATTATCACAATGTATCATCGTGGGATCTAAATGTGAACTGAACAAACCAACCAGGATCTTCCTCATCCAGATAGCCTCACATGCAGCTTGACTTGTTGCCATGTATTTCACTTGCGCTAAACTGAGTGCCACAGATCTTTGTTTCCTATTGTACTAAGAAACTACCGTAGATATGATACTACAAATCCCTCCTGATGTGCTCTTTCTGCCTTTTGGACTTCCTGCCCAATTTGCATCCATGAAGCCATGCAACTTCACCTCATCCGTCTGTCTGTACAATAAACCATACTCAGATATGCTGCTGAGATATCTCAGGACATGCTTGCCTGCCTTCCAAAAGAGCTTGGTAGGCTTAACCATCGCTTGTTAAAGTTGTTTCACCGCAAAGCATATGTCTGGTCTTGTATTGACTAAATACATGAGCGAACCCACCAACTGTCGATAAACAATGGCATCCACTACCTCTGCCGATGTAGCATCCTCTTTCTTCCAACTTCCTGGAAGAGGAGTGTCGATAGGCTTGCAGCCTTGCATGTGAAACTTCTCTAGTATCTGAGAGCATGCGCATGAGACACAAACGAGGTTCACCTTCCCATTTGCCATATTTCCAATCCAAAATAATAAGAGGCCAATCAACTTCATCTCAGCCTCCTTTGCAAGATGCGCATACATGAGTGTATCATTTACTCATCAGTTAGTATTAAATCATCAACATAAAGTACAATGATTAAAAGCTTACCCTCCACCACAATCTGGTACAGGTTTGCATCCGCCTCACTCTTGGTGAAGCCAAGTCTAGTGAAATAGCTGTCAATCCGAGTGTACCAAGCATGGGGTGCTTATTTTAGCCCATACAATGCTCTTTTGAGCCTGCACACATGCGACTCGCTGTTGAAGATCTCAAATCCTTTAGGCTTCTCAATGTACACCTCTTCCTCAATGATCCCATTAAGGAACGAAGTCTTCACATCCATCTGATGAATGTGCCAACCCATCTGTGCTGAGAGATCAAGGATGGTCCGTATGGAAGAATACCGTGCGACAGGTGCAAAGGTTTCTTCATATTCAATCCCCTCAATATGTGAGAAGCCCCGGGCAACAAATCTTGCCTTATACTTCTTGACACTCCAATCAACAACTTGCTTTACCTTGTAGATCCATCTTGATCCTACAATTGATTTTCCCACCGGCCTTGGAACAATCTCCCAAGAACTGTTTCTGAAAATGGAGTCATACTCTTCCACCATGGCATCTACCCATGTGGGCTCCTGCACTGCTTCTTCGAAAGAAGATGGCTCTGTCACAATACACTTGCTCATAAGAGCCATGTATCAAGTAAATTGGTCAGGTGACTATCTCTGTCTGCGTTGTGATGTAGGGACTCCTACATTCTGTGCCACATCAAGTTTCAGTCTCTCAGCTTCTGTGGTATGCTTTCTGCCTTGTCTGATGTTTGGTTCTGCATGAGTGGACTCCTCCACTCCATGAATCTCCTCCTGTGGCTGATCCACATCCAGAGGCTCATCTTTGGGAATAATAAGTTCCTCCTACGCATGCAAGTGTAGCTCCCTCTCAAGCGACAACTTCATGGCTTTCACCTCATTGAATTTTATATCCCGTCGCACAATAGTCATCCGACTGTCTGGAAAATACACATGATAGTTATGGGGTGCTTCTGTGTACCCCACAAATATCCCAACTTCTGTAGTCGGCTCCAGCTTCTTCCTGGCGTTCTTTGTCACATGAATGTAAACATGTGAGCCAAAAATCTTCAAATGATAAATATCAGGCTTCTTACCAGTAAAAGCTTCTTCGGGTGTACTCATGCCAAGTACTCTATGAGGACAACGGTTTTGCACATAAACCACAGTGTTGCATGCTTTTTCCCACAAATGCATCGGTAGGCCCTGGTCATGCAGCATCGCTCGTGTAGCACCCATGATCGTTCTGTTCTTCCTCTCCGCGACCCCATTCTGCTGTGGGTTATGAGGCGCTATGAGTTCTCTTCGAATTCTTTCTTTGCTACAAAATTCTTTGAATTCACCCGAGACGTATTCACCACCATTATCACTTCGTAGAGCTTTCACTTGCTTCCCCGACTCCTTCCCTACCAACGCCTTGAACTCATAGAGATTTGAGAACGTTTCACTCTTCTTCTGCATGAAGAAGATCCAGCATCTACGAGAATAGTCATCAAAAAATATAACATAATACCTGTGTTTTGCTGTTGAAGCAACAGAGAAAGGTCTACACACATCTGTGTGAATTCTCTCCAGGATCACCGAAGCACGATTCTCCTTCTCATGAAAGGTGGTCTTCACAAACTTACCCATAGTACATCCCTTGCACTGATTTGATTGCGCAAGAGTACCATTGGGAAGTCCAGTAGAAATCTGCTGCAAAATATTCGAAGCGCCATGGTGAAGACGACCCAATCTCATGTGCCATAATTTTCCCTCATCCCGACTCACCACTTCTTCTGCTTTTCCCACCATTGCAGCGCAGCCATCTACCTCCAGCTTGTAGAGATTCTTAATTTGAACCCCTATCTTCTTGGTTTGAACCATTGTTTTGTGTCGAAGGAAGGCTTTTCCCTCATTGAAAACAACATCATAACCCTTGTCTTCCAGCATTGCGACTGAGACCAAGTTCTTCTTCAGACCTGGAACATGCATAACATTCTTCAACAAGAATGGATTACCAAACTCCCTCTCAAAGGTAATGGTCTCAATTCCAGTCACACTGTACCGACCATCGTCGCCCATCTCTATATGCATCTGGAGGTCCTTCTCCTTCAAGTCACTAAACAACTCTTTGTCTCCCGTCATATGGAAAGACGCACCACTATCAAGATACCACGCCGATCCCATACAGCTTGAAACCAAGCATGCGATCAAGGAGAAATCAAGTTCAAATTGTGAGGCTAAGGCCTCTCCAGCTGCAAATACAACATCCTTCTTGTTCTTCTTCTTCTTCTGTGGACAATTAGTGGCGAAATGTCCATGTTCGTGACAGTGAAAACACTTCACTTTGGACAAATCCTGCTTCTTGCCTTTAGCACCGAATTTTGAAGGATGTTTCTTTCCCTTCCCTTTCCTTGCTTTGGCAGCCAAAGAGAAATTCTCTTCATCTTTATTCTTCAATGAAGATCCATCCCTAGTACCCCGCCTTATCTCCTCCTGCACAAGATCCGACCAAAGTCGCTCCCATCTCGGCAGTTTCTCCCGTCCATTGACAGAGTCTTCGTAGCTATGCCAACTCTTCAGAAGCCCAAGGAGATCCAAGCTCACCAAGTCTTCATCATCAATAGTAACCCCCACACTTCCCAGTTCATCCTTGCAGTGGACAAACTTCGTGAAGTATTTTGGAATACTGTCGCCTTTCTCCATTTTTATTTTTCTGAGCTTATCTTTAAGTGCCAACTTCCTCTGGTCACTTCTGCTTTGGAACAAATCTGTCAAAGCCTTCCACATTAAGAATGGAGTGGCTTTCCCGTGAAGGCCGGACACAATATGGTCCTTCACACCTTCCAACAGAATTCTCCTCGTCTTTGCTGTCTTCTTTTGCCATGCGTCAAGTAATGCAGCATCGCTAGATCCCGGCTTAGGAACATCGCTATCGATGAACTCCTTCAGTCCATTATCCTCCAGCACCGCCTCCATCATGTCCTTCCAGGCTATGTAATTCGAGCTCTTATCAAGGGCATACTCCAATCGCAACCCATTGAAAGCCATTTCAATGTATACTCAACTTCTGCACCAAGAATCTTCTGCAACAAATTCGAATTGTCCACCAACAAAAAATCACTTCACAATTGCAATCTTCAATCAACAATGCTCTGATACCATGTAGAAATTATATGCACTAAGCATGCATATGTCCTTGATTCACCTGATCTCACACTATTTAACTTTATGCAAGATACTGAATCTATTCCACTTGTTATGTGCGATTGATTATTTTTGTTTATGCTTCACATGTGTGTGCAATTAAATTTTCCGCAAAAGATTAACAAGTGGAATTGATTCAGTATTTTGCATAAAGTTAAATAGTGTGAGATGAGGTGAATCAAGGACATATGCATGCTTAGTGCATATAATTTCTATAATCCAAATGTAGGATATAAAATAGTTTCCTTAATCTATTGGCACTTCTTCAAACCCAATTTTGTTAGATGAGAAATACAAGGCTCACACTGACATAAGTCGCTTACAATACTATTATATAAACTCGAGGGACTCAATCTAGGGACTCAACCAAACTTTATTTTTTGCCTATAGCCTCTCCATCAACAACATAATTTGCATGCTTAATTCAATTGTTTGAACTAACCCACTATATATATATATATATATAACCACTTTAGTTAACCTTTCAAGCTAACATTTTGAGTCATATCTATATCTATATATATTTATTTCAATAAAATCTATATATTCATGCTAATGAAACCCTCTAAGATGCTTCTTTCTTCTTAATTCAATTGTTTGAGATAATTCCCAAGAATATATATATATATATAGATATAACTACTTGAGTTCATTTTTCTAGCTAACATGTTGAATGATATCTTTATATATTCATGGAAGCCATATATTCATGGTAATGAAATACTCCAAAATACTTTTTTCTTTCCACAATGTATAAATAGAAAGAAACCTAAAGATTAACTAATACCAAATTTTTTTCACATATTATTTCTAATTAATAATATGTTATAAAAAATTAATTTAACTAACTACAATATAACCAACCAATCAAATTATATATATAACACTTTCATTAAATCTCAATATTAAAAAATAATAAATAAATTGTCACTTTTCTTTAAAGCTCAATAATTACAAAGTTAAAAAGTTGTGGTGTCATACAAAGTATACTATGATTTTCATGAATAACATTTAGAAAAGTGATGTGTTTATGAAATTAAGTATTTTGGAGAAAGTAAAGAAACATGTTTAATGGATTATTAATATTAATTTATAAATTAAAATTTTATGTAAAATTAGATGTTTGTGGAATTATTTTTCAAAAAAAATGGTACTACATTTAATATTTTAAATAATAAAAAAAATGAGATATATTTAAATATAATATTTTAAATAATTAAAAATTTAAATTTATTAAATAATTTTTTTTTTTAATATTTATAATATAAAAATTGAGTTATTGTCTTTATTATTATGTTAATATTTGAAATTGAGTAAAAAATATATTTTTCAATTCCAATCTTAAGATTTATTTATTTTATCAATATTGTTACACATTGGTCTTTCTTACTTGCATCCCCATCCTTCTCTATGTACACTCAGCAATCAAACTTATATGGTTAAGGAAATCAAACGACATATTAAATAATGAACGTGATACGTTGTAAACCTATAAAATTAAATATTGTGGGAATAGTTTGACAACAGATTACAGACATGTGCCAATGTGGACCATTCTAGACGCCTGTCATTGCATCATTGTGAGATGTATGATAACACACGTCAAGTTGTGTCTCTGCTAAATAAATGTTGATGCCACCGATGGCTGGAAATCTACGTGGTCGTTCCTTAACCTGCTTTCTCCGGATTGGAAATCAGACTTTTTATGCGTCATCTGCTAAAAGCTGCCAACTGATGAGTTGTAGTCTTTTCTTTTCAATCATTGTCGTGGCAGACACGCCACGCCGATGCGAATGATGGCCGGCGGGAAAGAAACAATTCCAAATTGCTGTCTGCAGAAGGGGGTGATACATGCTCCCACATTTCATTTCATTGCTGGATATTATCTTGGCAATGGCCACAGGATGGCCAAATGACTAGAGTTGATTGGAGTTATGGAAAGGTTCCTCGAATATTTGTATTGTTTTACCGATTCACACGAACTTGGTAACTATGGTATAAATCCTCTAAGATGGCAAAATGATTGGAGTTGACTAGAGTTATGGAAAGGTTCCTCCCATAAGATAGGAATTTCAAATTTAAAACATTTATGCAATTTTAATACTAATTTTAATTATTTTAATTCAAAATTTAACATAAAATGTTTTAATAATTTTAATTTAGGATTTGAACATATGATATGGATAAATGGAGGCGTATTGATAAATGGAGGCACACATTGATAAATGAAGGCTGATTCTATCTCTCAGGGTGGTTGCCCGCCTTCTCCCCCACTACCAGAGGTGCATGCTGTGGATTGTGCTCGCCGGGCTACCAAACCTTTCAAACCAGCAAAGGGTTATCGATTGCTCAATTTTGGTAGTTACATGATGTGGCAAAGAGTGGAGAGTCTATCCTCTCGTGCTCTGGTGGGGCGATGGCGTTCGAGAATTACAATAAGATTAACATGTTATCCTGGCTAATGGGGGTGTGGTAGAAACTATTGGGATATACCTCGCGGGTTAGAATGTTACAGAATGGGTGGTATTGCTTTCATCTCATGAAAGATGAAGACGTGGGTGAGATTTTAAGTCAAACATAGGTTAATGGAAGATGCTTCTTGGCTCTTCATCGATGGAATGCAGGGTTCCATCCTACGAAGAATGCCCCCGTAAATCACTTGATATGAGTGAAATTGCATGGCTTGCCTCTACAATTTTGGTCTGTGAAGGTTTTGAAGACTATTGTGTTGGAAATAATGAGAGGAGGGGGGGCGGGGGTGAATCAGTATTCCTTTCAATTAGAGCATTAGTTAATCTTCAATTATTATCAGTGTTTGTAAAATGATAGCAGCAAACAAGAGGAACACAAATGCACACAATTTTTAAGGTGGAAACCCACTCCAGGACAAAAACCACCTAATGCTTTTCAAATAATTCTTTAATATTCAACTCCAATTGAAAATAAAGCTCCAACTTCCTAGAATCTAGAAAAACATTCTTCTCCAGCTCCCACTGGATGGACGCTCCAACACCCGAGATTCTTCAGTAGTCAACTGAACGGATGCCCCAACACCCAATGAGCTACAACTCACCCTACCACCACCCTACCACCTTATAGAAGAATAAAAGAAGAATGGACTCTCATACTAGGGAAAATGGTCCACTTTATAATGATATAGAATGATGCAGAAGAAGAAGATATACTAGACCATAACCCCCAACTTTGACACAACCACCTAATGAGATCCTAGACCTCCTAACACCGCCTCTTCAACCCTTGGTAGATAGACACTAGTACAATTTTTACAATAATGTATTTACAATGACTTAGTACAATGATACCTTTACAATGATTATATGCAGTGCTGCCCACTTGAAGACTTCATATGATGAACTTCTTGCTGCTGTTATGCACCTTGGTTGCTGCTCTTGTCATGCTACCCTTTGCTGCACCTTTCTTTTCTTTGTTGCGGTAGAAAGTCTGGTCCTTTGCAACCCTTGACAACACATGATCTAGCTTTTTCTTGCCTTTTAGGAGCTCGATATTGAATCTTCTTGATATTGAATCTGGTGTATCTCTGTTATTTTAGATCCTCAATATCTGATTTTCGGTCCTGTAGTAGTCCTCTGAGACTTCTTTCCAATGCCATAGATCTGACCCAATTTGGATTCTTCAAGAGAGAGTTATACCCAATCTCTCACAATGCCCTAATTAAGGACTATTTCAGCAGAGCACACTTGTACGGTGTGCCACGTGTCACTGTTTCTTCATTTGTCTCTGAAATTGATAGAGTGAAAATTACAGTCTGTGCATTATTCGCCACTTTTTACAGAATTCCAATCCGATACTCAGAGAGAGAGTTATGATGAATTTACCAAGGTCACTTCTTTGAGATGAATTTTAGGAGCCTGCAAAAACCCTGACTTCCACAGATCATATCTCCAAAAATAGTGCGCATCTTGATCTAAAATTTTTACTGAAGCTTCCTTAGGATTTCGGCTTCCCCTCATAACAATTTCAGCTTCTGAACCTTCGTAGAAAAAAAGTTAGAGTGAAAATTCCACGATGACCTGTTTTAGATGGCCGAATCCCTTGCCTAAGGAGGAAATGAGGATCAAAATTTATATAAATGCTTAAGTTGAGAGGGGCTTCAACAAGTGAACGTGGGAGGCATTTTAGGAGCTTAAAAAAAATATTAGTTATGACTTTTCAATGACCCATGCCCCAACCCCATGGGGTTTTAGCCCACTAACTAGGGGTACAAACTTCAAACATGAATATCTCTCAAACCGTAAAGAATTACATGGTGTGCCGTATATCAACAGAAACATCTTGACAAGTAGAAACCATCAAGAGAATTATTGACCCAAAAAATATTAATTTGGTAGGTCAAAATTCCCATGCAATATTGGGTTAGCCCCTGGTGCTGCTTGGGTTGACATCAATGACAATCGCTGATCAGCAATCTCCCCCTTTGGCATTTATGGCAACACAAGTACTCCCCCTGCGATCATGACACCTCTTCATACAACATTCTCTCCCCCTTTGACATCAATGGAAAAGTGTAACTCCCCCTGAAACTCAACCATCCTGCGGACCTGTACACACTTCCACTCCCGCTGACACACAACCGTCCTGCAGACCTGTACACAATTCCACTCCCCCTAACACACAACCCTCCTGCAGACCTATAATCTAATGTGAACTTGGGAAAATCCCAAGCTTTTGACGAAGATATTCCAATGCTGGCGAATATTTAATATGTGATTTTTTTGGTGCTGCTTGGAATCTTGCTACTTGTCCAACTGCTTGCATAACATCTGGTTGGGAGGCTGTTACATATAGAAGAATACTAATCATAGATCTGTACAACCTTTGATCCACATCCTTAGATGAGTTGTCTATGCTCAATTTGCAACCTGTTACGATTGGAGTAAAGATGGGTTTACAATCTTCTATTTTAAATTTCCCGAGAATTTCCTTGATGTACTTGGCTTGACATATAAATATTCCTTTCTCTTGCCGAGATATTTGAAGCCCTAAGAAGTACGTCAGCTCACCAAGTAAAGACATCTCGAAATCACTTTGCACCTTTGTAACAAAATTCTTATCGATCATCATTGCTACCAATTATTGTATCATCCTCTTTAGCTATTAGACATGCTTTAGTTGCTTCATCCAGAACATATATGTTGTTTGGAGCTCGACTTGCTGTAGCCACAATTTCACCATACATGCCTTTCCTGATTTCACATTTCGTGGAGTTGAATAGTATTGTGTCCTTGATCACACATTTGTCCAACACTGAGCAAATTGTGATTCATGTTTTCAATCAATAGAACATTATTGGCTAGAACATATTTGCTTCCGAGAGTGACAGTACCTGATCGTATAACATTTGAAGATCCATCATTTCCAAAGGACACGGTTCCATCCTTCTTCTCTTTCAAAGATACAAATTTATTTCTATCTCCAGTCATATGCGTTGAGCAACCGCTATCAACATACCACACATCTTTGTTATTTTAAGCCTTGAGAGCGAGAGCACAATTATCATTCTTCTTCTTCTTCCATGTTCGTTCATTCTGTGGCTTCGAAGATTCTTCTGGAGGATTTTCGAGTCTGCAATCTTTGGCTATGTGTCCAAAGTTTAGACATTTGTAACATTCAATATTATTTCTTAAATGTTCAAATATATTGATGTTTCGCTGAGCCCTGGGAGGTTCGTATTTGACAGATCTCTTGGAATTGTATTCGTTCCTAGGGTACATGCGACATTTTACAGCTTTATGACCAAATTTTCCACATGAATAATAGTAGCCATAAAAAATATGTTGGTACCTGGATGGAAATTTTCGTCGAGGAATTGTCTTCCAAGGCTGTTCTTGCGAATCTTGTCTAATGAAGTCTACATGCATGTCATATCTCATAGGTTCATTGTATTTTGTTGTAGAAGGTCTTGCTTCTTCTTCTTTGTAACCGATGCCAGTTTTGTCATTGTAAGATCGTTGATTGTTGATGAGTTCTTCCAATGCCCTTGAGCTGTTGGCATAGTTTTGGATAGTTTTTCCTTTCTTCACTTCCTCACACAACGAGACTACTTCGGCTTCTAATTCTTCCCTTTCTTGGTTTCTTTCTTCCAACTTCTTTTGAAGTGACTCTTCAATGCATTTATGTTCTTCAACTTCAATTTTGAGACCTTGAACTTGTTCTTCAAGAGTTTTGGAACGGATCTTCTCTACCTTGAGATCTTTTATAAGCTTGATTGCTTCCTCATAAAATTCATCTATGGTCCATCCTTCTTCTTCGTTGTTTGATACCTCTTGCTTATTGTGCTTGGGTTTATTGTGCTTGGCCATAAAAAATACTCTCTCATTGGCTTCTTCTTCACTATCATTGTCTTCGTCGGATGATGAGCTATCTTCTTTAGAGAGAAAGTTCCTTTTGGATCCTTTCTTGTTGAATTTCTTAAAGCCTTTCTTTCTTTTTGAGTTGCCATTACTTTTTTTTGGACATTTTGCTCCAAAATTCCCAACCTCATTACAGCTGAAACATATCAATGGAAGTTTACCTTTGAATTTTCCCTTACCAATTTTTAGTTTTCTCGTGAAGTAAGCATATTCTTCATCTGAAAGACCTTCTTCATCATCTCCCTTTTCTTCACACTTGCAAGTGCATGTCTTTTCAATTGAAGGTTGTTTATCCTTATTGGTTTTCTTAGATGCAACAAACGCAGTTTCTAGATGCGAAGTACCCTCTTCTTCATCAAGTCTCATTTCATATGCTATGAGAACTCCATGTAATTCCTCTTTGCTAAGTTTGTCCAGATTTGCACTGTATTCTAAGACTGATACCTTTGGGTTGAATCTCCTTGGTAACGTTCTAAGAATCTTCTGTATAATAGTCTTCTCGTCAACTGGCTCTCCCAATCCTTCCAGAGTATTGGTTATTTCATCAACGTATTGAAAGTATGTAGCAATGTTGCAATCTTCTTTCATTCTGAGTTGCTCAAATTTTTCTCTATAGATTTGAAGCTTTGCTTCTTTGACATTTGAGTCACCTGCATATATATTCTCAAACTTGTCCCATACATTTTTGGTAGTTTTACAACCCAACACCTTATGATAAGCAGATTCAATAATTCCACTGATAATAATATTCTTTTCTTTTGCATCATTTACCAAATTCTTCTTACCTTGTTCATCTGCGGTTGATGTAAATCCATTTTGAACAATGTCCCATACTTCGTAACCTTGCACCAAGAGATAGACCTCCATTCTTCCTTTCCAAAGTGCATAATTATTTTCATTGAATAGAGGTACACCATTCTTTGTATGCTCCATGACCTCCTTCCAGCTGTTAAACTGTTATTGAAGGAACCAACCTCTGATACCAATTGTTGGAAATACTGAGAGGGGGGGTGAATCAGTATTTCTTTCAATTAGAGCATTAGTTAATCTTCAATTATTATCAGTGTTTGTACAATGATAGAAACAAACAAGGGGAACACAAATGCACACAATTTTTAAGGTGGAAACCCACTCCGGGACAAAAACTACCTAATGCTTTTCTAATAATTCTTTTCAACTCCAATTGAAAATAAAGCTCCAACTTCCTAGAATCTAGAAAAGCATTCTTCTCCAGCTCCCACTGGATGGACGCTCCAACGCTCGAGATTCTTTAGTAGTCACTAAATGGATGCACCAACACCCAATGAACTACAACTCACCCTAGCACCACCTTACCACCCTATAGAAGAATAAAAGAAGAATGGACTCTCGTACCAGAGAAAATGGTCCACTTTAAAATGATATAGAATGATGTAGAAGAAGAAGATATACTAGTGCGATTGTTGACATGCGATTGTTGACATATTTCAATTCATGTTGTAGCTAAAACAGATTATATTATGAAGAATTTGGAGAACAATGGCGTGGCGGTGGTCAAACAGTGTTTTCTGCGTAAAAATGGTGAAAAAGGCAATGGTACGGTGTATGATAGGGTTTGGTGGGAAAATTCATCGTGGGCCATTCGATCGTGGTCTAGTGGTGGGGATCGACGGTGGAGAATGGTCCGTAGAATAACTTATGCACATGACGGAATACATATGAAACATTGAAATTTTAACGTAAAATGTGAAACCTTCAGACTTTGGTGGAAATGCAAAGGAAACACATGAAATGCAATGGAAATGCGCATGAGGGGTACGGGAATGAACGTATGAGGTGGGACCCAATACGGAAAGCGCAGATCGCAAAGGCGGAAAGTGCGATGGTGGAAAGTGGCACCAATCAGAAAACTGCGCTTTGTGCTTTTGCGATGGGGCGGATCTGCGATGGGTGCGACTTGCGATGGGTGCGATTTGCGATGATCGAAAATCGTAAAGGCGGAAAGTGCGATGACGGAAAGTGGCACAAACAGAAAACTGCGCTTTGCGCTTTTGCGATGGGGTGGATGCGATGAAGAGAGCGATCGCATCTCAAATATTTGCGACGAGTCAAATCGCATCGCAAATATTTGCGATGGATGTCCGAATACATATAATGAAGCTGCGATATGTATGCGATAAGTGCGATCTGCGATGAATGCGATTAGCGCCCAGGCCATAAGCGTGCGGTCTTAGTCATGGGGAAGTGGTTTGTAGGGCTTGGCCAAAAAGGGATAGGCCTTAGATAATTTCAAAAGCAGATTTTTGGCCCCTTTTTAATGTATTTCCAGATTGGGAAAGGGCAACGATAGAGAGGAAAAAGGGGACTTTGGCCAAAGGGGGGAAAAGGGGAAAAATGGGGGAGTTTTGCAGAGATACAAGGGGTAAGTAGAGGCCTTTGAAGCACATATTTTTAGCAATTGGTGAGGCTTATTGACTCCAGAATCAGCAGAGGGAAATGAATTAAAGAGCAGGGAATCATGAAAGGCTTCAAGGACGATGTCTTTCTCAGAAGGAAACCAATACTTGAAAACTTAAAGACAGCGTGATCCCCCTGTTTGTTTTTCAAAATACAGCAAGGAGCTAAGATGATCAACATTGGCTCCACCTGGGGACGGCACGTTCATCCTTGGGCGTGTCGAGAACTTTGCATACCACCTGATCATCTTTTATGAAGACTCTGTTCTTCAGCACTTCTACTTCTATCCTTATTACTCCATGAGACCAGCTTAAACTATTGGTCTCACCTTTTCTCTACCTAAACTACATCTGCTAGAATTAAATTGTCTAGCAGACTCCTTCTCCACATTCTAAAACAGAAATGAAAAAACAGCCAAGCCAAGATTGGACTGTCTGGCTCGCTAGACTTTGCAGAAATTAAAACAACTAACTACATGCTCACAGACTGAGCTTTATTAAGCTTTTCCTACCTACCCTACTCTACTTGGAAACCTCTGGTGCTTTTAGGTGATACAATAATGTCAGTGCAGCCAATCAAGCAGTAACAAGAAGGGATAGGAGTACTCACTGCCTATCGGAGGTAACCATAGGGTGCTATGCATGTGGTTCTTAAAAAATGCGGTCACCATCAGTGGTGACCACTCTTGATGAATCTGGCCCTGGTGAAGGATGAATGCTGGAGAATTTGGGCTGATCAGGGCCTCCATATATTCTGCCACAGGATCAATGAACAGATGGTGTACACTCCCTTCTTTCAGGCCTTCCCTGGGTGGTAGGCTGTCTTTATCCTGTGAAGCTTTGAAAAATTTTCTTTCTGTTTGCAACATGCTGCTCAAAAAGACCTTTGATCCTTCCTCAAATGTTTGTAGGAAATAGGCATAAGGATAATGAAATGATACCTGGCTATGAATATCTAGCAAGAAGGCTTCAACCAAGATTTCTTCTTCCACTGGATGGAGAAGGAAACTCTCTTGAGAATGAGAATCTCTCTCGTTTTCTTCATTTTCTGAACTGGAGGACTCATCATATATAGCAGCTGAGCCCTCTCGGAGCTCTGGTATATTCTGCTCTGCTGTGCTGAGCTCCGTGAAAATATCTATGTATCCTTGAGCAGGGGCTCGTACCTTTGCTTCCTCTTTTTCAAGAGAAGGCTCGCTATTTTCATCTTGCTCAAGAACTTCTTCTTTGCTTTCTTCCTCAACCTCTAAAAAGGAAGGCTGCTGGTTTCCAGTCTCACTGATGATATGTGGTAAAGCATAATGAAGATTGAAAGAATCTTCATCTGCTATTATACTGTCGCAGCTTTCCCCATCAGTGTCGTAAATAGGTTGGCTCGACCAAGTCAACCATTCTGGCTGCTCAGCAGGTCTTTCTTCGTCCTGATTCTCAGAGGAGCTTTCTGGATCTGTATCATCAAACTCAGGAGATGAATGAGAAGGAGCGTGTGTTCTATAAAAGATTTCTGAGGTGGACTGCTGATTTAACGTCTGATCAATATCCTCTTCTGTCAAAAGAGGGGTTTCCCTCTCGTCATGGACAGAAGAACAACAGTCCTCTTTCTCTTGCGTTAGATGATTTGGAGGCGGGGTGTTTACTTGAGCCTCTTCTTCCCCGTCAGATTCTGCCTCTTCTATGTGGTCTCTTGTTTCCTCAAGGCAGCGCTCCCTATTAACTTTTGCTATTAGGTCGTGATACTCTCTGATCAGCATAATACAAGAGATAGGTAAGCAATCAGGCAGTTCCTGCTCGCTTTCCTCCTCATTTTCCATGGGCTTTAAAGCATCATACATGTCTTGCTCATTATCCACATCTTGAGTTTGTTCTTGTTCTGGAAGAGGTAGGGGCTGCTCTAAATAATCATCATTTGCATTCATATTAGCCGTATACATCTCCTGCACTCTATCAAATCGTTTTCATTAATTCATATGGTTGATCATACAAAGCATCCAACTTTGTATCCGTATCCATGTTTGGATCCACGTTTCTGTAAAGATGGTCACGGGATCTTTTCAACCAGCTCAGCGTCTTCTACCAGTGGAGTCATTTGGTCTTTTGAGAACTGTGGAGTCACCAGGTGGATGATTTAAGATCTTACTGTCCACCACAGTGATTTACCAAATCAAAGCCATTTGTCTCTTCCCCAGCGGAGTCGGGACTACAAGTAAATTATTCTAATAAATGAATGTGGAGTCGCCAAGGTGAGGCATCTACAACTCTCAACTCTCTGTGCTCACCTACTTAGAGAGTGAATAAGGTTTTGTCGAGGCCCAGGGATTCTGATTTTCTTAACTTCGGTCCCCGGCAACGGCGCCAAAAAGATTTTGTAGCTCCTAGAGACAACCTAGAGTTGCTATAGACCAGTGCCTAGACATCTTAGCATAGCAGGAGGCATATGATAAAACTAGGTTGTCAATCCAAAGGCTCTCCTACTATCTCTTGTTGAACAAGAATATTGATTGAAAATGGGACCAGCAATCACATAAACTGTCACAGGGAAAGTAATGTTGCAGAGGCACAATGCAAAGCTCAAATATTAAAACATCAGACAGCTAAGAGACAATTTACTATAAAGAGGGCCAGTTCAAATAATAGGCCACAGAAATCAAATCTCAGAAAGTGCATGTAGGGAAAGAAACATAAGAGGATATTAGTTAACTTTGGTCTAATACCCAGATACACAACAGAACCACATATGGGCTTAGCATTCTAAGAATCCATACATGACAAAGGCGTTTTAAAAGCACCCTCCCTAAGCAACTAATATAGCAGAAAAGTGGATGAAATGAATACGAAACAGTATATCATGCCTGAGCCTATTTAAAGCGCTAGACTGATCCAAATACGGGCATCAACTAGGATGAATCCTTATCTAAAATCAGTGAGCCACTCGCATTCCAGTAACATGATACGAGAAGATGCATGAAATGGAAAATTGTATTAAACATGTAAGAGAAGTTTACATACTGTGAGATATTAAAGACCAGAATCCTCTAAACAGGCAGAAATCCTCCTCACTGAGACCATACGGGCTCTGAGCCTCAATACAAAAGCTTTACAAAATGTATCCTAAAATGGCTTTCACAGCACAATTTTCTGATCAAAGTCTGGAACCCTTTTTTCTCCTTGGATCTTTCTTATATAGACTCCTTCTTCACTCAGCAAGAAGATATTTTTTGGAAAAATATCTTCTTCGCATAACCAAAATTTGTTAAAGGTCACTCTCAAAACAGCAAAATTCATGATGAGGAATTAGGCCTCTCATCATGGATAGTCAAGCACTTGGCCGTTTTCAAAAACAGAAATTTAAACAGCAGTTTGGTGAAAAAGTAAAATGTCGGAGTGGGGCAAACAAACCACTCAAAACTTAAAAGAAACTAATTCAGTAAAAGGTAAATAGGCCGTTGAGGCCAAATCATGAGTTGACAAAATATCATAGGTGCGGAAGAGTTGAGGCAGTTGCTGATTCTAGTGGCGACACGTTCGCAGATGAACTGGCATTTTGGCTGACAAACTGGGGGCACCTTTGCTGCCTACCCACTGATGGTTCCTTTCTTCCTGGAGGCATGCTTCATATTCTGCTAATGGTCGGAGCATGGAAGGAGTGGTGGAATCTTAGCACGATGGAGGTCTTACTGTTGCGATTCCGGCCCATGCTGTATCGAAACGGTCCACGCTGGCTGCAAGCTGTTGTAGGGCCCTCGAAGCTATAACACTGGCCGACTCCTTATCAATGATCTTCTGACGCTCAACTATTTCCTTGAATCGACTCGCTATGCCATGATGTTCTGCCTCACTAGCTTTCAAACCCTTCAAGAAAGAAACATATCTCTTGGCGTGTTGGGCTTTGCTACCTGCTTCTTCTATACCTTCGTCTGTGGAGACCTGCCGCTGCACATAAGGACTGTGTAATCCTGGCGGCCTCTCCCGCTTGATAACCCTGCAAAACACTGGACTGAATTATAAAATTCGTGCATATGGGAGTGATTATGAAGGACTGGAGAACAATGGCGCGGCGGTGGTCGAACAGTGTTTTCTGCGTAAAACGGTGAAAAAGGCAATGGTACGGTGTATGATAGGGTTTGGTGGGGAAATGCATCATGGTCTGTTCGATCGTGGTCTAGTGGTGGGGATCGACGGTGGAGAATGGTTCGTGGAATAACTTATGCACATGACGGAATACATATGAAACATTGAAATTTTAACGTAAAATGTGAAACCTTCAGACTTTGGTGGAAATGCAAAGGAAACACATGAAATGCAACGGAAATGCGCATGAGGGGTACGGGAATGAACATACGAGGTGGGACCCAATACGGAAAGCGCGGATCGCAAAGGCGGAAAGTGCGATGGCGGAAAGTGGCACCAACAGAAAACTGCGCTTTGCGCTTTTGCGATGGGGCGGATCTGCGATGGGTGCGATTTGCGATGATCGCAAATCGCAAAGGCGGAAAGTGCGATGGATGTGCAAATCGCAAAGGCGGAAAGTGCGATGGATGTGCAAATCGCAAAGGCGGAAAGTGCGATGGATGTGCAAATCGCAAAGGCGGAAAGTGCGATGGGGGGGCAAATGCGATCGTGCGATCGCATCGCAAATATTTGCGATGGTTCAAACCAACGAACAGTTGAAAATGCGATTTGCGATCTGCGATGAATGCGATTAGCGCCCAGGCCATAAGCGTGCGGTCTTAGTCATGGGGAAGTGGTTTGTAGGGCTTGGCCAAAAAGGGATAGGCCTTAGATAATTTCAAAAGCAGATTTTTGGCCCCTTTTTAATGTATTTCCAGATTGGGAAAGGGCAACGATAGAGAGGAAAAAGGGGACTTTGGCCAAAGGGGGGAAAAGGGGAAAAATGGGGGAGTTTTGCAGAGATACAAGGGGTAAGTAGAGGCCTTTGAAGCACATATTTTTAGCAATTGGTGAGGCTTATTGACTCCAGAATCAGCAGAGGGAAAGGTTAAAGAGCAGGGAATCATGAAAGGCTTCAAGGACGATGTCTTTCTCAGAAGGAAACCAATACTTGAAAACTTAAAGACAGCGTGACCCCCCTGTTTGTTTTTCAAAAATTAACCACCTTCACCAAGATGATCGACAACTTCCAATAAAGATAAGAACAATATCAGCAAGTGAAATCATGATCAACATCAAAATGAGGGAAACACTGAAGGTTTCATGTGGTGCTGGAAAGTACCAATATTTTCCCAACTAGTCACAGCGCAGTTTTCCTAACTGTTGCTTCATAAAATAGTATGGCAAGTTGTTTTTTGATACATGGATAATTATGTATGTCATGACATCTATTGATAAATAGAAAATGGTTGGGTAAATTAACTGAACATACATGAAAGAATAAAAAAATTTCCCAAGGCCATATAAAATATGGTTTTCTCCATCACATAATTTGGCCCAATGTTGACCATGGAGCTCAATGAAAAGCTTGTCCTCTTGTGGAGCAATGCACTGAATAGAAATGGTAAGAGTATGCAAATACTATGTTAGAAAATCAATGGATGCAATAACAATATTCTTACCATGTGTTGAGATTAAGATGATGCATATGTATATGAATAAATCCTCCATAGTGGTATGACACATTCCCCTGAAGAGGAATGAACCATGTGCTACATGAAGATCACCCTTCTTATGCTTGGAAATCCAAGTCAAGAAGATCATATCTCTGTAATAGATGTTTCCATCCACTACTTCATCATTCTCACCTCCTCGTTATCCACCAAGTGCATAAAGTGTGAAGTGATCCTGGGGATACTCCATCAATAACCCCAAGCTCCCAAGTGACAACGTTGTTGGCCTATGCAAATAGGCTCCTTTCAACTCATAGCTCCATTCTTTGACATGCACATTGTCAAAGACATCCCCTATAATGCTTCTACACAGAAGAAGTTCCTCCCAAAGTGGAAATACCTCTTGATCATCCAAGGTTAAGGAGTAGCCCCTTTGCACCATTATAGTGTCATATCATACTCCTGCAACATCATGCAAAGTGTGAGAGCAAATCTACCCTTGCTCTTCCAAGAGCAACCAAAACAACAAAAGTTTTTATTGCCTCCTCATACCTCCATCATACAAATCATGTGGTGAAGACATGATGATTGATATGAAGGATGTCATATCAACACAATGTGTCCATACTCCTTGTTGCCCAATGATGCAAGTATCCTGCCATTCTTCCTCCACCCACATACCCTTAGAAGGAGGATATGTCATATGATGGCCAAACTCTTTCAAGAGTAGCCAATGTAGCCAAGCCTCTTGCTTCTCAGTATCATAGATTTTCAAGTAGCTTTCCAGCTTCTTGCTCATTAGCCACACCCATACATCCACATGTAGGTGCCTCCCATCATGTTCTTCCTTAGCACTCTCCCAAGGAAGACTACCATCCTCCCAAACCAAATTTCTCTTCTTGCATTTCATGGGATGTTGAAATTCAACTCCTTCGTTATCTTCTAGAGAATACCTCTCATCAATGTCCTTCTTGAATCCATAAGGATCCAAGTGTGATGAGGGAAAAACCTCCTCAAACTTTTGAAGAACCTTGCACTCCATGATATGTTGAAGTGCACCTCCAATGAGATCTCTCCATGAGACCTTCTCCTCATCAATATCCTTCCAAAACCAATAAGGTTTTGGATCTGCTATAGATATAAGTCTCTCTTTGAGCTGGGGAATGCTCATTGAGAAAGGGTCATCTAGAAAGGAGAAAATATTTATCATCTCAATATGTCTACCATCTATCACTTCTTCCTCCATTGCTTCATGAATGAAGCTCCCATAAGGAATGGTCCTCTTTTCTTCACTACTGCTCTTGTACAATGCAGTGAAATTCTGTTGCTCTAAATCAGCAGTATGCAATGATGTAGATCCCTCCATAATATTTTTTGAAATGACAAGAGATGGAAACTTAAGCATACCTTGGTGAAATTTGGAAGCATCTTGTAGGGCTGCAATATTTCCCTCCTTAAATGTGTTGGCTTCCCAAAATTATGAAGATGAAGACTGCTCCTCATGGTTGTAAAAATGTTGGTACATGCCTCTTCCAATGGTGGTGAGGGTTTCTCCTTCGATTTTCCAAATTTCCCAATCAACCTTTGATAAAACTCAGCAAGAGTTGATACTCTTGCATGGCTCAAATGGCTAAACCACCAAACATTTGCTTCACCTTCAAGGTGCAATGCTGCAATTTCTATAGCCTCTCTCTCTACTACTGGATGTAGTAGGAATAATGCCTCTAGCTTCATCAAACAAGCCTTTGCTACACATGTGAGTGATCCATCAAAAGTGGACAATAGAAATCTATTGCCTCTCATCATCCCATAGCTGTAGGGCCTCCTTTCTTCCTCCAACTAAATGAACTATGGTAAAGCTAGAGTCTCCTTGAAGGCTCTAGGTTTAGCTTTGTATTCAGCAAGGTATTCACTTAGAATTTCAAATTACAAGTTTCCTTCATGCTTCTTGTCTTCTCCTCTTTGAGAATAGGAAGTGAATGGCCCTTCCTCTTCTTGAAACCCTCTAGGAGTTCCATTGCATCTCTTCTCCTTCATCTGCTTAACCTCCTTGGATAGGTTCTTTCTAGATCTGAAAATTGATGAGACAAAGCTCATTCTCCCCATCATTCTGATATTGATTTTTATCTTTGTCTTCTTAGTCTTCTGATACCATAATGGCTGGAACTCATAGGCTGAGCCAAAGATCATGCTCTGATACCACTGTAATATCCCAAAATGGGAATGCAACAATACATGAACACAATAATGAAAGAGAAGTGATTCATCAACACATAAAATGCCAAAAGATCCAAATAGCCATCATATTAATATCATAGAATCAAATGTATACAAGATCTTGAGGAAAGAGTCACTCAAGATAGGCAAAATTAGCCTCAAGAAACATGTACATAAAACATAAGATCACTGCTACACAGAAAAATTACCATGGCTATGAAATCATAGTTTTATTAGAGATACTACTGTTGGGAAGTTTCAATACACAAATATACAAATATAGGGCCCAAAAAATGTTGGGAGTGAAGATCTAGACTCCCAAACTGAATTTCAAGACAATTCGGAAATGATTTCCTGAAATATGCAAAATGGAAAAAATTTCGGAGTTGCAGTCTTAGGACTGAGTAGCAGCTGCAACTCAAGAACTGGATGGAGATGGCTAAAGATGATGCATAAGCTGAATAAATAGACCTCCTCCAATGGATCTCCGAAGTGAAAGGTTGATCCTATCACTGAAGATCTCACCCTCCAACAATCCTGCAAACCCTTACTGCAAATGCACACTAAAAATAATGCAGTCAAGGAGAGGGACTGTGCTATAGGAGAAAAGAAATATGTTTGCCAAGTGCCAAGATCTGATATTTTCTCCAAAATTTTCCTTGCTAATCTCCCAAAGGAACGAAATATTCCTCCTCTGAAAAACAAGCTATGGAAGTGGTGTTGTCAACCCTCCACTACAACACCCTGCAACACAACGTTATACTTCAGTAGAAATAATGTTGTAGCTGAAGGAGGTGGCTTGGCCTTGAGCCTAGATGTGAAGAAATGAAGTACAAGCTCCTTCAAGAGGCCTCTCTTGAAAGGAGAAGGAATTCCTAAATAGGAATGCCTTGTGCTATGTAGCACAACAACTCTGCTAAACAGTAAGAGAATGCAAAATAGTCTAACCAGACCATAAAATCATTAATCAATAACCTGAGTTCATATGGATGCCTTGCCCTCATTTTATACAAATGGAAGCCCTCTCTCCATGGGTCCCACTCATTATCCTCCACCAAGGAATATTCCTCCCACTATCTTTGTGATGTCTCCCAAGATGATCTCCACCTCCTATCCCAGCATTGTTGAATAAGGATCAATAAATAGACTCAGGTATGGTCGCAGCCATCCAATCAAAAGAGTCACGCAATAAGTTATAATAATCCACAAGAATCCATAGCTTGGATTTTATCAGGCAAAACCAAGGGTATTGTGCTCCATCTTGACCCGAACAAGTACAAATTCAAGCATGTGAATATATGAACTGAAGTTGAACATGCAAGAAAATCTCCTGATTATCAGCCAATGATGAAATTTGTTGACAGGTACGAGAGAAACCACCAATAATGAAAATGGATCTCAAGGTAAAACTGGTACAATCCATGAAATGTGAATAGTGATCTGGCGTCAAACATTCGCAGAATCACTTGATCGAAGGCTAATGATGTGGACCTTGCATCGAATGCGAAAAACCTGCCATTAAGGCATGCAGGCTCGAAGGTACCAGAAGGGAGTCTCTAGATCAAATTCCTAGATAATGAGATGAAGTCGACAGGAAGTGACCTAATCGAAGGTGGGCCATAATTTTTCCCAGATCATCGATACAAGACAGAGGAATATGATGATAGTGAATTAGGACCAACAGAGAAACAAAGGAAGGTTGAAAACTCCAGAGGAAAACTTCTCTTGAACATATTAGCGACACAACACTGGATTTGGCAGTATTTGACATCAAAGGATTTGAGGTCATGATGATGTGGAAAAGAGAAGATGAGAGGTCAAAAGAGATTACCCAAACCCATGGAGGCAAAAAATGACAAAATGAGATGTCCCCAACCTAACACGAATGCAAACAAGTGCCATGTTCAAGAGCGACATACTGCCAACATGACTAAAACTTGGTTCCATTTTCCCCCACCATTTCTGGCAAGTACCCAAATTATTTTTTTAAAACAAGCTTAAAGGGGATAGCATATGCTTGTGCTATAAGTTTGTCCTTCAAACAAATCCAACCTAGTACATTTTACCATCCCTAGGAAGGAGGAAATTGAATAACGTCATGGCGAAGAAGAATGAAGTCATTAGGTTTTAACGAGTTTGACAAAGGAAGAACTCGACATCTTTTCATGTTTAGAGAGTTTGAAAAGAAGGCATAAAATAAAACTCCATCATGGCCTTTTTTGTAAATAGTCCCTCAGATCCGAAAAGGTAGAAAAAAATATATGAAAGAACCTCTTAGTCACGATAGGCTAAGGTATTCCTTTTTCGTAAATAATCTATCCCAACTTGAAAAAGGGATAAACGTATACTGGGTAGATATCATTTTGCAACCATTTAACAAGTTCAAAACGACAAGAGTCTCAACAATCTTTTCAATTTTTAAGAGTCAGAAAAGAGCTGAAAGTTGACTCCTCCTGGAGGAACGAGTGGTATAAAGGATAGCAACTGGTTCTGGTGATGGTGGAATTGCTCAGAACAAGTAACGGTTAAGAGGTTGGCTAACAAGACCGCTCATTACAGCGGTTCCTCAGGAATGGGTAAAAAAACCAAGTGAGGGCATATGATCGGCCAAGCAGATGGTGATGATGGAATGAGAAAACTAAGGCTCATCTGGAAAAATAGGCTGATAAAATGGCAATCACGAGAGGTAAAATAAGAATGGTTTCATTTTTACACAACCTTGAAATCAGGAAACTTTGCTTGAGGTTGGTTTCATTTTTACACAAGCTTGAAATGGAAACAAACTATGCTTGAAACCAGTTTCATTTTTACACAAGCTTGAAATGGAAATAGACTATGCTTGAAAAAATTTGACATGCCCCCAACATGGTGACTCAATTCAGGGTACATGTGATCAGGTGATCATGTCCAAGAGGAAAAAAAATGCTCAAAATTGGAACTGCTCAGAATTGGTTGCAAACTAAACGACCGGATAGGCCTCATCGCTGTGATTCTGGTACCGTGAATGGGACCCAAATCCGATGTCGTATGAGGAATATATTGAAGTTTTAAAACACCCAATAACCTTCAAAACATGACCTTTGAACTCAGAAATTTTGTCATCTTCAAAAAAAAATTATGGCAAAAAATTTCATTTTTTAAGGTTTTTTGGTGGCCTATCAGAGGGTGCCATGTGTTCTTCCCTGAGGCTGCCACGTGGCCCCAGGCCAAAGGTTTATGACTATTTGAAAATTGGTGTTTGATTGGAAAACCAACCCAAGATGAATGTGTTCAGGTCAGTCGAGCACGGCCCGACCTGAAGGTTCATGAGTCACCCTGAACGCAATGCCATGCAACGTTGAATGCGAAAAGGTTAGTTGGGCAGAGGTCAACCTGACCTACACACAAAAGGGTCAGTAGTCGGGTTGACGTTGTGTGTTGAACATTTGAGAGGAGTTTGGATAAGCCCTCAAGGCTAAAGAAATAATGTGTGACAGTCTTGCAGAACCATGGCCTAATCCCAATCAACCGACGGTAAAACAAGGGTTAGCCCTCAGGGCTTAAGACTGTGGGTCTTGTGACCACGCACCATGATCAGGAGCAGGGCCAAACACTTAACCACCCATGTAACCTACCTCTGATTTCTTAGCATGTGAACACGAGTTCATCAGACAGTTAAATTTAATGTCTCTGCCATTTTTAGCACGTAGTTCCGACATTTGCAGAGATTCTGCCTTTTTGGTGGAGCTAACTGGAAGTTAGTCAATTTTAGTGGAGGATTTCTAGTGCCACTGGGCAAAATACAGTTTGGATCATAACTTCTCCAATATTCGACCAAATTAGAAAAAAATTTAGTCAATTTTGAGTATTCTGAGAATTCTGGAGCCATTGGAATAGGTTATAGAGCCAATAGAGGTGTTTTTCAGCCATTTTTGCTTCAGGGAAGCTTGGAGAGCCATCAGGACCATGAGGGAAATGGAGCTGCATTAGGCTACACTTCACTATTTGAGGTGAAATAAAAGCCATACTTAGCTTATTTTTATATTCTGAATTCATTTCCAGAGCTGTTTCAGCTTTTTTAGGCTTCTTTCTCACTGTAAAACAAATTTGAGCATCATAATATATCAAGGACATGCCCATTGGGAGCCTTGGACCCAGAAGATGTAGCCCAAGAGGGGTGAACTACCTCATCATGTTGCTGTGTGTTTATGGTAAAGTTATTTTACTGTGTATTTTAGATTCAAGATGTTAAATAGTAAATTTAATTAACATTCCCTCACACTTAAACTCATAAATAGTTACCAAGAACACTTTGTTTTACTTGCAAGACATTACAAACACTTTGCACAATTAATTTAATGGAAATGAATACTTTGAACAGCAGTACAAATACTTTCATTTTTAGATCAGATGGTATCAGATCTTTGGATTTAAGCCTTAGGAGCTATATTTTTACTCAACATTTTTTTTGTGCAAAGATATAGTTGATTGTTGGCAAGTTTTGATGCTTACTACGCTTAAACTTAAGAGAGGTGAAGGACACTTGGTTAGTGTAAAAATTAATCCAAAACCAAGAAGGGTCAGAGAGCCACCTCCAAGATCCATAGAAGAAGCTTCAAGCATGTCTTCAAGAGAGGGAGAAGCTCCTGAAGATATGAATCCCAAGGAAGAAGAACGGGTATTCCAGAAAGCTTTCTTGGACATGACTGAGATGGTGAGGATACTCTACCAAGAAAGGAATGATAGGCTTGTTGGAGAAGGGTCTAAAAACTAGAAAGAAGAAGAGGGTTCTTCAGGAGGAAATAAAAGTCATGACAAGTCAAAGAAAGGGCACGGAGGAAATGGTGATCCACCATCCCCATCTTCATCCTCTTCCTCTACATCATCATCCTCAACTTCGGTGAATCAATCTCATAAGTCTAAAACCTCTGGTAAAAGCCCATTTTTAAATCTTGATGTCAAATTTGAGTTGCATATGTTTAACGGTGAAGTCAATGCAGAGAAACTTGAAAATTGGATCAGACAGTTGGAAGTTTACTTGAGGATAAAAAACCTTCATGATGACGACACCAAGATATAGTTAACCTCGTTGAGAATGGATGGAGTAGCATTGGTATGGTGGGAAGCCAAGACCAAGGATGAAATTAACAAAACATGGTAAGATCGCTTTATCATGGGCTGAATTTATTACTGCAATTAAAAAGAAATTTTATCCATTAGCTCATTTACAAAAGGCTATCATGAACTGACAAAACTTCAGATAGCTTAAGGGAAAAAATGTACAAGACTACACCCAAGAGTTTAGGAGACGATCACTCTTATTAGGGGTAGACTACAAAGTCAAGATACTTTGCTAAAATATATAGGTGGTTTGCACAACTACCTTAAACATACTATCCTTATGTTCAATCCTACTAGTCTAGACAAAGTTTGTGTACAAGATATGCATTTAGAGGCTAGAGGGAAAAACACTTTTTATGAGGGTAGAAACAAGCCTTTTAAGGGGAAAAAAAATATAAAACCTTTAAGGGAAAAGGCAAAAATAATGCATCTGTCAAACAAGAGGGTGAAAAAGTGATATGTAAACATTGTTCAAGAGAAGGCCATGAAGAGAAAAATTGTTGGAAATTACATCCTGAAAAAAAGACCCAGTTTAACAAAAACAAAGGAAAGAAGAAAACTGCAGCTACTACAACTACACCACAAGACTTAGGTAATGATTCAAGTGATGAAACCAAAATCGCAGTCATGGGTTTGAAAATTATGAAGGGAAAGGAAACTGAAACTAAGCCAAGCACTAGTACTTCAAAGTGTCATGTAGAAACTCCAAATGAGAAGAAAGAATTGAATTGTTCCATGTGAGGGTAGTCTCAAAGTGTACAAAAATAGACACACTCTTTGATAGTGGGTCACAAGCAAATCTCATATCAGAAGACTTGGTCAAACAGCTTAAACTTTAGACAGCTTAAACAACAAGTCTCAAGAAAGTGCATATTGTGATTCACCATTACTACACAGTTTATTGACACAGTCGAACTTGATGTAGTACCACATGATATATCAGGAATTGTTTTGGGAATTCCTTACTTATTTGACAGGAAAGAAATCTTACATCGCCATGAAAATAAGTATCATCTCTTTAAATATGGAAAGGATTTCATTGTCAGAGCACATTGCAAGAAGGCACATATACCGATGGTAAATGCGGGATAGGTAAAAGGGATAGTGAATTCTAGTAAGAGTTTTGTACTTCTTATGGTTAAGCCCAAGGTTGATGTGAATCATGAATCATTTGAAAATTTTGATTCCAATCTTAAATCAGATTTATATGATGTAGTTGATGCACATCATGAGATGTTTCAGGAACCGACATGTTTACCTCCTAAAAGGGAGATTCAGCATGAAATCCATTTACATCAAGATTTTCCTCTTCCTAACATAGGCATGTACCACATGTCTATCATGGAGAATGCTGAAATCAAGAGGAAAATTAAAGACTTGTTGGACAAAATATTCATAAGACCAAGCACTTCGCCATGTGGGTCACCGATAGTGTTGATTCCAAAGAAATATGGAACTTGGTGCATGTGTGTGGACTTCAGAGCATTGAACAAGATAACGGTAAAGAATAATTACCCACTCCCAAGGATAGATGATTTGTTAGATCAGCTGAAATATTCTAAATATTTCACTAATTTAGACTTACGTAGTGGTTATCATCAAGTTAGAATTGTAGAAAGTGACATCTGGAAGACAACATTTAAAACCAAACAGGGACTCTTTGAGTGGATTTTTATGTCGTTTGGTTTATGCAATGCACCTAAAACTTTCATGCAGGTAATGGATGATGTATTACGTCCTTTTCTTGATGATTTAATCATTGTCTACTTAGATTACATCTTAATTCTTAGCAAGACTAGAGAAGACCATGTCATGCATGTTAACAAAGTACTTGATATTTTGAAGAAAAATTAGTTGTTTCTTAAAATGTCAAAGTGTGAATTTGGAAAGACTTATTTGGTTTATTTGGGACACATAGTAGAAGGAGGTGCTTTAATAATTGATCCTTCTAAGGTAGAAGCCATTGTGAATTGGCCTACTCCCAAATCCATTACAGAGGTAAGAATTTTTTTGGGTGCAACTCAGTATTGGAGGAAGTTTATTTCTAATTTCTCTGCAATAACCGCTCCTATGCATGCAGTGACAAGTGTGAAGCATGATTTCCAATGGGGAGGCAAGCAACAGAAATATTTTGAGTCTTTGAAAGAGAAGATAAGTTCAGCTCTAGTCCTTGTATTACTGGACTTGAGATAGTAATTCGGGATTCAGATCTATGCTAGTGATTACGCCATGGGTGCAGTTCTCTTACAGCATGGTGAGCCTATCACATTTCATTCTAAGAAATTTAATGGTGCTGTTGTGAATTATCCTACATATGATAAGGAGTTTTATGCATTGGTACAAAGCGTCAAAAAGTGGAAACATTATTTTATGGGCAAAGAAACAGTTGTTCATACCAATCATCAGCCTTTACAGTACTTGCAGTTGCAAAGTGAATTGCTGCAGTCACGACATTTCAGATGGATGGGTTTCCTAGAACAATTTCACTTGGTAATAAGGTACAAGAAAGGTATTTACAATCAAGTTTCTGATATGCTTTCAAGGCCTGTTATTAGTGCTACTACTTTACTTAAGAATGATTCTATTGTACATGAGAGCTACATAGAACAGTATGCATCAGATGTTGATTTTAAGGATGTGCATGCTAACTTGAGTGATGGGAATCATGTTGAGGAGAATGATTATTATTTGCATAATAATTTGTTGTTTCATATGGGCAAGTTATGTATACCACAGGGGGAGAGACTAAGCATCATGAGAGAAGCTCATTATTCTCTTATTGTTGGACATTTCGAGGTAAGCAAAGTGGTGGCAAATTTACAGAGGTATTGTTATTGGCCTCGTTTGGTAGATAATGTTTCACGTTTCATTAGAGGTTTTTCATTATGTGCTACAAGCAAGCCTAGCAATAGGAAGCTTGGTTTATATACACCATTTCCGGTACCTTCTAGACCATAGGAAAGTGTTTCTATGGATTTTGTTGGAGGTCTACCATTATCTAGAAAGCATCATGATTATCTTTATGTAGTAGTTGATCGATTCAGCAATATGTGTATTCTTATGCTATGTAAGAAATCTATAACTGCTGAAAAAACTGCTGATTTATATTTTCAACATGTATGGGTTCAATATGGCTTGCCTACTTCTATTGTTAGTGACAGGGTTTCCAAATTTGTTGGGAATTTTTGGTCCAATCTATGGAAGATGATGGACACCAAGTTGAAGAAGAGTACGGCTTTCCATCCTCAAATAGATGGGAAAATAGAGGTAGTGAACAAAACCATTGTACATCTTTTGAGAGGTTATTGCAGCAAGCATCCAAAGCTTTGGGATGAGCACTTGCATTACATTCAGCATGCTTACAGCCGAGCCAAGCGCTCTTCTACAAATACTTACCCTTTTGAATCTTTCTTTGGGTATTTTCCTAAGTCACCTTTAGATTTCATTCTTGAGAAGGATGTGGCCGTTGATGGGCATAGTGACATTGACAAAGCTCGCAAGTTAATTGAAAGAATTCAGCTCATACATCAAAAGGTTCAAGAACAGCTTGAAAAAAGTCAAGCAAAGTACAAGGAGAGTCATGATAAACATAGAGTTGATCATAAGTTTCAAGAAGGAGATGAGGTATGGCTGCATATTAGTAAGGAAAGAATGCAAGGAGAAGCTAAAAAGCTGAAGCCTATTCGTTATGGTCCATTCAAGATCCCTAAACAAGTTGGAAATAATGCTTTTCAACTAGATTTTCCTTCATATATGCAAATGTATTCCGTTGTGAATGTGGAAAATTTATGTTCGTATGAACCTCCTTTAATTTCTAATTATGAAAGTGACATTCAGCTTCCATCCATAGAGGATTTCTCACTATAATTATTGGATGAGTTGAAAGAGGATGCTATCCTTGACAGAAGGACATGCACTTCGAGGAGGGGAAATGTTGATTATGTTCGGGTTGGTCTTAAAGGCAGCAAACCGAGTAATGAAAAGTGGATTGAGGTGGAAAAGGTGAGGGATCTATGCCCGCATCTTATTAATAGGTAATTGAAGGCTTTTGGGGTCCAAAAGCTTCCCAATGGGGAGGTATGATCAGGTGATCATGTCCAAGAGGAAAAAAATGCTCAAAATTGGAACTGCTTAGAATTGGTTGCAAACTGAACAACCAAATAGGCCTCGTCACTACAATTCTAGCACCATGAATGGGACCCAAATCCGATGTCGTATGAGGAAGATATTGAAGTTTTAAAACACCCAATAACCTTCAAAACAGGACCTTTGAACTCAGAAATTTTGTCATATTTAGAAAAAATTTATGGCAAAATAATTCGTTTTTTAAGGTTTTTTGGTGGCCTATCAGAGGGTGCCACGTGGCCTGCCGGGAGGTTGCCACATGGCCCCAGGCCAAAGGTTTATGAATGTTTGAAAATTGGTGTTTGATTTGCAAACTGACTCGAGCTGGACATGTTCGGGTCAGTCGAGCACGACTCGACCCGAACGTTCATGGGTCACCTTGAATGCAACCCCATGTAGCGCTGAATGCGAAAGGGTCAGTTGGGTGGAGGTCGACCCCACCTGCACGTAAAAGGGTCAGCAGTCGGGTCGACATTGTGTGTTGAACGGTTGAGTGGAGTTTGGATAAGCCCTTAGGGATAAAGAAATAATATGTGACCATTCTGCAAAACTGTGGCCTAAGCCCAATCAACCGGTGGTAAAACAAGGGTTAGCCCTCAGGGCTTAAGGCTGCGGGTCTTGTGACCACGCGCTATGACCAGGAGCGGGACTAAACACCTAACCACCCATGTAACCTACCTTTGATTTCTCATCATGTGAACACGAGTTCATCGGACAGTTAAATTTAATGTCTCTACCATTTTTAGCGCACAATTCTGACATTTTCAAAGATTCTGCCTTTTTGGTGGAGCTTACTGGAAGTTAGCCAATTTTAGTGGAGGATTTCTAGTGCCACTAGGCAAAATACAGTTTGGATCATAACTTCTCCAATATTTGACCAAATTAGACAAAATTTAGTCAAATTTGAGTATTTTGAGCATTATCGAGCCATTGGAGCTAGTTTCAGAGCCAACAAAGGTGTTTTTTCAGCCATTTTTTCTTCAAGGAAGCTTAGAGAGCCATTAGGGCCATGGGGGAAATGGAGCTGCATTGGGCTACACTTCACTATTTGAGGTGAAATAAAAGCCATAATTAGCTTATTTCTGTATTTTGAATTCATTTCCACAGTTGTTTCAGCTTGTTTAGGCTTCTTTCTCACTGTAAAACCAATTTGAGCATCATAATATATCAAGGACATGCCCATTGGGAGCCTTGGACCCGACAGATGTAGCCCAAGAGGGGTGAACTGCCTCATCATGTTGTTGTGTGTTTATGGTGAAGTTATTCTACTATTTATTTGAGATTCAAGATGTTAAACAGTAAATTTAATTAACATTCCCTCACACTTTAACTCATAAATAGTTACCAAGAACACTTTGTTTTACTTGCAAGACATTACAAACACTTTGAACACTTAATTTAATGGATATGAATACTTTGAACAAAAGTACAAATACTTTCATTTTCATATCAACATGCCCCCCAAGCTTCTGTCCATATGAAAGGCAGATGGAGTGAAGGTTCAATTACAAGATCAAGAGGAAGACTCGACTAGGATCTTACGAGATCTGGCAAAGAATTGAATTGAATGGGAATGTGTTTCATTGTTTTAACAAGGTTGACACATTAAAAGAACTATCCTCATGTATGAATTCATTTTTTAATGAGGTTGACATAGAAGATGAACTATCCTCGGATGACCTTGTTTAATTTTTTAAGGAGCTTGACACACGAAAATGAAGTATGCTCCAAATACAACTCATCATGTTGAATAAAAAGTCATGGATTCCAAGAGGTTCACAACATCTTGGAAATTAGGACCCAATGCCCCTAGCACATGATGCACAACGACACTATCACTGAATGCGGGCATGGGACAGGTAGCCACATAATTAACCTATGATGAGGAAGATACAACTGGTGGATAAAGATCTAGAAGGGACAATGGTGGACCAATTGCCACATCAGAACCAAAGAATGAAATATGATCAATGGTCACGTTCTATCCTTCATGCAGAAATCAAATCACACGAAAGAGGTAGGAGACAAGTGCACCCATGGCATAAGCATAGTCATGCCCCAAGAGTAAATTGAAATCCAGGGGGGCTTGAACCACCATCACGTCTATATAGACGGTTTTTCCTCCCAAGGTAATAAGAAACTTCAGAGGGATCCCTAACGGTTGAATGGTTCCTCTATTGAAAGCCAACAAATTTTGTGTAATAGGCACAAGCAGTGGAGAACCAAAAGCTTTCCAAGTAGTGGAAGACATAATAGTAACAGATGCGCCTTCATCTATAATGGTGCTGGGTATGACCACATCAAAGGTTTGTATCGTGATCTCAAAAGGCACATAAGAAGGAAGGCGGTAACCAGCAAATCGAATCCAATCGAAGGAAGTGGTCAAACTACTTGGAGGGGGTACCATTGAACTGATATGGTCATCACCTGGTGTTACCGGAGCAAGAGGAGCATCCTCCTGGACCTCCATCATGGGAATAGGAGGAGAAACTTTGTGAAGTATAGGGATGGGAGAATATTTCTCCAAATTCGAGAAATCTGAAGAAATGAGAAGAACGTGAGGGGGATGAGATCCACTCTCAATGGAAAATATCTGATGAACCATAGGCGGGGGTAGATCAACCGATTCCTTGACCAATTATTGGTCGGGAACGGATTCGTGAATTTGAATTTTTGAGGGAGCAAGATCGACCAAAGATGAATCTTAATCAATCATAAAATCAACCAGTGGAGGACTCGAAGAAAGCTTCTGGTAGCCAACCGAAAGGCAGGGTGTAGAAACAGTAAGGTTTTCCAACATTCTCGTGGCTTCATCCATATATGGACAAAGGTGAATGGGATGATGCCTGCCACACAAATTACAGGGATTGGTAATCTTACCCTATTTCTTATGAGTCTTATTATTTCTAGTCGAAGATGTGCCACCAATATGACTTCCGGAAGCCAAAGGAAATGACGGACGGCCATCGGACCATGCTTCAAGTACCTTACGAATGCGAGGGAAGTGTTAAAGAATATGGTCACCTTTGCACAACATGCAAGGGAATTTGAATTTCTGAGGAAGGTTGGATGGTTTATCAAGCGAAGGTTTCTTAGGCATAACAGCCACAGAGTTAGCCTCTCTTTTATGTGACTTCTTCTTTTTTGTCTTCTTCTTCTTCTTCTTAGCCACCTGGTTACTAGAATCTAGACTTTCACCAGGCGAAGTAGAAGAGGAGGATGAAGAAATAGGCGAAGAAGGGGAGAGGTCCACCTTAGAATCAACATGATGTCATTCAATTGGAGGGGATGGTTGCACAGTGGGTGGAACACTTGAGACCACAGAGGTTGAAAAAATCCAAACAAGCAACCCAACAGTTAACCCAAGTAGGGACAATGTCGCCATATAAGAAGCACCAACGTTCTCAACAACAGAAAAAGGACCAGGATTCCCTTGGAATGGATTTCTTTGTTGGTAAACCTCGAAAATGTTGCGAGTGGAAACAACCGTAAAAAAAAACACTAAGGAAGGTAGCTTTAACCAAGAATATTTCGTGGGCAGTTAATTTTTTAAGACATTGAAACAAAACTCTATCGTTTCATATTTTAAGAGTCAAGGAACAGAAAAAAGGTGGCTCTATCACTTTCAAGTTGAAACGAGCGCTCGATGATCTCTTCTCTTTTTAAAGAGTCATGAAAAGATCAAAATGACTACTCAGATTCTAAAAGCAAGAGGGTGTACCAAGTTTCTGTGAATTTCCATATACACCTTGGTGATAAAATGAAAGAGAAATTACCAAGGACTTAATGTACATGTAGGTAGTCTCCCCGAATGCTGTGTTCAGTGTATCACAGTTGCAAGGTGGTAGACTCAGCTTCCTATGGATAAAAATATTGCAACCTAGAGGGGTATCCCTTTATATACTCGACGGTACGAGGAGCACAAGTCCGTACTAGCGTTGTCTAAAGCCAGATGGCGAACGACAGCTACTAGGTTTAATGACATTGGAACACGTCACTAGCCTAGATATCTAAAAAAGTGTGTTAGGTTTCAATGATTACTTAGATTTATTGAATTTATTTTAAAGTTAATCTTGAATTATGTCTCAGTTTCAAGGCCCTACCGCATTTGGATCTCAAATTTCCTAAATGCAAACTATATGCAAAAGAACGCCATATTTCACTCAATGAATGCGAATTACGAGAAGGAAAGAGATTTTTCAAACAATCACAAACAATGATAATATGGGAAGAAATCCACTCATGCATCTAACACAATCAAACGAAAATGAAAAACTCTTTCCTAGACTATCAAATGCTAGTTATGCAAAATAATGTTTCACTTTCAATACAAAGGAAAGAATGCAAACATTTTTTTTTAATTGTCCAATGAGATAAAGCATACAATGCACTAATTACATGAAAAACAAAATGGACATTAGCCTGAGTATTGCGAATGTAGGAATCGAAATTGAATGACTCAATCAACGCAAAAAAAACACAATAAAGCACTCAAACTAATGTTGTAATCTTCCCAATCAAAAGAAACTTTTCAAAATGACCCAAGAATGAGACTGAAAACAATCAACGAGACTTGATTTCCAAACAGAAGGCTCAATGCACTAAGACACCTAGAAACCCTAAGGCCTCAATTGACACTTATAAGAAAATGGACAAATGATTGAGAAAAGCAAGTCGACAGTAGTCAAAACAATCCCAAAGGCATAATTACACATAAAAAATAACCCAGAAGCAAGCACAATTGACCAAAAAAATCATAAAGTGGGTCAAACCAACCCTATAGGATTCGGTATGACTGTAAGGCTATAATTCGCACCAAACAAGGGTTGGCGCGACTACAATAAAAGCAACGAGCGCCAATTGGAGCAACTATCTAGACGAAAAGCGCCAAGATGGATAACTATGGGACAAAAGGGAAAAACCAAAACTTAATGAGCAGAGGTAAATCTTGACAGTTTGGAGCTGAATAGAGGATATAAACTAAGCAATAAAACTAGAAAAAGATGAATAACCAAATCAATAATTGAAACCGGCCCAATAAGATGAAATGACACACTCACACTGATCCCTAGTGGAGTCGCCAATTTTTAAGCAGGTAAATCCTCTCTGCGGATAGAGAAGATCCCTCTAGCTCTAGAGTGGGTCTAGAAACAAGGAGACATGCTAGAGTGTTGCTTCCTAATTATTGAATGAACAAAGGACATGGTAGATCGACCTACCTAGAATCCAAAGTTGTCCCCATTGCTGTAGTGGCAGTGGTCTCTCGCTCCTGTCTTGGAAAGTCACAATCCTTCCGCAGTTACACTCGGATACCTACACATAGAACATCAAACAAGAACCACATACGACATAATAGTTTCACTCTTAACTACTAGCCAGTCAAAGAGGGCTAAGCATATTGCATTAAGCATCTAACATAATAAAAAATGGGAACCAAACAATAGTCACATATATGTATTGATAGAAGGAAGAGTTACAACCAATGCTTTATCGTCGTAGTCTCCTCCAACAGGGTTTAGCTGAAGCGCATCTCAGAGGGTCGTCAGGGAATTTGGATGGAATGAAGGCATGGACTCAAGCTCTCTCTAAATTCATGGACTCAAGCTTCCTCAACGTAATTCCTTATTATTATATCTTCTCCAGTAGTTCAGCTATAAGATGTTCAAGTCTCCTAGTTCAACTAGCTTAGGCTAAGAGAGATAGCTTCGTTTTATAGAGGGAAAGGAGGAGGTTAGGATCCCTACAAAGGTGGGAGGGAGGCCTATCCTTTAGGAGGTTCTCATGGGAGGTGGAATCCATAAACTAAAGGAGGGAGTCTATGGTTATTCAGTTCAACCATTCCCAATGACTCATCCTCCAAGTTGTTGAAGTGGAATCTTCACCTCTATTTTTAGAAAAAATTCCATAAATAGCTCGGCACGGGTGGCTAACTAAGACAGAGCAGCAACTGGCATGGGGCCTAGTGTTAATCTTCCTCTTCGACGTGAGGGCATAACTGACTACTCACGCCATGGAAAAAACAACGGTTTTTGAGTCTCTGCTCAGGGACTTTCCAACAGAAGGAATATTACTTCTCATGTAAAGGGATGCAATGATGGTCTTTACAAGGCATCACACTACTTATTTATCATGGAAATGAACCTCCAATGAGCGATATGGGGATTGCAAGGATAGTGACAAAATGTTGTGTAACAGATGGTTAAAACCCTCATTCCTTGAGCAAAAAAAATGGAGACAAATTGTACCTTTTTTTATTACTAAAAGGACACTTAGCACAACAAAACTAATACACTCCTTTCAGATCAAGTTGGTATCAGAGCTAGAGTTTAATCTCTAGTGTTTTTTTATGTGCCAGGCCAAGCATTCTTCTACAAATACTTCAAATTTTGAATCCTTCTTTGGGTATTTTCCGAAATCGCCATTAGACTTCATCTTTGAGAAGGATGTTGCAATTGATGGGCATAGTGATATTGACAAAGCTTGAAATTTCATTGAGAAAATTCAGATTATTCATCAACAAGTTCAATGACGGCTTGATAAGATTCAAAGCAAATATAAGGAGAGGCATGACAAACATAGAGTTGATCACAAGTTTCAAGAAGGAGATGAAGTATGGTTGCACATATGCAAAGAAAGGATGCAAGGAGAAGGCAAAAATCTCAAGCCTATTCATTATAGTCTATTCAAGATCATTAAAAAAGTTGGTAATAATGCATTTCAACTTGACTTGCCTTCATATATGCAAATGTATTCCGTTGTTAATGTGGAGGATTTACGTTTGTATGAGCCTCCTTTGATTGATGATCAAGGGAGTGATATTTACCTTCCGTCAATAGAATATTTTCGCCATAATTTCTGAACAAGCTCAAGGAGGATTCCATCCTTGATAGGAGGACACACACTTGCAAGAGGGGAAGTATCGATTATCTTTGAATTGGGCTCAAGGGAACCAAACCAAGTAAGGCAAGATGGATGGAAGTGGAAAAGGTGAGGGAGCTATACCCTCATCTTCTGAATAGGTAATTCAATGTCTTTTGGGGTCCAAAATCTTCCCGATGGGGAGGTGTGACCAGGAGATCATGTGTTATGCTCAAATTTGAAAGTGCTCAAAACAAGACCGAACCTGAGCGACCTGAAATGTCTCATCGTTGTGATTTCGGCGTCGTGAACGGTTCAAAAAACGATGTCGTATAAGGAAGATATCACGTTCTGTCTGTTTTCCCAAAAAACAAAAAATTTGTGACTAAATGCCCAGTCAGCATGTAGGCATAGTCAGCAGGTATATTCTATTTTCCTAAGTTAACTAAATTTCACCATGTGGCATGTTGTGGGCTGTTGATTTTAGTGGTATGGAGATATGTACTGACTGTTGGATGGTTTTTTTTTGTACCGTTGGATGAGCGACACCTAGAAAGCCCGAAGGCCACCACATTTCCTCAGGATAAGGTGGTAAAATTTTGTTGGAGTTAGTGGGGGTTGACCCCATGACCTCTGGCCCGCCGCAAAGACCTCCAACCAGTCCGTCTACGAGGTGTTTCTTACCAACTATAGGTCTCCGCATTATTTTAAGGTTTATATGTTTTATATGTGGGGAGGGGTCCGCCAACGGCCCCAAAACATTGGTCACACAACAATAAACTGTGGAATCATATTTTTTATAAATCGACGGCTTCCCATCGACCATAAACGTGTTCACATGTCAAGTTGTGACATTAATACAACAATGTAACGGTTGTATAAAATGTGACCTCTGGTGGGATCAAAGCCATCACATGCGCGGAATGAAGACTGTCACCACAATAGTTTAAGAAATAGTTTTTGGAACCGTGCTAACTCTAGGTTCCGCTCCATCATTGCGAAGTTAATTCAAATGGTTCAATGCAGGGTTAACGGCAGGGGATCGACATGTGACCACCTCGCACAAGCCATTTAACTTTAAATCAAATGGTTTCGACTGGCAGGAACTGTAGCGACACCCTATTTTTATGGATTTCAGTAAATTTAACTCCAATTAACTGCAGTTAAGTGCCTGTCTCCACTTTTAGTGGAGGTTTTTTAGCTGACATTGGGAAAAAGGCATTGGGAGGTCAATTTTCGACCAATTTTGGTGAAACAAGAGTCTACCTAGACTAATTTGAGCATTCTGAAGCCATTGGTTCAGAGAAAAAAACCATTAGAGGCTTATAAGCACATGTAATTTACAATTTTGAGCATAATGAAAAAGAGGGACATGCCATTCAGAGTTGGACCAACAGATGTAGCCTAAGAGGGGTGAACTGCTTCATCATGCCTACTGTGTAAAACTTATGTGTGATTGTATTTCTCTATTATACGTTGTTGTTCATTTTTTTTAAGGCTTATTTTCATCTTTAAAGTTCACTAATTCATCTATGTTTAACGGTTAAAACACTCATTCCTTAAGCAAACAAAATATAGACATATTGTACATGTTTTTATTACTAAAAGGACACTTAGCACAACAAAAATAATACACTCCTTTCAGATCATCTCCATGCAAGTCAAGGTCCCTCTCAAGCGATAATCGAATGGCTTTCTCCTTATCTAATTTAACATCTCTTCTGACAACTATCATACTGTTACCCGAAAAATAGACCTGATAGTTGTGGGGAGTATCAGTGTACCCCAAAAATATCCCAGCCTTTGTTGTTGGTTCTATCTTCTTCCTGGAATATTTGGTCACATGGAAATAGACAGATGAGATAAAATATGCTTCTCCCACAATTGTTCCCTTCTTTCTTTCTGCAAGCCCATTTTGTTGTCGGTTATGAGGAGAAAAAAATTCTGTCTCAATTCCTTCTTTGGCACAAAAGTTCCTGAATTCATTAGAGGTATACTCACCACCATTGTCGCTCCTTAGAGCCTTCACCTTCTTCCCTGTATCTTTCTCTACCAATGCTTTGAACTCACAAAACTTGGAGAATGTATCTTTATTTTGCAGAAAGAAGATCCAACACTTTCTAGAAAAATCATTAACAAAAATCACATAATACATGTGCTTTGTTGTGAAAGGTGTAGAGAATGGTCCACACACGTCTGAGTCAACTCTCTCAAGGATTTTTGTTGCTTAGTTCTCCTTCTCATGAATAGTGGCTTTAGTATACTTCCCCATGGTACATCCTTTACATGTGTCTATCTGCGCAAGATTACCCTTTTGAAAAACCTGTAGAAATATGTTTCATGATCCTCAAAGCATTGTGGTATAGATGGCCTAATCTCCTGTGCCATAACTCACTTGTATCTCTACTCACCACTTTCCCTTCTTTACTTCTCAATGCTGCACAACCATCTAAATTAAGTTTGTATAGGTTCTTCACACGAACCCCATTCTTCTTTACCTGTCCTATGGCTTTGTGATGAAGGAACACCTTTCCTTCAATGAAAACCACATCATATACAAGATCCTCCAACATAGCAACTGGAACTAAATTAATTTTCAATCTCGGTACATGCATGACATATTTTAATATGAAAGGTTTACCTAAATGTCTCTGGAAAGTCACTGTACCAACCGCGGTAGCGTTATACCTCCCTTAATCACCCATCTCAATGTGCATCTGAAGATCTTTCTCCTCCAAGCTACTAAAGAGTTCTTTGTTTCCCGTCATGTGGAAATATGCTCCACTATCCAAGTACCACATAAATCCCATCACAGTTGACACCATGCATGCGATGAGAGAGAAGTCCAACTCAAACTATGAGGCCAAAGCTTCACCCATTATATTTCGCAGAGCCTTCTTGTTTTTCTTCTTCTTTTGTGGAAATTTTTTGGCATAGTGTCAATGATCATGATAGTGAAAACATTTCACTTTTGACATGTCACGCTTTTTGCCCTCTTTGCTAGTATCAGATTTGGAATAGGAATTATCCCCCTTCCCCTTCTTTTCGTTACCAGCCAAGGCACAATTTTCCTCATCGTCAACCTTGGATGAGGATCCATCTCTGGTATTCCGCCAAAAATCTTCTTGTACCAAATCCGGCCATAATTTCTCCCAATCTGGTAACTTCGCCCTCCGATTCACAAAGTCCTGGTAACTATTCCATCTCTTGGGAAGGCCTAGGAGTGCTAGGATCACCAAGTAATCATCAACTACAGGAATCCAAACACTTCCAAGCTCATCTCTACAATGAGTGAACTTGGTCAAGTATTTTTGGATTGTGTTTCCCTTCTCCATTTTGATTTTTATGAGCTTGTCCTTGACTGCCAATTTTTTGTGGTCACTGCTGCTTTGAAATAGATATGTCAAGGCATTCCACATAGCATATGAATTTTTCTTGCCATGGAGACTCGAGACAATATTATCTCAAAGTCCCTCTAATAAGAACCTCCTCACCTTTGCTACCTTCTTCTTCCATGCATCAAGAAGTTGGGCATCTGCTGCTGTGGGCTTGGGAATATCATTATCTATGAATTCCTTTAACCCAATTTCCCCCAACACTGCCTCCATTTTTTCCTTCCATGAAATATAATTTGAACTAACCTCGAGTGTATATTCAAGTCTCAAGCCATTGAAAGATATTTGGATCCACTTCTAGCTCCAAAGAAAGTATCTGCAAATTTGAATATTGTTCAACACAAACTCAATTTATTCTCCAGTATTGTGATTCCTAGTGCTCTAACACCATGTAGAAATTACATCAATGGATTCAATCTTATCATGTAATGCACTAAAACAAGATACTGAATCCTTCTACAATATTTGCAAAATATAAATCATTATCGCCCAATCACAAGAAAATAAGAGAAAGAAGTAAATTAATCGCACAACATAAGATTTTCCCGTGGAAAGAAACTACTGAAAACCCCTCCATATTTATTGTATAAACGAGCAATGAATCATGAAACAATACAATGCATGTGTGCTCACCACAACCTCATACAATCTATCGATTGTATCACACTGATCTAGGAAAAATTGGACCAATACATAGCCAATTTCCTGCCCACCTTCAGCCTTCCTTGCTCATGCAATACCTAGGCAAAATAATTCCTATTAAATAGGAATTCCAACCTTCCTTGACTACATAATCCACCAAGGGCTTCCTTTGGCTTTATAACTGCACCTGGGTAGTTTTCTTAAAATACAATTGATAGTTTACTTTCCTTTAACCTTTGTCTCAACTGGGTCTCCATCAGAAATGACATGAATGCAACTATTAATAGTGAATCATCAGTTACTTGGTAGATCACTACTTGTGAATTAAATTAGTTTTAATTCACTTGATCTTCCACTAGCTCATCAATCAATTAGAACTAGTTAAACTGATTTTAACTCAATTAATTTGAGTTAATTGATTGCACTCACACCACACTAGTGCTACAAATACAACTGGAACCTCTAAATAATAGAATCACTCTACATGCCTATCCTTTGACCCTTAACTCAAAATTATTGAGCTAACTAAGTCTATCACACTTAGTTAACTATTACAAGTTGTTATGAGATAAGATTGCAATTTATTTAAAAAATGGATGCCCACATTAGCACTAATGTGTCCCTAGAATTCCTCACTCATGTGTGACCTGGAATCCCACACTAGTATGTGGTGCATTTTATTATTTAATTTCAACAATTATTATAAACTAAATATATGAAAAACTTTAAAAATTTAAGTATAATTTTTTATGGCTATCAAATTCAATTCAAATCCAAATTCAATAACTATCCATTCGAATTCAAATTCCATTCTAAACTTCTTAACTATTCATTTGATAATTTTTTTTATTAAATAATATTTTTCGAAAATCCCCATGAATGGTACCAAAATAATATAGTTTTGGACTTATTAACAACTATCTAGTACAATATTATCAAATTTAGCATACTATCTTGTCCCTCGGGTAATACACGATGGTTAATATTCGATCAGGTTCAAAATTGACAATTTATGGGGGAACATGTGGTGTGGTAGGGCTTAATACATAGAACTCACTTACGATGGGAAGTGCATGAACGTAATCAGGATTCAAACACAAATCGATTATTTCCCAGGGCTTCCTTTAATTTTTGTACCACTCTCCTTAATTTCTTTATTGCCATTTTTTTTTTATTGGAGTAAATTCCCAAACCAGAGTGAATTCTTTAAACGCATTTAGTTGAATAAAGAAAATTATCATTCCTCCTTTTTTATAAGGTGTATGTTTGTACCTGTGTAGAGTTTACAAAATTATGGAAACTAAAACTCCATATATTAAACTTATTTAACCATTCCTTAATTTGTAATTCAAATTTCGAATATTTGTTTATGCAAGTTTTATAATTCAAATCTAAACTTCAAATGATGTTTCCATTATGATTATTATGCACAGATAGAATGCATACATTGTATATATTAAATGTTTCTTGATAGGTGGCATGGAAATCAATATCAGAGGTACAAGAGACTTGATCGATGAAGATGGTGTCTCACGGCTCGTTCCTACGATCGTCAGAAGTGGTAGGAAATTCTAGTAAATTCCTCACACAATTATATGACCATATAATGTAAAGGATTTGAATGGAAATTAGGGGTTAAATTCTAAGGGACCCCCTACCCACCAAGGGTTAAATTTGAAGGGTCCACCTACCCATCAGGGAATTTTTTTATGACAGTTTTATTTTTAAGGGTCTCTTGGACTCCTTTTGTCCATTTGCCTTCCACACCTACCCGTTGAGGATTAGGTTTCCAACATTCCCCCCTTAATTTGAAGGGGTATGTGTGAGTCCAAGAAGAGAGTTGTAATACAAATTTGCAAAGTATGCATGGAAGCACTTAGGCTCAATTAGCTCTCTAAAATGTTAGCATAAAGAGGTGGTTTAAGGATGACCACCGACATTGGAATGCTTAGTGCAGTTCCCAGAACTCTTCCAAATCTGGAAAGAAGCTAAGGGCTTCTGCTAAAGGAAGTGTCCCTCATATTTGAAGAGGGACACCTTCAACCTAGAATAAGGGAGGTTCACAACCTATAAGGGTTTAAGGATGACCACCAACACTGGAATGCTTAATGCATTGCCCAGAACTCTTCCAAAGCTGACAAGAAGCTGGAGTGTTCTGCTAGAGGAGGTGATCCAAAATATTTGAAGAGGAATAATATCAACCTCGCATGGATGGTTTAAGGTTATCCACCAACCAAAGGAATTCTCATGGGTATCCATGTCTCTCGCTACAACTCTGAATCTGGAATGAGAGATTGTGGCGCAAGCTTGCTTGAACTGCTATGTCTCTGGCTACAACTATGAATCTGGAATGACAGGTTGTGGCTTAGCCTCGCTTGATGTGGCTTCGAAGCTTGTAGATGACCACCATTTCCCCCCTGTCAGTTACAAGGTGAGATGAAGGGTTAAAAATCAACTGCAAGACTGTTCAATATTCTAGAACAAGTTCTGACAGGCATCTTAAACATCTTCTTGGCTGTTGATGCCCATTGCCAAGAAGCGATCCATCCAAGATGAATCTTTTTTCTTGCAGGAGTCTTGTTTCTGAAGCATCTGTGTGAAGAATGGGTGTGTTGACCACAATGCTTACATGGGTTAAGATCGAAACAATTATCTTTCATATGGCCAACGCAATCACAGTGTTGGCATTTTTTAATCTATTGTTGTTGTTGTGGAAGAGGAGCAGGATCTGGAACAACTGAAGGTGAAATTTCATAAAGAAATTCGACACTCTGAAATTTGATGGGCTTGGAGTAGTCTGGAATATGAAAGGACAACTCCTTGTCAAATCCAAGACCAGTTCCATGCTTGTTGTGGACAAGCTCTTCCCAAGGTTTGATGATGGGCTTGGGAGGTGCATGCTGCATTTCTGCATATTTCCGCACATCTGCTCTTGAAATGGGTACTGAATGTGAATCAGCTGCATCATTATTATCTTGCTGCTTATGGAAGTCTCTTTTAATGTTATGAACAAAAACATGTCCAGAATGGTGACTCTTCTATTTTAATTCTTCTCATTGAAGCTGAGATTTTAGTTGCAGACAATAAATATTTTCATGTGCATTTTGCAGACAAATTTTAATGTCCATGAGAGTGCTTTTGCTGATTTCTGCCATCTCATCAATAGTGGAATGCATTAAGGTATTAAATAAGTTTAATGCATCATCAATTCGATCCATTTTTAATAACAATGCATTTGCAGATATCTCACACAATGCCGTAACTTTAAAGAATATAAACAATCCCTAATGCTTATGAACAATGTGCACCAATATCATTCATTAACTCCTGTGGTTCCATCATCAGTAATAGGAGTAATAGTCTCACTTTGCGATATTATGGATGAGACTTGAATGCTCATATATATATATATGCTTTGACTATGGTACGAACAAAAACAATATGCTCTCAATACTCATATAAATGGAACACTCATTGGAGATCCAGGCCTTATGCAACTTATAGCTACTTGTATTGGACCAATGACTTTGGAGCAGAAATACTCATATCAAATTGAGATAAAAATCTGGAATAAATATAAAAATGATGTAGGGAAAAGGTAGAAGTGGTGGGAAAATAGGGCTGAGGCTCTGGAGATGAGGCTTCAAGGCCATGTGGAGGCAGTGCCAATATAGTGCATATATACTCCAAAAATCAATGCTCGAACAATGTTCAATTCAAACCTATGTATGGATCACCAGGAATAGCGCATGGAGATGCTCAAAATATTCAAACATTGCTCAGAACATGTCTCTGCAAAGGGTCGTTATACTAGTGCTGTGGATTTTAGACAAAGGAAACACAAATCAACACATATATATACCACCTCGCATCATAGCAGAGTTAAAATTTACTATTAATTTAGATGGAATCTGAAAATTGTAACTCCTCCCTCCAAAAATATTCATGGAAATGATGCACTACTACATTTGGCAGTAAATTCCGACACTTGGTTCCGACACTTTTGACCAAATGTCGGAAATTTCCACAAATTTTTTTCCATCCCGCCCGAAACCGTCGCTATACCGACGTTTATAGAAAAGTGTCGCAATACCAACACTTAGAAAAGTGTCGCCATTGCGACGTTTGGAGGAAGACGTCACAATTGGTGACACTATGGCCCAACGCGTCGCTATTGCAGATGACCGAAAGTGCGACACAATGTCTAAGTGTCGTAATTGCGACATTTGGAGGGCTTTGTTGCAATAGCAATGCCTCTTTCTCGTCGCCGGTATATCGACACTTTATATGCGTGCTAAATACAAAAATGAAACTTATATGCACGCTACATAAAAATTATTTTATTGTTTCGTATCCGTCGCAATAGCTATATTAATGTTTGATATCACGCACGCATCCGCCCTCCGCTCGTTGCGACGACATTCGCCCTCGCCTCTTGCGCATCAGAATTTTCCCTCGGCATTTGCCCTCGAGCATTCGCCGCTCGCGCTCTTGCGGAACAGCATTCACCCTCGCCCTCTTGCAAAATGGTAAGTTCTTCATCATGCAGGCCCTTCCTCCTATAGTAGGGTTGACTCTATGTGGGTTTTTTTGGTCAATTCCATTGATTGTGTTAGGCTATAGGGTTCTCTCTAGATGTCAAGAATCAAGATTCAATACCCTCTATTATCTTCATCACCCAATACAAGATTTAAATTTTTCCTCAAAGAAACGCTTATCAATTTGCGTGACCCATTATTTCTCCTCGCTTTAAAAAACCCTACATTTAAATGAAAACAAGCATTGCATTTCAACTACAAAAATATATTAGTGTTCAAATGTACATGTGTGCTACATTAACGTCCGATATCATGCGTGCGTTCTGCCCTCCGTCTTGCAGACAACATTCGCCCTCGCATTCGCCCCTCGCCTCTTGCGAAACAACATTCGCCCTCAACATTCGCCATGAGCTCTCGCGCACGCATTCGCCCCCGCCCTCTTGCACGCATTCGCCCTCGCATCTTGCGAAAGCGCATTCGCCCCTCGCCCTCTTGCAAAATGGTAAGTTCTTAATGCAGCCCTTCCTCCTATAGAGGGTTGGACCCTACGACCCCAACCAAATAGCTCCACTTGAGAAAAATTTTCATAATCTTGGGGCTGGATATACTACAGAGAAAACAAGTCTGTAGTTATCATTCGTGCTCCAATATATTAATATACTTCTTACATTGAACCCAAGAAAGGGAAACAAGAAAATGCTAGCCATCATACAATGCTTTAACATAAGAGTTTTGAGTGACATACTTTCGAAAAAATAACTCATCGATTGATATTTATAATCATTTGAGTTATTCGAGTTAAACACAATGTCAAGAATCAAGATTCAATACCCTCTATTATCTTCATCACCCAATACAAGATTTAAATTTTTTCTCCCCAAAGAAACGCTTATTAAATTGGTAGCCATTATTTCTCCCCCTCGCTTTAAAAAACCCTACATTTAAATGAAAACAAGCATTGCATTTCAACTACAAAAATATATTAGTGTTCAAGTGTACATGTGTGCATCACTTGTGTAGGGTATTCCTTTTCCACTTTCACATTATCCAAGAATGTGTGCAAGATAGTTCATATTTTTTTGTGATTTAGATTATCTTGAAAAAGGAAAGGTAAATTACTTCCCATGGAAAAAAGAAGGTTTTCCCTTTTTACTACCGGAAATGGTACAAAAAAGTCTCCATTTCTACCCGAAACTCCTATGAAACAGAACCAAATAAAGGCCATGTCCTCAATGGACATCATTTGGCTTTGAAAATGGCCATTGCACCGTGTTGTTTCTTATATTACAACACGATAGTTTCTTAGGTCATTTCTTGTTTCTTGAGATGAAAAAACAACCAAAGAAATCGTGAAGATCCTTTTAAGAAATAAATGACCATTTCTCAATCATATCTCAACTATTTTTATTTTATTCAAAGGGTTGCTTACTTTGAGAGAAATTTGACACTTTTATAAGGAATATAACATAAAAACACAAAATGGGAAGGAATTGATGATGTAGATGACCTTTAGTTGTTGTCAATTAAGAATTGATAATACATGATGCATGTTCGTACTACAAACTAGATTCCTTCCTAGAGTTAGGACACAAAGTATTGAATCAAAATTGTAGTTTCTAACTTCTCTGTATTGGTTCATCAATCTTGAAATTCGCATATCTGCATGTCTTCATTGCTTCATGTTTGAATAATTTGCATCATATCGTACAATAGGAAATTAGGAATTATGATTATTATTACTTTATGGATCCGTTAAGTTACTTTTAAGTTTGCATGGTTTAGTGTGAAATTATTCTAGTCCCCAAACACATATAATCAAGGAATTATAACGTGATTTCAAACATTAAATATCAACAAAATTGTTTAAAGGATATTGAAAGGAAAAAGGTGATGGAAGATAGAAAGTTCCTTACTTAAATTCTCTAAGGATTTTTCAATAGTTGCTCCAAAAGCTTCACTTCAAGGCCCTTCAAGATCGTCTCCAACAATGCTATACCATCGCCTTCAACAATGTTGCTCCAAAAATGTCCTCAAGGTCTTCACAACAAGTTTACTAGAAGTTGCTCCAACAATATATTCAATAAGGTCTTCATTGTCAACTCGTCTCTTGTTTGGGTGCCTTAATGTGCAATGACATGTTTCCGTGGATCGAATTCAATGCAAGGCATATTTGAAACTCTAACTTTGTCGTCCGTGTCTTATTAGAAATTATTTCAGTTTTCATTTTGTGTTTTTAAGTTAGATATTGTTTTCAAGTTTTTGCATTTATAATTTTATTGCAATGTGGAAGACTCGATGAGAGAAGTGCAGAACAACCCAGAGACGGGATGATCACTGAAAGAGCCGGCTGAAGAACATGTAAAGTGCCGCGATTGCTCTATCTTCAGGTATTTTAGTTATTTACATAATTGAAATAATATTAATTTTTTTTCAAATATGCATACACCTAGCCATGGTACGACCGATGATTCCCTCTTTGAGGAAGAGCTTTCTTCATCCCTATCTCCAGTGTTCTTGTTGCGTAAAAAAGGCACGAAATGCAAGGTCGGAATTTAATACTTTGATAGACGCGCCTCAAACACCCTGAAACAAGAGAAGATAAAAAAACTTATGAGCCAACTAGAAAGATATCAGTGTATAATAAAAATTCAAAAGGATATTTTTTTTGTTTCCGCATGAGATGAATTGTGATAGTTTGATTTTTAATTTTTACATTGACTAAACTAACAAAAAGTTCTTTTGTATGTAGCGTTTCCGGCACTTGCCGAATCCGGTGTTGGTGGTAGTGGGACACAAGGGCAAGAGATTGCCCAACAACCCTCTTCTACACCTTCTACTCCTTTAGGTTCCGTGCAAGAAACACACCCCGCTCTAGCAGACACCCAGCCCAAACTGCTGAACATGTTGGCAATGATGAGGGCCGATATGGCCAACTACATTATTGCGTTTCCTAGACCTACACGTGTCACTCACAGTGGGACCATTAATGGCACGTTGTTGGTGAACGATTAAGGTGTCCCTATAAAGAATGTACAACTCCCGTGTAAATTTTAATATTTTTAACTATTTCATGTACTTTATCTAAAACATATTTATCACGATTTTTATTTTTAAATTAATGATAATATATATATATATTTTTTGTGTAGGAAACAATGAGTTCTATAGGTATCTGGAGAGCCATGCGTTGGTAATTTTTTTGCCCAACCATACACACAGGGTGGAATTCCCTGAGTTCCAACTCCGAAAAAAGAACTTCTAGATTATCTAGAAACCCTTTTGGGGCTCTGCATATTTGACAGAACAACGGTGGCTCTGCTAGCCGCAAATATTTGAAATATACCAGGGACACCTATAGGACGCAAATTGCAATTTAACCCTAGATATGAGCGTCCTCTCATAGTTCCGTAGAGTGAGTGGAGAGCACTCATCCATGACTGGAAAAGAGAAAAGGGCAAAGAAAGAAGGAAAAATGCCAACTGACCCGCAAGGTAAATTACAACTTTAATTCAATAGCTTTAATTTTCTCATGTCTAAAATAAAAGTGTGCTACGTCATATCTAACTTTAATCTTTTGATGCTAGGTTTCCTAACACCTCAAAGGCAACCAAAGCTAGGATTGAAAAAAAGGGCCTTCACAAGCTAGGCCAGTGGTGGCTACTTGAAATCGACCGCAAGAATTGTAATTAAGTAGCTAAACATCTTATAATTAATTGTATCACCTTCCAACGTTTTTGTAATCCTATCAAATATGATTAAAAATACACAGTACATATGTAATTTAGGGTGATGACTTTCGGAAATGTAAACAACAGAGGAAGATAAAAATATTGCTTTCCGTTTCGCTATCAAGTCGTAGTTGAACGTCGCATAATCTTGGGGCAGTCCCAAGATCCGTAATGCCCGATTAGGTAAAACATTAACCTTTCAATATTTTTTGTTTTCATCCATAAATTTAATGTCTAACAACTTTGTTTAAATCAGGGGAGCAACACTACCGACGACGCAAATAACCCAGCTTTTAGAGCCAAATGTAGATGATCCTCACGTGCAACCCGATGATTGTAGTAGGGACCAGTGCCGACAATGCTACTATCGTCGAGGGCCGTGACGGTAATTAATTTCCACTTATAAGTTTTTCTAATTATACCCTTGATGGTTGTCCTTATAACATTTTTTGTTTAAATGACAGAGAATGTTTCCCTTGAGGATCTTACCACCGGAGAGGAAGATAGGGCAACAAATATCCCCAACGGCGACAACTCGGTGCACTGGTAAATAATCTCATTGCAATTTTTTTTATTAATATTACCGAACTAGTTCAATGATATTTAAAAACCGACAATTAAAATTTAATATTATCTCTGTTTTTGTAGGCGATGCCCCCGTCACCGGATGAGACCGTACATCGTGACTACGCAACTAGGTCAGCGCGACAACCGGTGCACTGTAAATAATCTCATTGCAATTTTTTTTTATTAATATTACCGAACTAGTTCAATGATATTTAAAAACTCGACAATTAAAATTTAATATTATCTCGTTTTTTGTAGGCGATGCCCCGTCACTAGATGAGACCGTACATCGTGACTACACAACTAGGTCAACAAATGCAGGGTCGAAAGGCATGAAACGGGGAGCAGAAAGCATGATGATATTGATGATGTAATTAGGAGCTTTAAAAATAGGAAGAAGAAAAAAGAAAATTTGATAATGTAAAATATTGTATTATTATAAGACAAACGTTACCAATGACCATACTTGGAACGTTTTTTGCATTATATAAAAAATTCATTTATCATACTATTTTTATGTCAAGCATTAATTGCAATGTTTCCTTGCGTACTTTTTTGTTGAATTGTTTTTTTTATTAGTTATTGAATATTTTTTTTTATGCTCATGAAAGTAAAAAATGAAATATAGATTGGGTATTTGGGGAATTGAGAGTGATGTGAGGGGGGGGAGGGGCCATAAGAGCTTCCACCTTCATGTGGTTGGCCCTCGTTTAGTAGAGAATAATTTATTGAGCGATTTAATCTGGAGAAAACCTCCTCGATCCAAGTGCAGCAACAAAAAAAGTCACCGTTGACTTAGTTGCTACTCTTTCGTATCGTGGGAGGCTTGTTCCAAGTTCATGCGACTCCAATAAATTGTTCTTGAAACGAAGAGGAGCTTATTCAGTGTATGTTTTGACATTTTCAACATATGTTCTAACATTATCATAAGAATGCATCTTAGAGTAAAAAATACTACATCAATTACTTGTATTTATTGTATAGATAATGATGGATTTTGATTGACTTGCAAAGTGCAGTGTACAAATCCTCTCGCATCATGAGCAATACAACTTGTCAACCAGGGTCATGTCCAGGATATTTTTGCTTGTGCGCTCGACTGTGTTCGTAATGTCACATTTTGTAAGTTCCTTTACAGCTCATAATTCAATATTAAGCTTGTTCATGATTATTATCTAGGTTTTTTTGTATGTGTTTTTTTCATCTATTTGATTGTAAGCAATTTCCGCATGTTTCCCGTTGTTCACTATGATTTCTCCAATTACCACTCCTAGGATGAATCCGACTTTATTTTTACATAGGTTACTTTATTGTTACTATGATTTCTCCATTTACGATTTCATAGGTTACATCATGTAAAGTTGTCAATCTCAGGGTTGGTGATGAGCTTTAGTTCTCCAAATTTGGGGCTTTTTCCGATATTTTCTCCCTCATGTCATTCCCCGCATCACCTCGTTGTTTGAGCATGCCAATTGTCTACCACTTGTACCAATTGGCACATGTCAATCCCCGAGTGGTGCCACATTTCACCTATTTTTAGTGAGAGTTTAGGGTTTCTCTAACATAGCTTCGTAAATCCGATTCGATGCTCGCTTGAATATTGTCACATAATACTCATGGTTTGGATTGATGAGCATGTTCTGAATGGTTGGTTGATTCATAAGAACCACCCATATAGTCATCTTGAGATATTTCGAAGTTTTCTCGGGTTTCCTTTTTTCACCGTTTCTAGTGGGTGGGATGGTGTGGGGTGATCCATCAATACTCGGGTGCTCTTGTAGTAGGGAATTTGTTTTTTGGGGGATATAAAGGAGCATTTGATGTAGATATCCCATTGGATGCATTCATAGATGGGCACGAGAGGTCAATAATTTAAATTAAAAATATGCAACCTCTAGCATGGCAACTTTCGAAGGTCACGAGAGACACTCGGTTAAAGATTGTTTTGTGGTGGCCTTAATATAGTCGTGATTTCCTTCTATTATCTTAATGCAAATATATAGTCCTGGGTCTCATTAAAATGAGGATTGTGGTTGTATTTCTCTTTGGTTGTTTCTCTCTTAATGCTCCGAAGTTGCCAAAAGTTGCGATAGTTGTTTAGTTTTTCCTCGTTACAACTTAAAAGTGGTTTTTAGCAATGGGAGTCATGTTTTTTTAAGGTTCATACTAATATGAAGATCTTGTAATTCTATATTCGAGCATAAGAGAAGATGGCATCCGCTTTGGGCAGATGAAAACAATTGCCACATCTACCTCATTGGGTAACAATGGAAAGGGGAAGAAGTTGGGTGCAATTTTTGATAATTATGGCGCATAATTGTCTTTCTTTCGGCTTTTTTCACCCATTTCCTTTAATCACTCAAGAAGAAGAGGGACTGCGAGATTACGTGACAGAGAGAAGGTAGTTAATACAAGATCTATGGAAAAGGAGTTGTACTTCAACAAGGATGGCTCGTTGACAAAAAAAATTGCAGTCGAGAAAAAAATTATGTTTAAAGGAAGGTCCCCCTGCACATGAAACTTCACCGCGATGGATCTTTCCTTGTCCACTTATATTCGATTTTAATGTGTTATTTTAATTTTTCATGGAGGGTTGTTATTTTAGATGTGTGCTTTCGGTTTTCTTTTTAACGTTGTATTAGTTCCCCCTCTTAAATGTCTTAGATTTGGTAGGAATAATTTGAAAACTCAAAGGTGAAAGGAAACATATTTGTTACCCAAAGTGGTCTAAAAAGGAAAGGGTTATGGGTCGAGTCAAATTTTATTGTTATTGACAGGTGTAATGAATGTATCTCAATGCTATGGTTTTGGCCTTTTTATTGGTTGAATTAGAGGACCCAGCTTGAAAATATTGGGGCCAAGTAGGGTCTGGTTTTCCTTTTTGTCGATGGTTTGGTGTATCTAGTTGAATTAGTTGCCTAAGGTATTTTTGGTTGCAAACTCCTTTTCTTTTTTTCATACAGTATTGGCCTTGTGGAATACATTTGATTGTGTGGTCTTGTTAGATCTACAACCTTTGTAGTTGTTTAGTCTTATGGCCGAGGTGCACTTTTATTATGGAAATAGTTGATGCAATATTGTCATTTAATCCTTACCTGCAGGGGTAGCATGTTGAGAAGTTTCTTGTGAAACATTTGGTATTCAAAATGACACTTGATCCTATACAAAGCATCATGCACTTGACTTCAAAATTCATATTCAAAGTGTGCCGTACAATTCTTGCAAAATTTCAAATATTTATGTTGTTTTAAACCATTATCTTTTTCATGTATTGGATGCTGAAAATGTGAAAAAGACTTTGGTATGAAACCAATCGAGTGAATAATTTCCACAAAAAAAACCACTTCCAAGACATGATTTAGAATTAGAACATATGTACTTATGAAGCATAGAAAGATATCCTTGATGCATTGTCAATGTTGGCTAGGGTTATTTTTGGAGAAAATAACTCCTTATTCCTAGAATAGTGATCTTCAATACAAGTAAATGCCGGAGAAGAGAGATCATCGTGTGACGCAAAAAAACCCGAAATTGGACCCCTAAGGAGAGCTCGGTGTGTCTACAATCGCTCCGTCAAGCATTTTCCCCCGGGTTTACCCCGTTCTTTTCCTCCCGCTCGGGTCTTCATTGACTTCTTTCTTCGGATTTATTTATCAAATTCGTAGAATTTGATAAATAAATACCATCCACAATGGTTGGACTTTAATTTATATTCCCGACTTTATATTATCTCCAAGCCTTATAACCAATGTTTAACTTTCAACACTTTGTATTTATACTCCATGTTTCTTTTTAAATAAATAACTTGTAATGAGCTTTCGGCTCTATATTTCACCACCCAAACCTTACAACAATCACACTCCGGACTTATGCTAATTATCTCGCCAATCGTTTAATTAAACAATTTCATCATACTCCAGCCCCACCTATATATATCAATAACCAATCAAACACTCGTATCGTACCCGGCTATCCTCCGCACACCTTAGTTAACCTCCGAGCAAGTTCAACATGCGACCACCGTCCGATGGCCCTTCTCCAAATCAACGACTCTTGGAAATTTCGCTCGGCTTCCAACGTCGGGCTTTTAACGTGCGATGGCGCGGGTTAAACGGTGGTTTCCGGTGGGGTCACTTCGCCACATGTTGCTTTCCCTATGGAATCGCTCGCGAATAGGAAATACCGCCTACTCCGCAAAAGCGGTGCGATATGGGCAACCCGCTTTTGTGATTCCGCTCGTGGTTTTGGTACAAGGCTTGACCACGGGTGCAAGTTTGGTTCCGCTATCCTTTTGTTTGTTAACTCATGTCCAATCCTCGAGTCAGGGTTCCGAAAGCACAACAATATTGTCTCTTTATTAAGCGATATTTTTATATTTGAACAAGTGTTCACGACCCCGGTTCTCTACACGTACCTCGCCTTCGAGTGGGGGTGAGTTCACGTGGGTTATCCAACAATTTACGGGAATTTAAAGACAGTAAGAATGGAATTATCGCACCCAATCGTCTCACAGCTTAAACAATTCTTCACAATTAGCAGCTCGAGATAATTCAATGGCAACTATGCTTGGAAATCATTTAACTGGAAACAATTGTTCACACACAGAGGTTTATTGCAGAAATCTCCTCTCTACTCTCCTCTTCCCTCTCTACTTTTATTCATCCGAGGAATTACAATTTATATACATAACATATGGCTCTTCGGTTCCCTTCCGAGAGGACCGTTCTAGAAATCAAAAGGTCTAATTATAATAATTCAACTAACCGAAACCGTTTGACTCCTACAACTCTAACTAGTCTAAGTAATACAGATCACTGAGGTATTGACACCTAGATATTACAACTCAAATGTTTTCGAACCCTCCTAGCCACAACATGTGGACAAAACCTCCTACATTGCTAGCTAGTGCCTAATGCCCCCGCATCATCGTGTGACATAAACCTATTAACAAAAGTGAATAGGGAATGATTATTAATTATGGCATACTAAGTTGTCGATGATTTTGACTATTTGTCTTTAACATGTAAAAATGTTAAATTCCAAACTTACATCATCATGGTATTTTAGTAGATGTGTGATAGGTAGTATGATAGTATCATATTACCATTCTTCCTTGAGGAACCCACTTCATCCATTAAGATTTCTTTTCTAAAGAGTAACATTGTAGATAACCTTAAAAAACATTTGTTAACTATTTTTGTTTGACCATTTGATTGTGTTTGATATGTAGAACTCATGGCGACTAGTGTTTCTCCACTCATATTAAATAATTATTTCCAAAAAGTTTCTTGTTACTATTACTTTAGGAAAACCATGAAGACGATGAATTTCTTTCACGTACACTTCCGCCACTTGGCTTGTTGTTTATGTACTTTGAGCTCTACAAAAAAAATCTACAAATTTGTCTATATAAATGACCACAAAAATGTAATACTTACCTTTATATTTCAAGTAACCCTATAATAAAGTCTATTGATATATCTTCTAGTCTTTGAATATGTATGTGGAATGGTTGAAGTAACCCTAGAGATTTTACTATCTCTCTTTTATTTATTATGCAAACCTCGACCTTCTCTTACAAAATTTTGAATATCTTTCTTCATTCCTTCCAAAAAATATATTTTTTTGATCCTTTGAGATGTTTTAAGGAACCCCCGCGTCCTACCATCGAGAGAGACATGGGACTCCCTTAATATTTGTTTATTCAAATATGCTTGTGTGCATAAAAATATTCTACATTTGCACCAAAGTATATCTCTCTTTCACTCCCAATGCTCCATAGAGTTCATCCCATCCTTTATAAATTTTAGTTTTTTGTTTAGTACTATTGTCATTTTTTCCATTATGGCAAGCTTCTTCTAGCCACCTAGGAATAGAAAATGTAATTGGATATAAATTTGAGGCCTCTTCTATTTTAGAAAGAGCATCATGTACTAAATTTTCCTTACCCTTTTTACGTATTATCTCAAAATTAAAACTTTTAATTTTTTCTCCTCATTTTTGTTAATCTTCCAATGAAATCCATAGCTTCAAAAAAATACTTTATGCTATCATGGTATATCTTGACTTTAAAGTACCTCCCAGTGATATACTATCCCCATTTTTTTATTGCATGTAATATTGCTTCCATTTATTTTTTCATACGTAGATTTCACCAAATATTTTCTTTGAATTCCTTGCTTTTAAAATCCAATGATATCCCTTATTGTGTTAATGTTACGTCAATTCCTTGTCCTAGTGCCTCACACTCTACTATGAATGTTTTACCAAAAGTAGGTGCAACCGATGTTGGTGTAGAAGACATGGCATCCATTAAAAGAGAGAATGCCAAAGTAGCCTCATCATTCCATATAAATGATATTTTCTTCAAGAGATTGTGAGTGGACTTGAAATGCATGCATAATTCCTAACAAATGATCAATAATATCATGTAAGTCTAAAAAAATCTTCTAAGAACCTTGATTTTCTTAGGAATAGGTCATTTTGTAATAGCTTGCATCTTTTGAGGCTCCAACTTCACTCCTTCCTTTAAAACAATATGAACCAAATACTCGAATTCTTATTTCCCAAAAGCACATTTGGATATTTTCACATAAAAATGATTGTTCTCAATAATTTATATAACTTTTCCACATGTTTACTAGTGTGGTATTCCCATGATTTATTATAAATATGTGTATTATCAAAGAAAACCAACACAAATTTTATAATATGGGATCAAACAAAAATTGTTCTTAAGTCGAGCCCGCCGGGACTTCAAATGGCGATAAACCATAATTCAAACCAAATTCGCGTTCCAAAATAGCCCGTTTGACGTCGGCCAATTTTGTGAGGCGAAAGCCAAATGAATTCCGCCCTAATCTTTTTTCGGGTCCGAAGTTGGTCGGCGTACGGAGGGAGAGTTGTGACGTGAATTTCTTATCAAATTCGCCCTAATCTTTTTTGGGTCCGGATTTCCACGCGCAAGCGGCCCAAACAAATATCTCGCTCCTATCCCTCTATGACGAAACCATTGTACATGCTGATGTCATCAATCAAAACCCGCTACCCTTTTGACTTTGTAAATAAAACAAATTGCGTCGCGTCATTTTCATTGTTCCGTGTGCTAGCCGATCTTCCATGCAACAAAATTCAAAAACCAACCGTTAACGCTTTGCGACCGTTACCTTGTCGAAGAGAATTGAAGCCAAGTATTTCGTGGTTCTTCTCGTCATAACCAGCTACTGTTTAAACACGTTTCATTTCTCGTAAACGAGTATTTATTCCAATTCCCCGCTAAACTCGTAAAAAATCCCGGTTTTAGTTTTAATTTCCGCACTAAGGTCTCGAAAAAGAAGTTCAGCTTTTGGTCTTTTTCATTCACAGAACCGCAATTATATTCCCAAAACCGGTAATTGTGCCCTTTTCCACAAAAACCCCGAAATTCCATTTCGAATCCACAAGAACCGAAATGGAAGTTACCGTAGTTCGAATGTCATGCCCATCAATGCCCCTCACAAGGACTTGGATTATTTTCCTTTAGACGATATGGATTTTCAAATTAAGGACTTGCGTCTCGTTGAGAATCCTCTTCGAATATTTTTCTCGCTGCAGAGACAATTATTTGAATGGTTCCGACATCTTTGGACTTTGGGAATCAAATATTCCTATGTGCCTTCTCCCCTCGGTCCATATTTTTTCCCGAGTTAATCCATTATTGCTATGCAAATGATGATCCCAACCAATGAGTAGTTTTATCCCCAAGTCAAAATGTCCTTTTCCCAATAACTCGCTCGATCCATAAATGAAATGCTACAATTCCAACCCTGGTCAAGCTCTCACTCCCCGTCCATGGTTGAATTACTTGAGAAATCTACTAAGTTATCCCATGAAGAGTTAAACCGCCTATGCCAAACCTTCATGTTACCAGCAGTATCGACCCTAAAAAACCCTCCCCCCTTATGGCTATACTTTCTTTACTCGATGAGGGTAGAGTTATTTTAAACATGATATCTTCCATAGTGGGCTTCAATACTAGTGAGTATGTTGATCACTTAACCCTAGTATTGTTATCCATTTTTACCCCCGGACTGACTTCTCCCGCTATCAAGTACGATTTTGCATCTTATATTGCCGACAAAATCCATGATCAGCTCATGAGATTTGAGAATGAGAGAGTATTTAAGTATTCTTCTGTCATATATCATCTCATGATTTACTTTCGATCAGAAAATTTCCCTTTTAATGTTAAGAAACTTGATGCCAAAGGGAATCCTAGGTCGAGTCATCTTTTGGTCCGCCATTACTCATAATTCCTCCGATTCTTCTTATTCCTATAATGAGTTTGTCGACCTTTTTTTTCATCCTCGCAACTACCTTTTTGACATGAGTCTCTCCTCCTAGAATTAACAATGAAATCAAGAAAATCCTTGAGCTCTCAAAGAATTACAAGATAGGTGACCGGTACCTATATCAAAACTACATAGAGATCGGGATATATGGATGTGAATTATACCCATTCGAACCGCCCAAGTATGTCCCAATGAGACTCTTTGCATAAGAATATTTCGGAAGATGAATAATTCGGATATAATTCATTTTTGCAATGCAAAGAAAAAGGCTCAACTTAGGATCAAGAGCCAATTAGGTCCCTTCATTTGTAACTCTAGGGAAGCCGGAAAGGAAGCCGAAAGGATTTTAGAAGAATATCTCGGACTACAAAATAGTTTCTACTCGGGTGCCTTTTGATCCAAACAACTTTATCTGTGATAGAAGAATGAAAAATAAACAATTCACCATACATCCATCAAAGAATCCCAGAAATAGAACAATATGCTAATACATGAATTAATAAGGGAAATTATTAAAGATAAGAGTGCAAACAGAGGAATGAAATAAATACATCTGAAGCAAGATGTCTGACCTCCAGTCCTTGGACAAAAAGGGGATCTTCAAACGGTGACTTCATACCACCAGAGATTAGTACAAGAGTTAAGAGAATCTAAAGGAAAAGAAAGTATTTCCATATACAACACTGAAAATTCATAATGACAGAGAAACCAAAGACTTATAAAGAACAAGGTCAAGGAAAAATTCCTCCTACTCAGATCAGTGAGCCATAAATTTCTATTTTACAAACTCCTCTGAATATAGAAAAGGGAAAAAAGAGAGAGGCTGAAACAACTACTCCTATTGGTGGCTCTTCTGAACAACAAGATGTTAAAAGGCAAAAATTAACTCCCCTTCCAGAAGATGAATCATTTCAGGAAATCCCTGACAGCCAGGGAAGAGAAGACAGTCAGCAAACAGATACAGGTAGTGGGACATCCACTAATTTTCAAAAACAGGGAATATAGAGGCAACAAAGTGCAGAAATATCTTCTTTAAAACCTCCAGTAAAAACTGCCTGGGACATCAAAAGAACATTCATCAATATAAAGGCCAGGAACGATCCACTTAGACTTCAAGTGTACAACCAATATTTGAAGATGGCTCCGAAAAATCAAGAAAGATTGATGTCAGCTTATGACATCCAACAAGGTAAGATGTTAATGAGCCATTTGAAGCCCAAGGTGTAGCAGCCTCAGACAGCTGCAGATTACGTTAGGACTAATTTTGAAGTCTTAGCAAAGGATATACATCCTTTAGATCAAATTGAGCTACACAAGCAAACAGCTGAGATGATTTATTCTACTCTGACGGATAAATCAATGATGACCCATAAGTTTCAGGATTCTTTGGATAATACTAATACACAGTTGCAGCTTGAAAAAGCCTCCTCCCAGGCTAAGGATAATAGAATCAAAACTTTAGAGGAAATAATCATTGGTTTGGGTCTTAATCCTAAAGATGTGAAAGGTATTGAAGCTTTGATCAAGAGAAAAGATGATGATATTGCAGCTCTGAGAAAACAATTAAATTTACTGGCCTCAAGACATCCACAGACTGCAGAAATCATCAAACAAAATTCTGAGGAAGAATTAATGGATTTTCTCTTAAAATTGAATGAGCAACTTACTGCAACTGAAAAAGAGCTTGAGAATGCATTAAAAGATAAGCAGGCAAATATTCTAGTATCTACAACAGGAGTAGTGACAGGTACAAGAATAAATGAAGCAAACAACGTTAGAAAATTATATATTACAAGAGCAATGAAACACATAAAATATGCGGAAAATACAAGCACACAAACACATAAAACCAGAGAGACACAGATATACGTGGTTCACCCAGTTTGGGCTACGTCCACCCCGAACAGCCAGTCCTTCCTTTATATTATCCAACAAAAATGAAGAGACAAAACCTACAGCAGATCCGCTGTAATATCCTTTGTTCTCTCTCACAGTCTCCCTCTCTGTTTCTCGCTCTGAGAATACACTCATAATACACAGCCACAATACAATGCCCCCATATATACAAGGGGTTGCCTTCTAGGGCAAAAAACCCTAATCTAAACATAACTTCTACCGTCAGATCATTTGCCTAATGAACGGCCCAGATTGACTAGAAATTACTATACTTTTACAAGGCAATTTTACATCTATTTTTAGCTTCGGGGGCGCTGCCCCCGAACCCCCGCCAGGGGGGGCTCCAAAAAGCGCTGCCGCCCCCACCTGGACCCCCCACGGCAGCGATTAAATTTCGGGCGGCGTTGCCGCCCCTTTTAAGGTACAGGGGTCCAATGTTGTGATACAAAGTAAAGAAGATAATCAGGCTCCATACCCAACAATCTCCCACTTGGAGACTGATTGTGGCAACTCCACCGCTGCTTCATTTGCTGGACAATGATTCCTCTTTGGACCTGGCTGTTCTTCATCTTCATCGTCATCCTTGAAGACCAATTGAAACTGAGCATGTTCTCAGTTTCTCCCTGGTTACAACTTTTGTTAGCATATCTGCAGGATTCTGGCTAGTGTGTATCTTTTCCAGCTTCAACTCTCCATCTTCCAATACCGACCGTATGAAATGGTACTTGAGATGTATGTGTTTAGTCCTGGAATGAAATGTTGAGTTCTTTGCAAGATGAATGGCACTTTGGCTATCACTGTATAACGTTCCCATATCATACTTCTTACCCAATTCACCCATAAACCTTTGTAACCAAATCATTTCTTTACTAGCCTCTGTAGCAGCAACATACTCTGCTTCTGTTGTTGAAAGTGCAACAACACTTTGGATTTTTGAAACCCAACTGATAGATGTTCCACCTACAGTAAATACATATCCTGTAGTGCTCCTCCCGTTATCTCTCTCACCTGCCATATTTGCATCAACATATCCCTGTAAAGAAATGTTTGAACCACCAAAGCATAATGCTTGATTTGTGGTACCTCTCAAATATCCGAGAATCCATTTTACTGCCATCCAATGTTCTTTTCCTGGATTATTCATGTACCTGCTTACAACTCCCACTGCATGTGCAATATCAGGCCTTGTGCAGACCATTGCATACATTAAGCTTCCAACTGCCGATGCATATGGAACTTTAGACATATAATCCATGTCTTCTTGGGTCTTTGGGCACATCTCCTTACTAAGTTTGAAATGGCTAGCAAAAGGTGTACTAATAGGTTTTGCATTGTGCATATTAAATCTTTTCAACACCTTTTCTATGTACTCATTCTGAGACAGTGTTAATTTGCGATTTTTCCCGTCTCTAGTTATCCTCATACCAAGGATTTGTTTTGCAGCTCCCAAATCCTTCATTGCAAATGAATTTGCCAATTTTCTTTTGAGCACATTTATTTCCTGCATGTTAGATCCCGCAACAAGCATGTCATCTACATACAATAACAATATAATATAGCTGCCATCATTTTGCCTTTTTAGATAAACACAATGATCAGAGTGACATCTAGTATAACCTTGTTCAGACATAAACTTGTCAAATTTTAGATACCACTGCCTTGGGGCCTGTTTTAAGCCATACAAGCTCTTCTTTAACCTGCACACCAATTTTTCTTTCCCTTTTACCTCATATCCTTCTGGTTGCTGCATGTATATCTCTTCCTCCAAATCTCCATGGAGAAATGTTGTCTTTACATCTAACTGCTCAAGATGTAAATCTTCCGCTGCTACAAGACTTAAAACAGTTCTGATTGAATTCATTTTAACAACAAGAGAAAATATTTCATCAAAATCAATACCTTTCTTCTGTGCAAACCCCTTCACCACAAGTCTAGCTTTGTACCTCTGTTTTCCTCCATCTTCTTCCTTTAGCCTGTAAACCCATTTATTCTGCAATGTAGTTTTACCTGCAGGCAACTTGACTAAATCCCAAGTCTGGTTATGCATTAAGGAGTCCATCTCTTCTTCCATGGCTTTCTCCCACTTCTTCCTGCTTTCAACCTGCATTGCTTCTTCATAACATTCAGGTTCACCAGAATCAGTCAGCAATAAATAATATAATGAAGGAGAGTATCGTTCAGGGGGTCTACTTATCCTGGTAGATATTCTAACACCACTTTCAGGTGTTTGAGGTGCTTGTTGCTGTTGTGGTGGTTGCTGCTGCTGTGGTTGTTGATTATTATCATTTTCAGGCACCTTTACTTTTTTAGTTATCTCATCAAGAACCACGTATTCCTTGCTTTCTTTTTCCTGTTTCTTTTCCTGCAACTGATTCTTATACAAGACCTTTTCATTGAATATTACATCTCTGCTCCTAATGATTTTTTGATTTTCATAATCATATAAGCGATATCCAAAATCATTAACACCATATCCAATAAAGGTACATTTCTTTGATTTTGCCTCAAGCTTTGTTCTATTTTCTTTATTAATATGGACAAAGGCCTCACAACTAAAAGGCTTTAAAAAAGAGTAGTTTACCTTTTTACCTGTCCATGCTTCCTCTGGAATACCACCATCCAAGGAACTTGAAGGCCCTATGTTTATTAGATAAACAACAGTATCTACAGCATCTGCCCAAAATTATAAAGGCAATCCTGCATGCAATCTCATGCACCTTGCACGCTCCATGATTGTTCTGTTCATCCTTTCTGACACACCATTTTCTTGTGGTGTTCTTGGAACTGTCTTCTCTCTACGAATTCCATGCTCTGAACAGTACCTATCAAACTCTTTGCTGCAATAATCACCTCCATTGTCTGATCTGAGACACTTCAACTTCTTTCTTGTCTCAATCTCAACCAAAGCTTTCCATTTCTTGAAAGTATCAAATACATCAGATTTATTCTGAATACAATAAATCCATGTTTTTCTAGTTGCATCATCAATAAAAGTAACATAACAACGAGAGCCACCGAGAGATGATACCTGAGCAGGTCCCCATACATCTGTATGCACAAGCTCCAATTTTTCGCTCTTCTTTTCTTTCCCAACTCTGAGAAATCTGACTCTCTTCTGTTTTCCATAAATGAAATTCTCACAGAAATCCAAATCAACATTCTTCAAACCCGGCAACAAATTTCTTGAGTGAAGAATCTTCATCCCCTTCTCACTCATGTGTCTGAGCCTATGATGCCATAATGCTGCATCTGCTCCTTTGGAAGTTAAAGCATTAACAGAGTTAGAAATACCATTGCATAAATACAATGTACCAACCTTTTCACCTTTTTCTATTACCAGCGCTCCTTTGGTGACCTTCCAAGTTTTATTTGTGAAAGTTGTCACACAACCTTCACTGCCTAACTGCCCTGTTGAAATCAGATTTTTCTTTAGATCTGGAACATGCCTTACCTCCTTTGGTAGCCATTGGTTTCCATTCTGTTGTTTTACAAGAACTTTACCCATTCCAACAATTTTACAGGGTTTATCATCACCCAAACGAACTTGTCCAAAATATCCTTGAACATAGTCATGAAAATATTTCTTATCGGGTGTGGCATGGAATGAAGCCCCTGAATCTACAACCCAAGAATCAGTAACATTTTCGAAAGAAAGAATCAAAGCATCTTGTAACACATCACCTGTCACATTTTCTTCATGATTGTTTTCTTGCTGTGTGTCTCCTTCTTTTCCCTTCCGAGATCTACAGTCTTTCTTTAGGTGTCCTTTCTTTCTGTAATTCTAGCACACTATCCCCGATCTGGACTTGGATCTGCCTTTCCTTGATTTACCGCGATATCCCAAGCTCTTTCCTCTTTCCATTCTTCTTCCCCTGAATCTGCACTCAAAGCATTACCTAATGTCTCACCGGATATTTTCCGTCGCATTTCCTCGCTAAGGATATCACCAACAACATCATCAAACTTTAAAGTACTAGATCTAGAGAGAGAGTTACTAATGGACATTACTAAACCATTCCAACTCTCTGGAAATGAGCACAAGAATAACAGAGCTCTAACTTCATCATCAAAGTCTACCCCTACAGAACTTAACTGATTGGTAATTGTATTAAATTCATTTAAATGGTCTGCAACAGATCCACCTTCCGACATCTTCATATTAAATATTCGTTTCATAAGAAATACCTTGTTTGAGGCCGAGGGTTTTTCATATAGTTTCGCCAACGTCTGCATCAAACCCTCTGTTGTTGTTTCCTTCAAAATATTGAAGGCGACTGACGCCGCAAGACACAACCGTACTGTTCCGAGTGCCTTTCTATCGAGAATGTTCCATTCCGCGTCTGTCATGGTCGCCGGCTTCTTTGTTTTTCCGCTCAATGGTAGGTACAGATCTTTCTGATACAGATAATCTTCCATCTGCATCTTCCACAGCGCAAAGTTTTGGCCATTAAATTTCTCGACCCTAAACTTACCATCGTCCGCCATTGCTCCCACTCGAACCAGGAACCCTTTTTTCCTGCGAGTTTATCAGCCAAATATACCTTCGGCTCCGATACCAGTTGCTAGAAAATTAAATATTACAAAGCAATGAAACACATAAAATATGCGGAAAATACAAGCACACAAAACACATAAAACTAGAGAGACACAAATATACGTGGTTCACCCAGTTTGGGCTACGTCCACCCCGAACAGCCAGTCCTTCCTTTATATTATCCAACAAAAATGAAGAGACAAAACCTACAGCAGATCCGCTGTAATATCCTTTGTTCTCTCTCACAGTCTCCCTCTCTGTTTCTCGCTCCGAGAATACACTCATAATACACAGCCGTAATACAATGCCCCCATATATACAAGGAGGTTGCCTTCTAGGGCAAAAAACCCTAATCTAAACATAACTTCTACCGTCAGATCATTTTCCTAATGAACGACCCAGATTGACTAGAAATTACTATACTTTTACAAGGCAATTTTACATCTGTTTTTAGCTTCGGGGCGCCGCCGAATCCCCGCCGTGGGGGCCCGGCAGCCGCCGCTTCGGACCCCCCACGACAGCTGACAGACCCTCTCTCTTGCGGCGTTGCCGCCCCTTTTAAGGTACAAGGGTCGAATGTTGTGATACAAAGTAAAGAAGATAATCAGGCTCCATACCCAACACCAAAGCAGAATTGTCACAGAGCAACACCGCAAATTTGAACACTGATGAATTAACAAAGTCAATGGAAGATATGAACATTTAGGCCATAGAGCTTCACAAAACAAAGGAACAATTGGCCACTCTAGAACATAAATATGATCTTTCAAAAATGAGTGTTGCTGATAAAACAAGAGAAGTGAACAAATTAGAAAAAATAGTCAAAGCATTGGAAATGGATCTCACATTGGAGAAACATTTAAAAGAAATAAATGAAATTCTTTGGGATAATATCATTAAATCAATAAAGGATGTTTGGTCCTCAATTCAGATAATGGATGAACAGAATAACTTAGTTAAATTGGCTCTGGATGAGATTGAGAGATCAAGACAAGAGTTGGGAAATATGCCAGAAGAGGCCAATAGACTTATACATTTTTTGAATACTCGGACTAAGAATCAACTTGCAGAAATTGGTATTCAGGACAGGACCGGAACAATTCTGGAAATAAAGAGAGTTTTTACTAAAAGAACTCTGGTACATAATTTAGAACGAAGGTGCTCAGATATGCAAGAAGAAATCATTGCCTTCAGAGAAAGATTGAATATTTTGTTAAATAGAGGATTTCCCAGTCCTATAGTTGCAGAAGATAAGCTAATGGACCTTGATAATTATGTTGAAAAATTGGACAAATATGCTGATAATCAAGCTAGTTCTTCAACCAGTTCATCAACAACAGCATTGCCTACAGGGAAAAACCTTCATGACAGATTGGAGAATTTATTTTATCTTGAGCATGAAGTAAATCATTTGTTCCCAAATTAGCCTGATTTCTTCAGATACACTGAGTCTGATGAAACACTAAGAAAGTTGCAAAGGACTAGAGTGCCAGAAGTTCAATGGTGGGAAGAAATGATGGAACTTTTGTAAAAAATTATCCTTACATAAATTTTTGCCTATTTACCACAGTATATCATGATAAAAAGGATAAAAGGATGAACAAAGGTTAAAGAGTATCCGAGCAGTTAAAGAGTATCAGTTAAAGAGGTCAAAGAGTAGCAGTTAAAGAGTATCAGATTGTCGATAATATCCATGTGGACCGTTACTGGGTTTAATATCAAGTCCCTGTATGTGACATGGGGTATTTTTCTATCACTGTCTGGGGTGGGACTTCCACATTTCTGGATGGATATTTGGGTTCCAATCTTCAGATGTGAAAATGTAATGACTTCATGGAATGTTTTACTTCATATAATATATTCAAAACAACGTTTTTTCTCTTGTGAAAAAAAAATGATTAATGTTTATCACTCTGCCTTCAAAACTAGCGATGCTGGTCTATGTTGTTGGTTTATTGATATGGTCTCATGGTATTTTTATATTTTGGACATATCACACTCCTCACATGATTAGCGTTTTTCTCTGTTGCAGGGTTTTGGGTACTTTAATTTGTATTTGGAACAATGGACGTCGGTACTCTATCTGTTGCTTTACTATTCTACATACTGCTATTTCACTTTCATGGACTGTTTTACTTCACTGTTGTAGGGTTTTTGGTACTTTAATTTGTATTTGGAACAATGGACGTCGGTACTCTATCTGTTGCTTTACTATTCTACATACTGCTATTTCACTTTCTTATAGATGCCTCGGGCATATTTGGATGCTTTCTCAGATTGTCGATAATCTCCATGTGGACCGTTACTGGGTTTTATATCATGTCCCCGTATGTGACATGGGGTATTTTTCTATCATTGTCTGGGGTGGGACTTCCACTTTTCTGGATGGATATTTGGGTTCAAATCTTCAGATGTGAAAATGTAATGACTTCATGTACTATTTTACTTCATATAATATATTCAAAACAACGTTTTTCCTCTTTTAAAGTTTCATTTTTTTTTTTTTTAAATTGAACCTTCCATCGCAATTCCGACGTCTTGTAAGCTTTGGAATTGCGACATATTAGAAACGTCAGAAGAGCGACCTTCAAAATGTCGGACCACATTTCGTCGTAATTGTGACAGTTTACAGACGTCGGAAGAGCGACGTTCAAAACGTCGGACCACATTTCGTCGTAATTGTGACAGTTTAGAGACGTCGGAAGAGCGACGTTCAAAACGTCGGACCACATTTCGTCGTAATTGTGACAGTTTAGAGACGTCGGAAGAGCGACGTTCTAAACGTCGGACCACATTTCGTCGGAAGTGCAACAGTTTATAGTGGTCGGAAGTGCGACGGATTGGGAAACGTCGGAAGAGTGACGCTTGTTTGGAAGCGACGGAAAAGTGTCGATACTACGACACTTTTTAGTTGTGTCGGAACTGCGACGGTATGGTAAACCACGGTTTTCCCGCCCTCTAACTGTCGCTCTTGCGACGACAATGTGTCGGAATGTTGACGATTTGGCCATCTTAATTTCCGCCAAATTTTTCTAGTGATGCAGTTCAAATAATATTACAAACGCTTACCAGGAATTTTTCAAACAATGTCTGGACGAGCTAAATATTGTAGTGCTCTCCGATATTTTTTCTTCTGAGGGGCGTAATTCTGCATACAAGACAACCCTTCAATAGACTGTTAAGTCGAGTGAATGTTGAAGCTGGAGAGCGAATGCTGAATCTGAAGCGTGTCAAGTCTCAGTGCAATGCTTTGCCCGTGTTGCCCTCCTCCTACCTATGCAACACATTGCACATAGTCGGCCCTCTTCCCACGACCATAACTCCTCCAAAAATATGGCACCAACCATATGGTGTGTCGAGGGATTAGAATATAGTGAAGCCGATGAAGAGGGGTGTCGACCAGTATAACGATAAGTGATTATCGAAGGCTCTACAAAATTGGAGAGAGAGAGAAGAAGAGTGGTTTTCTTGAACCAAGAGAATTGCAGTTTTGATAGGAAAATCATATTCATGTCTGGGAGAAATAAGGTTAGAGAGGGATTCGAGGTAGCGCAAGCGATGAGTTGACTGTGATATAGAAAGGAAGGAATCGACAGGGATTCATGTATTTCATGGAAGGCATTAGTGACACTGAAAGATAAGTGACATTGATACCTGCATCATCATCAACATCATGGAGATGAAAGATCCTATCATGGGGCCGCATTTGCCACCATCAGAGCCATATGTATACCTCGTCGATTAGAATCGAAAATCTGCATTCCTTTTCATTCAAGATGCTCTTGTTTTTTTTTTTTTTATTACAGAGATATCACAATTCGATAGTCCATGAACGAATCAATGGCATTCACCTACGATTTGAAAATATCTATCCATTCAGCGTTATCGTCTAAATCCCATAACCTGGGACTGACAATTTGAGAGGATCTAAAATTGGTAAAAGAAGAACAGTGGAATATGGAGCGTGATATGTCAGGCAGTATGGAGCGTTATATGTCAAGAGATATTCCAAGCTTTCCAAACAAAATATTCATATTTATCAGGTCTTGATTTACTCTAACACATGGGCAGGATGGAAAGAATAACAATTAATAGTTTTTGAGGATAGAAAAAGTCATTGGCAGAGTGTCAGTCCAACAAAACAATCTCACATTCACATTCACTATGAGCCAAAGATTCTAGGTAAACTGTGAAAGACAACCCTATCCAGTTATGGAATTACTTTGGTTGATGAATTGCACAAAATTAATAGTCATGGAAGGCCACAGATCATGGCTCCGATACCATGTTAAACACACGTGTGGTACACACACATAGGGAAAGAGTAAACACACATAAACAAAAAAATAAGTGTGAGTTTCTTTACTATTAACCATAGATGTGATTTTATAGTACATTAGGTGACCCTTGGATTCATCTTCCAAGTGGTCTCTTGGACTCCTTTTGTCCATTCGCCTTCCACACCTACTCATTGAGGATTAGGTGTCCAAAAATGATCAAGGAGATTAGGAATTTTCATTTTTTTAATGAATCTAAAAACAACACAATGAGAAAAAGAGATCCATATTTATTATCAAGAATTATAAAGATAAATCTTATAATTTGAGCCTTGATGTTATACAGATTTATCCCGTATGCCTTCACAGTCATTCTCCTTGGTTTGAAAAGCTTTCCTCTCTAGAATGACCAACATAGGGTTATCTTCAATGAACTCTTATAAAATGTACAATATCTGAAGTACAAAGTTACAAAATCTACCAAGTACTATTTCCAATCAAGAGAGGGATGAGATCCTTTAATTAAGGGATTCGGGTTCTTTTATCGCAGGGGATAAGTTCCATGAGTGGAGGGATATAGCTCGAACTAGCGCGACTCGAGAGGCTTTTATTTGGAAGAATATTTGCCCAACTAAGGTTCTAGAAATTAATTTTTTGTGTTTACTTTCTTTTATGGGGGTCTGCAAGTTTTAAGGGCTAACATAGTGAAGATCACCACAGCTAATAGAGGAAGTATCAGCGCATGCACAGGAAGTGACCAAAAAAAGCGTGCATGCAACCTTTAAGATTTTTTAAGAGATTTTTCCCAGTTTACAAGACTTGGTTCAGGAACATAAATGTTTTGAATTCTAAGGAAGCATGACTATGGATGGTGATAGATACATTTTGACAGTCAAATGTCATGGTGACAAAATGACGTGTAATAGATTTCCCCCTAAAGTGCGAAGTCTGAGAAAATATTTTGAGAGAGTGAAGCACTTTATCATTCCAAGGATTGGATTGGAGACACCGATTGAAAATTTTTAAGAAACATTCAATGGAAATATATAATCATCACTAAGGTAGGCATTCCCATACTCAGAGCAAAAATAACTAAATGTTCTAGTACATATATGACTTTAGCATTAAATCAAAAGTAGAAACAGTATGGGCACAACCATCTATTATGAATAAGTCTACTATATCATGAATATATAACTCTTTGCAGCCTGGATGGTTGAAACTAGATCTAGGATCTTGATTTCCGCTTCTCGAAATAGTATGAATCTATCCATGCGATTGATTGTTTCGGAGTCAAACATGGTAGAAACCACTTGATTACCAGTCATTGATGAAAACTATTAACAGGTATGAGAGAAACCACCAATAATGGCAATGCTCTCAAAGTACTTTAATATAATCTATGAAATGTGAATGAATTATTTGTAGTAGAACACTCATAGAATCATTCAATCGAAGGCCAATGATGAAAACTTGTCATCAAAGGTGAGAAACTTGCCATTAGGACATGCAAATTTTAAGGTACTAATAGGATTTCTAGATCAATTTCCTAGGTAATGAGTTGAAGTCGATAGCAAGTGATCCATCATAGGAGGATCTAGGACACAAAAACATTATGTCAAGTTTTAAAGAAATGTTTTGCAAGGATTAACTTAGGGATGGTCAAATAAAATGGAGACAAATGTTTACAATGAACAATGAATTTGAAATTGAACTTTCTCTTGAACACATAACAACACTGTAAATCACTTGATAGTATTTGACTTAAAGATAATACCCAAAACTGGCTGAAGACTTTCAATGAGGTTTGATTAACTGTAAGACAAAATAACTACACAACCCAGACACGAGTGCAACAAAGTGTTGTGTTCAAGAGCAACTCTAAACCTCAAGTTTTAGCTAAAAATTTAAAGTTCTCAAAATTGCTTCAAGCCTAAATGACCAGATAGAGCTCGTTTCCAAGATTTTGGCGCAACTCATTTCATCAAAATCCGAGTTCGTATGACTGAGTTATCATCTGTTGTTCATTTTCCAAAACATGCAAAAAATGAGCAGAACAGGTACAATGATGTTGTGGCAGGTATAGTCAGCATTGTAGGAATATTCTCCAGATTGTAGCCAGTGACACTGTGACAAGTGTCATCTTCATATTCGCCAGATGGGTTAAGTGAAGAGAAAAATTTCCCAATGACCTCCAATTCTTCCTAAGTTGGAATTTGATTTTTTTTTAAGGATTGGAGTGAAACCCAACCAGAGGGTGCCACATGTCCTCTTTGGTGGGCCACCTCGTAATTTATGGGGTCGAATTTTATGGACTGGACCTTGGTCTAATGGTCAAATTATGTGATGAAATCAATGGTCAGACAAGGTTTGGTGGTGTTATTATATATATATGTGTGTGTGTGTGTGTGTGTGTTTTCAAATCACATTTTGGTGGCCTTGACTAGGTATGGAGGAGCCTCTACCTAAATTTAGAGCATATTTAAATGTGGCCGAGTCGACAAATTTGGTGGGCGGATTTCTTTATGAGCTGGAAAAAAACTTTATGGCAGAGTCGGGGCTCGAACCCCTGACCACCCGCCTGCAAACCGACCGCCATACCATCTCATCCACTGGGTAGTTCTTACCCCTTATGACTTCCACATCCATTTGAAGTCTAACTGTTGACCATTTGGGGGCTGGAGGGGGCCACCACCTCGGCCCAACTCCCTCCACATGTGGTTACGACCGCTGAACCGGGAGCTACGAAAAACTAAACTGGCGGGAATTTATAAGTGTAGGTTAATTAAGTTTAAATGCGGATTAGTTAAGTTAATCTAGCATTAGCGCTTAATATGTGCTTAAACAGTAATACAATATTATCTTCCATAATCCTACTTAGCATTAATTAATCTAACATTTAAGATGGTGGAGAATTCATACGCAACACTAAACTTGGCAGGAATGCCAAATTTAGAAAACTAACTGGCAATTTCTCTAGTTTTGGAGGAGAAATTGGGGCAAAGTTGGTTTTGGTCATAAATCACTCAAATTTCGACCAAACTTAGCTCAGAAAGAGTCATTATAGGCTAATTGCATGTTGGGAACTCAATGAATTAGGTTTTAGAGGCAAAAAAGGTCATATATAGGTGTTTTAGTGCATTTGAATATTTTTTTAAGGCTAGGGCCACTAGGTGTTGGGGTTATTTCCAGAGCATATAGAGTCGAAATTAAACAAACAAATAGTCATTTTTGGGAGATTATGATGTTTTAAACTCACTGGGATAGATTCCAAGAGGTTCTAAGGCTTGTAAAAATAATTTTAGCATACTTGAAACTAATATGAAGGTCACACTATGAAGCTGGACCAAGGAGATGTAGCCCAGGAGGGGTGAAATCCTTTATAAAAATTTCTCTATGTTAAGCTTTATTATATGTGCTTTCTGGGTTTACTATTGCTTCTATTATGTCATTTAAAATTATGCTTTTTAAGCTTATGACAAATTCATAATTTCACTAAGCACATTGTTTTCCAATCACATGCTCTTAAACAAACTCATGAAGGATAAGTAAAACAATGCAAAGAAATGTTTATATCTAAAATGAAACTAGAAAAACATTAACGAACAAGTAATTTCAGATCAAGTTGGTATCAGAGCACAATATTTCTTGCTTGTTTTACTTGAAGTGTTTTAATAGTGCAAAATTACTGATGCTTACAAGGTTGAGATTGCAAAGAGGAGAAGGGAAGCTACTCATAGCTAGTCCAGAAGTTAGGACAAGAAGTAAGAAGGCCAAAAAAGCATACTCCTTACCCAAAGGACCACTGACGGCAACACTTGAAGCACAAGAGGAATTAATTTCACAAGAGGATGAAGTGGTTGAAGAGATACAAGTTGTAGAGATAGAGCTTGAATCTATAGTCAAAATTTTAGGCCATGAAGGAGCTCATGAACATTTTGAAGAAGGATTTCAAGAAGGAGTTCAAAGAAATGAAAAGGATGGTGAAACTTATGTATGAATATTTTATGGCAAAGGAAACTGGAGAAGGTTCAAAACATCCTCATAGAGGAGAATCTTCAAACAAGAAAAGGAGGAAGAGAGGAGCCTGCAAGCTAGTGGTGGAAAACCACCTCCTTCTCCACCACCACCATCATCATCATCCTCAGCAACATCTGCGTCTTCCAAATCCTCTACAAAAACTCATACCCATACTCATTCCAATATCCCAAAAGGTAATACTTTGTTACTCAATTTGTTCATCAAATTTTAACTTCCTACATATAATGGAGAATTTAATTCTGAAAGACTAGATAATTGGATTTGTCAATTAGAAGTTTACTATAGAATTCAAATTCTACAAGAAGACGATATTAAAATCAAATTGGCTTCATTAAGGCTAGAAGGAGCAGCATTAGTTTGGTGGGAGGAAAAGACACAAGAGGAAATGCACATCCATGGTAATATTTCCATTTCCTGGGTTGAATTCATTTCTTCCATTAAAAGACAATTCTATCCATCAGCCTATATGCAGAAAGCAATAATGAGTTGGAAAAACTTTAGACAACTTAAAGGTCAAAGTGTCCAAGAGTATAAACAATAGTTTAGGAAAAGGGATTTATCACTTAGAGTAGACTTAAACTCACAAGATACACTCTTGAAGTGTATAGGAGGTCTACATTCCTACTTAAAACACATTATTCTCATGTTTAACCCAAATAACTTAGATGAAGTATGTGTGCAAGCCACACATCTTGAAGAAAGGGGTAAAAATATTTCTGAAGAGGGTAGTAAGAAGAAGCCATTCAAGGGTAAGGGAAAAGAGAAATGAGGAAAATGGAAGGGAAAGAAGAATGCAATTATGAAGCAAGAAGGGGAGAAAATAACATGCAAACATTGTTCCAAAGAGGGGCATGATGAAGATCACTATTGGAAACTACATCCCAAACTAAGACCAAAGAAACCAAATAAGAAAGGGAAACAAAATACAACTGCCACCACACAAAAAGATCTTGGATCTGATTCAGGAGATGAAACCAAGATAATTTCCATGGTTAACAAAGGAAAGGAAGTAATTGCAAGTTCTAGTACCCCAAAAAATCAGAATAACACTTCAAATGAAGACACAAGGATAGCATTATTCCATCTTCTAATCATACAAATATTGATGCCTTATTTGATACAGGGTCACAAGAAAACCTGATTTCAGAAGACTTAGTTAAAAAATTGAACCTTGAAACTATACCTCATAATAGGCCATACCCTTTGGGTTGGATAATCAATAATGCAAATTTACAAGTGACAAGGAAATGTATTTTCAAATTTGCTATTACTGCTAACTTTGTTGATGAATTTGAGTTACATGTTGTACCACTTGATATTTCAGGGATTATCTTGGGTATTCCATATTTTTGTGACAAGAAAGTGGTCTTCTACTGTCATGAGAGAAAATATAATTTGATCAAAGATGGAGTGGAGTATATTGTGAGAGCTCATTGCAAGAAACTGAATATCTCTTTAGTTAATGTAGGGAAAATGAAGAGGCTAGTAAATGAAGTAAAAATTTTGTGCTTATCATGATCAAGAAAAAGGACGATGTTAACTATGAATCTTTTGAAGGATTTGATGAAAAATTGAAATCTTATTTGTTTGATGTGGTAAGTCATCATGGCAAGATGTTTCAAGAACCAAAATGGTTGCCACCTAAGAGGGGAATTTAGAATGAGATTCAGATGCAACAGGATGTTCCACTTCCAAATATTGGTATGTATCACATATCAATCATGGAAATTTTGGAAATCAAGAAGAAAATCTAAGAGTTTCTGAATAAAGGTATCATACGCCCATCTACTTCGCCATGCGGTTCTCCAATAGTTTTGGTTCCAAAGAAGGATGGGACTAGGCGCATGTGTATCGATTTCCGTGCAATGAACAAGATCACGGTAAAGAATCACTACAAACTTCCACGCATTGATGATTTTCTTCATCAGTTAAAGCATGAAAATTATTTCAATAAGTTAGATTTTAGAAGTGGTTATCATCAAGTTAGGATAGCTAAAGAAGACATTTGGAAAACTACTTTCAAGACTAGACAAGGATTGTATGAGTGGTTAGTTATGCCATTTGGCTTAACAAATGCACCATCTACTTTTATGAGAGTGATGAATGATGTAATTAGACAATTTATAGATGAATTTTTCATTGTTTATTTAGATTACATACTCATATTTATCAAATCAAGAGAAGAACATGTCATGTATGTGAACAAGGTACTTGATGTTTTGAGAAAAGAGCAATTGTTTCTTAAGATGTCAAAGTGCGATTTTGGTAAGACTTCATTGGTATATTTGGGACACATAGTTGGAGGAGGTGAATTGAATATTATCCTTCCAAATTTGAGGTCATTTTGAATTGGCCCAAGCCCAATACAGTTATTGAGGTAATAAGCTTTTTAGGGGCAGCACAATATTGGAGGAAATTTATTGCTAGTTTTTCTTCCATTGCAACACTGTTACATGCATTGACAAGCATAAATAAAGTCTTCCATTTGGGAGATTTGCAGCAGAAATCATTTGATTCTTTAAAGAAAAATATAAGTTCAACACTGGTACTAGCAATTCCAGATCTAAGACATCTATTTGAGATCCAAACGGATGCAAGTGATTATGCTATGGGAGCAGTGCTCATATAGCATGGTAAGCCTATCTCATTTCATTCTGAAAATTTTGATGGAGCTGTGACTAAATATCCTACATATGATAAAGAGTTATATGCATTGGTACAAAGTGTAAATAAATGGAAGCATTACTTGATGGGAAAAGAGACCATTATCCATACCGACCATCATTCATTGCAATATTTACAATCACAGTCCAAATTGCAGCAATCAAGGCATTTTAGGTGGATGGGTTTTCTACAACAATTTTTCTTGGTTATCAAGTACAAGAAAGGAATCTACAATAAGGTAGCTGATATTATCTCTAGGCCTATTGTAAATTCAGCTATTATTCTCAAGCACAATTTTATTATGCATGAAAGTTACATTGAACAGTATGTGAATGATAGTGATTTTCAAGATGTGTATGAGAACTTGAGTAAGGGAAACCAAAGTGAAGAGTTCGATTATCATGTGAATAAAATTTTGATGTATCACTTGGGAAAGTTATGTATACCACAGGGAGAAAGAAACAATATCATAAGGGAGGCGCACACATCATTGATTTGCGGGACATTTCAGTGTAGGCAAGATAGTAGCGCATCTGAAAAGGTATTGTTATTGGCCATGCATGAATGAAAGTGTTTCTCATTTTATTAGAGGATGTTATTTATGCGCAACAAGTAAGCCTAGCAATAGGAAGCTTGGTTTGCACACACCACTTCTAGTTCCTTCTCATCCTTGGGAGAGCATCTCAATGGATTTTGTAAGAGGCCTTCCTATGTCAAGGAAAGGTCATGATTATTTGTATGTTGTGGTAGATAGATTCAGAAAAATGTGTATTTTGATGGAATGTAAGAAAGCTATTATAGCTGAAAAAACGCTAATATTTTCTTTCAAAATGTATGGATCCTTTTTGGTCTTCCTACTATTGTAAGTGATCAAAATTATTCATTTGTTGGGAATTTTTGGTCAAAATTATGTGACATGATAAATACAAAGTTGAAGAAGAGTATATCATTTAATCAGCAAACAAATGGTAAAACAGAGGTGGTCAATAGGGCTATTATTCATCTTCCAAGAGGTTATTTCAGTAAGCATCCCAAGTTATGGGACGAACAGTTACACTACATACAACATGGATACAACTGGGAAAAACATTCTTCCACAAATACATCGCCATTTGAGGCATGTTTTGGCTACTTGCCAAGATCGCCATTGGACTTTATCTTTGAGAAAGATGTTGCTATAGATGGACATAGTGACATAGATAAAGCAAGAAAGTTCATTGAGAAAATTCAGTTGGTACATCATGTTAGTGTCAGTATTTGCATACTTCCACCAGGGATCAAAACACATTTGCATGTTCATCTTAAGTGTCCCATTCTAAATAAATTTTTCATCACTCCATTAGGTCATGATATAAAATTATTCCACTGGTGGTTGTCCTTGTCAAATAAGCTTCATTCTTCCTCAGAAGAGAATATTGGCTGACTCATTCTCATGATTCCTTGAGCATAATAACACCTATGGAAATGCTCTGTTCACTTGGAAATATTTAAAGTCAAAATCTCATTCAAAGGTCAGGTCAAAAAAGTAGTCCCATTAGGTCATTACGGTTTTTCATTTCTCAAGGTCATTCCTTCATTCAGATGAGGTTAGCACATATATGAGAGGGACTAAATAACATCATCATGAGGTAATTATCATACTATAAAAGTTGTATTTTTTTATTTTAATGACTTTTATATCAAAATATCATTTTTATAGAAAAGTCAAATATGTAATTTATTTCTACTTTTCCAAATGTAATTTTATGTTATCATATGTAATAATTCATCCCAAAGCTATCAAATGAAATCATGTCTAGCCTAAGTGGAGCAAAGAAAGCCAAAATCCATGACTTGATCAACCTGCAATGCCAAAAAGGTCAGAAAGATAAAGAGTATTAGTGCCAAAGTCTAAAGAGAAAAATGAAACATTAGAAAAGTGGGTATTTCAAATGAAAATTCAAAACCACTAAAATCCATTCAAAGTATAAAGGCCTATTTGTCAAAGAGGAAACCTTCATTTGTGCGTTTTCCATGGAGAGAAACGTGATTTTGGAGCAAGAAGGTCGAACAAGAAGAAAATTTGAAGAAATTGCCTGGCGCTGTGCTCATGGGTTAGGCGCTACACATAGGCCAAAGGCGCTACGCATAGGACCTTTCAGCCAGTGTGATTTTTCTCAGCGCTGCGCATAGGCTAAAGGCACTACGCTCTTGGGTGAGGCACTACTCATAGAGCTAGAACCCTCCCAAATTCTTCCAAAAAATTCAATATTGCCTCTTTGTCTCTAAAACAAGTAAGTAGACCCTTAAAACTCCCTCTTTCACCATTTTTATGCTTATGAATGAACTTTCATATTAGTAAGAAAATCACAAAAACCCTAGTTTTCCTAAAATCCCCATCCCCATGAAATTTTTTCCTAAAACCTCCTTGTCCAAAATTATTATCCCTAGACCCTACTACTTCACCCCATACTCCCAAAAACACTACAACTACCCATCCCTAAGTCCCTTTACCCTTTTCCATTAAAAACCCAATTTATAGGATTTCACCATTTTTCCTAGATTTCCCCCATACCTCTGACCTGTAATTAAATTATCATTTTCATCTCCCTTCACATTTTAACCTCACCATAATCATCCTTTAAGTGTCAAACCTTATACCTACCTTTCCCCTTAGAACACCCTGTGAATTTTGACCTAATTTCCTTGCCCTAGCTGTTTGACTCCCCTTGATCCAGCAAAAACCCTACACAATCAAAATCAAAACCCTGAGCTACTATACCTAGCCTAAAATATTCTTTCCTTAGTCATCTTGGCTATGATATTTATGGAGAGGTCCCTCCCCTTGCCTAGTAGGGCTAGATACTTGGCTAAGCGTGGCTTGTGGTTACCTTGGAATTTCCTTTTTTAGCCCAAGATTCAATCTAAGTGATAACATTTTGGCGACTCTACTGGGGACAAAAAAGTAAGAATGAAAAGAAAAATTTTCCCTAGAAAAGAACGACAAGGATCAGATCTAATTGTTGATGGTGAACAACAGTTGGACACATATGAAGGCTGAACCATTCACCTGGCGATTCCATTCACTGAAAGATCCAGAAAATCAACACCTCATGGTGACTCCACTACACGAAGATCAATAGCTTCAACATTTTACAAGATGCAAATTGTTGCAAGAAGGTATGCTCCCATGAGTTGAGATCACATTACAGGTTTCCCAAATAAAATGCCTAAGGTAGATTTGCAAAGGAATTTGCCTATGTTCAAAAATGTGAAAGGTAATGATGCTGCACTTCATCTGATGAGATTTCATATGCATGTGCGTAGATTAAAGATTGATTTTCCTGAAGACTACTTGATGAAGATATTCATGGTCACTCTGGAAGATGAAGCTCGATATTGGTATGAAAGTTTGTCATCTACTTGTATTTACTGTTTAAAGGATTTTTATAGCATATTCTTTGAAAGGTATAAATAATCTTGTCCATCCTTAATATTAGTTCAGAACTGTTGTAAACATGTTGATAGTTTTATTGAAAATCTTGAGAATTTTTATGGAGATGATGAATTCATGGACAATGAGATCATGGAAGCCCTATATGAAAATCCATTTTAGCAGTATAAAGAAATCTTAGAGGCTACTTATCAAGATGCTCACGAAATTTTGCAACAGGCTGAAGATCTTTATACAATAGAAGATGGTATGCAGGAAAATGAGGTTCCAATCTCAGATTGTGGTAAATTCAAGATGGCTGATCCATATCTAGATTCAAATTGTGATGATGAAGAGTATGTTGTTCCAGATCCCATGAAGGAGAGCTCTATTGTTGAGGTCACCTCGAATGAAGAAAACAGAGTCATAGACCTAAGTGTTCTCATCCCATTAGAACAAAGTATTCACGAGGAGGTAATCCATTCCCTTTGTTGTACCTTAAGATACAATCCCTTAGCTGTGATAATGAATCAATGCTTAAGACATATTATAATTATGTCACAAATTTTTATGTCTCTGTTTTATTAACCCTCAAGTATTTATATTCAAACTCTTAAATGTCAAATATTATGAATGCTTCATAATGCTACCATCTGTTGATGTTGAATGAAGTGACTAGAAGAAAATGTAAGAAGAAGTCCAAACTGATATGTTGCTTTATACAGAGAATACCATTCCAAACCCCAGAAGAAATATGTGAAGGAAATAGTTAAAACAAAGGAGCACCAATTAAGTTTGTTAAACTCTTTTTCATAGAAATGAAAAGAAACCTACTGCTCATAACCTTTTTTTATTCATAGATGGAAATACATAATGAAAACTGGAATACACTTCAACATAAACAAAATGCCAGAAACTTGCTTATTCATTAATCTTTGAATCTTTGAGTACAAAAATATTTTTCTGGAGGACCAAAACTCGGAACCTCTCCTCCGCTTGAAAGTTACATTAAATATAGTAAAAAGCAGTTTGGAACTATTGTAACCAATCCTAACTACCAAAACTAATTCAAGACTTAGAAGGTTGTCTATTACATGTCTTGAAAATGTCTTATTACAATTACATTGTCTTCAGAAAATAACATAAAATAAATATCCTAATCTATATGAATTGCTGATGAAGTGGCTTCTTTTCCTTGATCAACTGATTTGTCTTTCTTTGTTGCTGATCCTTTTGGAAGGTCAGTTATCCAAGCTCTGCACTTTTTCCATATTTCTACCTTCGTCCCGGATGAATGCGTCAGATTGTGATATTCCCATATGAATGCAGTGATTCGGTCATAAGAAGGCCATTCAGAAAAAAGAGTTTTTACCATCCACAAGAGTTGAAAATGTCTCTGCAAGAAGTTGACCATTGTATTTCCTTTAAGCACCTGAGTCTTTTCATGCTTGTTATCAATCTTGCTTATTGTCATCACTAGTAAATTCTCATAAGAGCTCCATGGAAAAATATTTCCTTTAGCTCCCCAAAATGATGGCAGGCCTACCCTTGTCATTTTATCAAAAGATATATCAAATTGACTTACTGCTTATTTGATTTTCATTAGTTTCTTTTCTGAAACCTTTCTAAGATCATTCCTGATAATAATTTTATTAATTTCCACTGCATATAACATTTTGTCATGCATATCATTCTCCTCTAACTCCTGATCTGATTTGGAATTGATAAAATCAATAAATATTCTAGCCCAAATGGCTCTCTTAATCCCTTTTTTCTTATCAGACATAATTTGTTCTTCACACTCCACAATAAGGCTTTTTTCTTTTGCAATTATCATCAGGAAGCACCAATTGGACTTCATTTATGAAATGATATCAGTCCAAATGATATATTTAACTTGTATTAATGAAATATTACCTTTCATTCTTTCTTTGAGATTCTTAATCTCAGCTTCAGCATTTTGGAAATCCATTTTGTATTTATCTGCTTCATTTTCCATGACCTTCATCAATTTTGTTGTAGTCTCCAGATCTTTTTTAGCCTTCCTTCTATCTCTTTCATTCATCTACAACTTAGTATTTAATTGAATAATTTGTGTTTGAGGGTCTTCATCACCTGTAGGAAAAACAAAAGTACAATTATGATTATCAATATGATTTTGTAATGAAATTGTAGCTTGCTTTACTTTGGAAAGTTCTTCATCCTTCTGCATGAGTTGCTACAACAACTTTTCCTTTTCCTTCTCTACCTCTGCAGCTTCTGTAGCCATTTAATTTTCACCAGTAGATAACTTCAATTTCTTCCTTAATGTAGATATCTCTACCTCAGCACTTTGCATGAATTTCTGCATAGCAGTCTTGTCACTAGGGTCTACTCCAATCTTTATAATAATCTTCTTCAATTCTTCGTTTTGAACTGTTAAGGCTCGTGAGTTAGCCTTTTCTAACTTCAACTGTTTAATTACTTTGCCCAACATATTCTCTACCTTTATTTACATGGCATTAGTATTTGTGAGGTCATTTACAATCAATTGACCTGTTTGCATATGCAAGTTCATTTTATCAATTAGAGGAATATTCTTTACATCCAGAGTCACATTAACATTGTTGAAATTGTTGGAAGGACCAATTGACATATTTGTAGGATGTGAGAGTGAAATTCTAAACTGATCTTTCTCAAGATCCATTACAGTCAACAACCTTGTTTGTTCGGTAGTAATTTGATTTTCAGCTTGGGCCTCCATGTTGGCCTTCATCTTCTGATTCCTTTATTCAATTTGAGAAAACGTCTATTTAATCAAGGGCACCTATTCATGAGAAGCTTCATGATTCCTGGGTGAGGCAGGAGCATTTTTTTCTTCTCCCAAATGCAAAGAAAAACCAGGAGCAGTAGATGCAGTCTCTTTAGTAATTTTTGTTCTCTTCATGGCTCCCTGCTCTTCATCATCTAGATCAATCACCATTTCCTTGGTTCTTTTAGCTATTTTCTCTGCTATAATAGGAGTTTGAATGTTAGCATCTACTGAGTTCTTCACATCTTTACATGCTATCTTCTCTTGCTCTGGCCTACTTTCATGAATAAAATCAGAATATCCATTCTCAACCCTTCTATTTGAAATAACACTGTATGGGTCATAAGCCCAACTTTCTCCTAATAACATCTACATGTCATCTAACATTTTTTTCACTTCATCAAATGCCTCTCTCATATTTACTATGAAAGGGCCTACAACCATGGGTAATTTGTACATGTGACCTTTCTTCATAGGCATAAAATGAACCTGATCAACATTTAGACTCCGTCTAATGAATTGTAAAGTAAAAAGCCTCATTGGCACAAAATTTGGGAGTCTGTAAGGCTCAACACTTGCTCCATATAGCCTTATTTTAGAATATTCCTAAAAAACAAACCAGTGTCCATATTTAAAATTGTTTCCTAAATGCAAAAACTCCTAAGCTTTAGGTAGGAAACAGGGAGGAGGACTTCCATTCAGTATTTTGTATGCAGTGGGCATGTAATAACTAGTAAAATCAAATAACCCAGCCTCATTTTGTTCCCTTCTAACTACATCTGTCCAGAATATCACTGATTGTCTTCTTTTATTCACATCCATAATATTTAGGCCTAAATGCATGAACGCTTCCAAATTTTGGTATAAGAACAAATATACAATTAATGAGGGAAATTTAAAGGAACCTGTTAATGAGAGGCTCATCAGCTGTGAGTTGACTGCTTCCTGCCAATATGATGGAATATCCAGCACCATTCCTGGCTTCATCATCATGGCAAACATTCCTAGAACTGATTTATCCACTGCATTATCATCATCTTTACCAATAATTTTTGCAATATGACTCAAAATTGGATGGGTCTCAGCATCAAAAACCTTCATATCAAACTCCTTGCAATCTTGCTAAAAATGCTTCATGTCAGGCTTCAATTGAAACATAAATTGATTGAATTCTTCTCCTGCAAGATTATCATAATACTGAACTAGAGAATTGTCAGAAAACTGAATGGATGACTCTGACTCAGGATAGCACAGAGCTTGGTGGATTAATAGGGTAGACACCTGCAAAGCATTTTCTCCTTGGGAGTTCATAACAAAACACTTCCCTAGATACATAAAAGATACCAACCAATAGATGAATTCAGGGAAAAGTTGGGTTTTAGGGATGCATGCAAACAAGACTCTAGACTTGATCACGACAAAATATACAGGAGAGGCATTAGCATTCAAGACAACTTGTTGGTAAAAGGGGAGGTGAATTACTGAACAAAGGGTATCTTGAATGTCCCTCTCATTATCCATGAGAGGGAAATGGTTGGTTGAACCTGACAAGGATGACCTTTTAGCCATGGTTAAAAGCTTACGTCGAAAACTGTTTACGGGGTGGTCAGATTTTGCAGGTGGTGGAGAGCTCAAACGAGGTGCAGCACAGTAATTCACAAGTAAATTTGAAAAATAGACAAAAAATTCTCTAAATAGGTGGCGCAGGTTTTGAATTAATTGCTGACAAGACACGCTAGCAACCGTTAACTCTGCTTGATGTGGAACACAGCTGGGACCAACTCAACATCCTACGTCATTGTGGGGGCTCTCGAGGTACGAAGGAAAAATATGGCTGGTGCCCCCGCATTATATCTCCGTCGTTGATATCTGTTGTCCCCACAGTCAACTCAGTCAACTGTGGAGGCACTCCACATGATATCTATCATGCTAGTTGTGCTCGCGGGTTGGGATTTTTGATAGAGATTTTAACGATTGGCGCTCTCCGCCATTCAAACCAATCACTATTTAACCTTTAATATGGACTCACAGCTATAAATTTTAAATGTTTAAACTTAAACTTTAATGAACATCAATATTTTTTATGCTAAACTATAAGAGTTCAATACTTTAACATATTTTCCCACATTTTATATTTTTTCAAATATTTGAAAAATAAAAGGATACGACTATGATCCACAACACTCCTTATTAAAAACAAGATGAGATCTTTGTTCAAGTAAGTGAAAAATGTTCTTTGGATGAATCTGTGGTAGATGATAGAAATGTAAGTTTTGGGTTTCAAGAACAATCTGAAGTTTTCCCTCTTATGACTGATGAGTGTGATAACAAACATGATAATCCGGTTGCCATGTCATATGAAGATGATCAACAATATATTGAAATTGCAGAGGACCAGTGCATTGAGGACTGTCATTCAGATTTTTCTTCCCATGTCTCATGCTTTGAATTGTTTTTTCAAGAAGAAATATGCTCACCTACTTGTTTAGAATTTTTTGAAGACCAGGAACACACTTTTGTTGAGGTACATTATGAAAAGAGATCAGATTCAAGAGAAAAAGCTACCTTGTTTATTCTAGATCAGCGAGAGGTAAATATTCTTGATTTTCAAGATCTCTTCGGTAGTGTTATGCCATCATTGGAGAAGTTGAATGTTGTTTTGTTTGTCAGCATAAGCCTTGGTTTTAGTTTCTATTGTGAGTTTCCTACATGTACATCATTATGCTTTCTCAAAGAAAGTGAGAGCAGAATTCAAGCAAGTAACCATCTACCAGATTGGTTACATTCGAAGGATCACTTCACATGATTGTACATATGTCTTCAGTAGGCAGGTGGTTGCCATCAATATTTAAAACCCTCAAGTCTTGGTGATGTACTGCCATCAATAAGTAGGGTAAGTTGAAGTTTTGAGTTGGTTTCACAATCATTTTTCAGTCAGTCTTGAGTCAGTCTTGAGTCAGTTTATTGAGTCAAGTTTATTTCATTATTCAATTTGGTTTTTAGCTTTTGACTCCATGCCCAATGGATAGGCGCTTGGTCTATGGTGTTCTTGGTACCTCCAAGGAGGTACCATCCCCAGCTGGAGCCAATGTTAGTGTCAGTATTTGCATACTTCTGCCAGGGATCAAAACACATTTGCATGTGCATCTTAGGTGTCCCATTCTGAATAATTTTTTCATCATTCCATTAGGTCATGATATAAAATTGTTCCACGCTTCATTATTCCACAGAATAGCATATTGGCTAACTCATTCTCATGATTCCTTGAGCATAATAACACCTATGGAAATGTTGTTGTGAAACCAGCTCAAAAAATAGAAGAAAAGAGATATCAACGCCTTATAAATAAGCCACTTCGAGGGGGCAACCTCCAATACATTACATAAATGAAAAATTATTGGATGATTCAAATTACAAAACCTCCTTTCTATATATAGGAGTCCATGGGGCCACAATGTAATCCTAGTCGACCTAACAATAATAATTTAAGGGCACAATAATAACAGTATGGGGGTTATAGGGATACAATAATAACAATAAGGGGGTTACACTAACAACAATAAGGGACTATACTAGTAATATAGGGACCTAAAAAATGCTCTGTTCACTTGGAAATCTTTAAAGTCAAAATCTCATTCAAAGGTTAAGTCAAAAAAGTAGTCCCATTAGGTCGTTAGGTTTTTTCATTTCTCAAGGTCATTCATTCATTCAGATGAGGTCAACACATATATGAGAGGGACTAAATAAGATCATCATGAGGTAATTATCATACTATCAAAGTTGTATTTTTTAGTATAATGACTTTTGTATCAAAATATCTATTTGATAGAAAAGTCAAATATGTAATTTATTTCTATTTTTCCAAATGTAATTTTATGTTATCATATGTAATAATTCATCCCAAAGCTTTCAAATGTAATCATGTCTGGCCTAAGTGGAGCAAAGAAAGCCAAACTCCATGACTTGATCAACCTGCAATGCCAAAAAGGTTAGAAAGATAAAGAGTATTAGTGACAAAGTCTAAAGAGAAAAATGAAGCATTAGAAAAGTGGGTATTTCAAATGATAATTCAAAACCACTAAAATCCATTCAAAGTATAAAGGCCTATTTTTCAAAGAGGAAACCTTCATTTGTGCATTTTCCAAGGAGAGAAACGTGATTTTGGAGCAAGAAGGTCGAACAAGGAGACACATTTGAAGAAATTGCCTGGCGCTGCTCTCCTAGGTTAGGCATTGTGCATAGGCCAAAGGCACTGAGCTTAGGACCTTTCATCTAGTGTGATTTTTCTCAGTGCTGCACATAGGCTAAGGGCGTTGCGCTTCTGGGTGAGGCACTGCTCATAGAGACAAAACCCTCCCAAATTATTCCAAACAATTCAATATTGCCTCTTTGTCTCTAAAACAAGTAAGTAGACCCTTATAACTCCCTCTTTCACCATTTGTTTGCTTATGAATGAAGTTTCATATCGGTAAGAAAATCACAAAAACCCCAGCTTTCCTAAAATCCCCATCCCCATGAAAAAATTTCCCAAAACCCCCTTCTCCAAAAATTATTACCCCTAGACCCTACTACTTCACCCCATACTCCCAAACACACTAAAACTACCCATCCCTAAGTCCCTTTACCCTTTTCCATTAAAACCCCAATTTCTAGGAATTTCACTATTTTTCCTAGATTTCCCCCTTACCTTTGACCTATAATTAAATTATCATTTTTGTCTCCCTTCGTATTTTAACCTCACCATAATCATCCTTTTAATTTTCAAAACTTCTACCTACCTTGCCCCTTAGAACACCCTGCGAATTTTGACCTAATTTCCTTTCCCTAGCTATTTGACTACCCCTGATCCAGCAAAAACCCTACACAATCAAAATCAAAACCCTGAGCTACTATACCTAGCCTAAAATATTATTTCCTTAGTCATCTTGGCTATGATATTTATGGAGAGAGCCCTCTCCTTGCCTATTAGGGCTAGCTACTTGGCTAAGCGTGGTTTTTGGTTACCTTGGAATTTCCTTTTTCAACCTAAGGTTCAATCCGAGTGATAACACATCACACAGTTTAAGAGCATCTTGAGAAGAGTCAAAGCAGCTACAAGGAAAGGCATGACAAACATCGGGTTGATCACAAATTCCAAGTTGGAGATGAATTTTGGTTGTACATAAGCAAAGAAATATTGCAAGGGGAAGGTAAAAAGCTCAAACCAATCCGTTATGGTCCATTTAAAATTCTGGAAAAGATTGGTACAAATGCATTCAAGCTAGATTTGCCTCCTTATATGCAAGTTTATTATGTCATTAATGTTGAGAATTTTAGATTATTTGATCCTCCTTTGATTGATGATCGAGGAGAGCATGCTCAACTGCCATCAATAGATGATTTCTCGCCATAATATCTTGATGAACTTTAACAAGATCTCATACTTGACAGAAGAATCAGAACATCAAGAAGAGGGAATGTTGAATACCTTAGAGTTGGACTCAAAGTTCAAAATCATTCAAAGTAAAAATGGTTGGAGATTGGAAAAGTGAGGGAGATGTAACCTCGCTTGTTGAACAATTGATAATATCTTTTGGGGTCCAAAAGGATTCTAGTGGGAAGGAATGTTCTAAAGCTCAAGTTTTAGCTAAAAATTTAAAGTGCTTGAAATTGCTTCAAACCTAAATGAACGGATAGAGTTCATCACCAGGATTCTGGTGCAACTTGTTTCATCAAAATCCGAGTTCGTATGATTGAGTTATCATTTGATGTTCATTTTCCAAAACATGCAAAAAATTAGCAGAACATGTACAATGCTAATGTGGCAGTAATAGTTAGCATTGCAGGAATATTATCTAGATTGCAGCTAGTGACACTATGACAAGTGTCATCCTCAGATTCACCAGATGGGTTAAGTAAAGAGAGAAAGTGAAGAGAGAAATTTCCCAATCACCTCCAATTCTTCCTAACTTGGAATTTGACTTTTTTTTAGGATTGGAGTGAAACCCAACCAGAGGGTGCCACATGTCCTCTCTGGTCGGCCACCTCCTAATTTATGGGGCCAAATTTTATGGACTGGACCTTGGTCTAATGGTCGAATTATGTGATGACATCAATGGTCAAACTAAGGTTTGGTGGTGTTATTATATATATATATATATATATATATATATATATATATATACATGTTTTCATCTCACATTTCAACGGCCTTGACTAAGTATGGAGGAGCCTCTACCTAAATCTATAGCAGATTTAAATGTGGCCAAGTCAAAAAATTTGGCTGGTGAATTTCTTTATGATTTGGCACAAAACTTTATGGCGGATTTGGGGCTCAAACCCCTAACTTCCCGCCTGCAAACCAGCTGCCATACCGTCTCATCCACTGAGTAGTTCTTACCCCTTATGACTTCCACATCCATTTGAAGTCTAACTGTTGACTGTTTTGGGGTTGGAGGGGGACAAAACCCTCCCCATGTGGCTGTGACCGCTGAACCAGGAGATGCGACAAACTAAATGGGCAGGAATTTATAAGTGCGGGTTAATCAAGTTTAAATGTGGATTATTTAAGTTAATCCAACATTAGCAGTTAATACGTGCTTAAACATTAATACAAGATTATGCACTGTAATCCTTCTTAGAATTAATTAATCCAACATTTAAGATGGCAGAGAATTTAGAGGCAGCGCCAAAATTGGCAGGAATGCCAAATTTAGAAAACTAGCTGGCAGTTTCTCTAGTTTTGGAGAAGAAATTGGGGCAAAGTTGGTTTTGGTCATAAATCACTCAATTTTCGACCAAAATGAGCTCAGAAAGAGTCATTCTAGGCTAATTGGTATGCTGGTAAATCAATGGAGTAGGTTGCAAAGGTAGAAAAGGTCATCTACAGGTGTTTTAGTGCATTTGAAGATTTTTGAAGGCAAGGGCCACTAGGTGTTGGGGTCATTGCCAGAGCTTCTAGAGTCCAAATTCAACAAACAAATAGTCATTTCTGGGAGATTTTGATGTTTTAACCTCATTCAAATAGATTCTAACAAGTTCTAAAGCTTGTAACAACAATTTGAGCACACTTGAAGCTAATACAAAGGTCACACTATGAAGCTGGCCCAAGGAGATGTAGCCGAGGAGGGGTGAACTCCTTTATTAAAAAATATTTGTGTTAAGCTCTATTTTATGTGCTTGCTATGTTTACTATTGCTTATGTTCTATCATTTAAAATTATTCTTTTAATCTTATGACAAATTTATAATTTCACTAAGTACATTGTTTTCCAATCACATGCTCTTAAACAAACTCATGAAGGATAAGTAAAAAAATGCAAAGAAATGTTTGTATCTGAAATGAAGCTAGCACAACATTAACTAGAAAGTAATTTTAGATCGCAAAAGGATTACCCAACCCAGACACAAGTGCGAAAAAGTGTCGTGTTCAAGAGCGACATGTTTCTTTTAAAAACAAGTATAAAAGATGGATTCTTTTTCTCACCTTTTCCCCCACCATTATTGGCAAGTACCTCTTTATTTTTTCCAATCTTGAGGAGGATAAAATTTTCTTGTTGTATAAGCTCATCCTTCAGATGAGTCCATCTCAGTATTTTTAATGAACCCTAAGAAGGAGTGGTTCAGTCCTCTTGTAATCAATAGGTCCTGCATTGTTTAGTTTTAACAAGTCCAGCATAGGATTAACTCGGTATTTTTCAGTTTTAGGGAGTCGGAAGAAAAACATAAGTAAAATCCGTAGTGTTATTTTTCTTAAGTTTAGTCTCTCAAACCCGAAAAAGGATAAAATTATGTAGGAGAGAACTCTATTAACCATGTTTAGTCAACGTATACTTTTTTCGTATTTAGTCTAGTTCAATCTAGAAAAGGGGTAAACTTATACCGAGTAGACTACTGTTCATTTATTTTAATGAGTTCGAGACTCAAGTGCTTGGAAATATTTTCATGTTTAGAGAGTCTAAAAAGGGATTAAAAAAAGACTCCATGGTTTCACTTTTTCGTATTTTTTGAGAGCCCAAAAAAGTTATAAAAGTTTACTCTGTAGTCAAATGATTTGTTTTCAGACAAAACCTGTTCTCTTTTTATTTTCAGAGCAATGAGAAGGAGTTTTTTACCATAGATATTCTAAAGCAAATATCGAGAGAACCAAACAACCATTTTGTGAACTCTTAATTCTAGGTATTTAATCTCTTCATTGTCTTGCATTTCATCTGTTTAATTTTTCAATTTAAGTTTTTAGAATATATTTTTGGAGGAAAAATGGATTTAGAATCTGCCCTCAAGGGTGCGTAGGTTTTCGTGGCGGAACCTGCACACCCGATGATTTTTTAATATAAAAAAATAACCGTGCCATCGTGGTTTTTATACATAAATCGTGCGAAAAAATGCACTGCTTATAAACAAAAATTGCGCAAGCATCGTGGGGTTTTAAAAAAATTATTTTCTTTCTGCAAAAATTGCTCCAAATTCTCCCACAAGTTTTCTAATGTTCCTAAATGATTGTTTGTAGGAAACTAATCATGCTTGAGTGGAGAGAATGTGAGCATGAATCACATAGAAATGAAGCCATTTATATTCCAACAACACTTCGCGTGTTAAATAATTTTGGTTTATACAAATTTGGGCAATACAAGGAATAAAGGCCCAAGTGTAACTCATGAATTGGTTGGTTAATGCCTGGGATGTCCAGGAACAATTTTTCATCATCAAGGATCACATGCTTGTGATTGAGACGAAGGATATTTATTTCCTCACCAGTTTACCCCAAATAGGAAGAGACATTTCCTTATTCAGCACACGACCAGGGGGACTGCCTACTTCTTTCTATATGGTGCAATATTGCATGTGGGATTCACAATTGAAGGATGGTCATATCGACATAAAGACCATCGAATGACTAGAACTTAAAATCATTGCTTTTATAGTTACTTGATTGTGTGGTAGTGAAGCTTCTCATGTGGCTATGTTGAGGCCTCGAAATTCGCTGCCACGACATGGGGGAAAACCACTCGATCCGGACCTTAAAGAAACTCCTTTTCTGTTCAGTTTAGTGGCTGCGACTGGGGATAGTGGGACCAGTTCCCAATAAGGAATGATTTTGGGGTGTGCTTTGATTATACAACATGCAATGGAAAATTATTCTAATCTATCACATGCATCTATTTAAACTATCTATTCTACTATATACCCAGGGTGTTTCTTCCTTTATGTGATCTAAAGAGATATCTTTCAACTATTAGTATTGTAGATTATTTAACAATAAAAAAGGATGAAAATTATGTAAGATGATGCTTCTAACAAAATAGTTTGATTAGAATAATTTTGAAAAGTATATCGCATTCATATGTGTGATTATATCAGATAATAAATAAAAGAAAAATATTATTACATAAGTGCATGTAACATTCATCTATAATGAAATTTCAAATATATAATGCAATAAAAATATGTCTGTCAATCTATAAAGTAAGACTTAATACAAGTGAATAGAAGTACAATATGTATGAAGTTATACTCATGTAAACTGATAGTATATATCTGCTCCTCTTCACTTAAAGAAATTTAGAGGGTACAGTAGTGCAACATCAGTTAAACAACTTCAAATGTCAAAATATAATAGACTGTGTTTCATTAATTCATCAAAGCATTCACAAACTTACAATAGTGCATTCTTTGAGAATTTTTTTGAAAAATTTCTGGACCCTTCTCTAAATGCATGAGAGGGGTTTAAATACTAAACTAAATATGTTTTAAAAATAGATTATTTCACAAAAATAGAGGAGGTTTCAAACAACCATCATCGTAAGACTAACTTTAACTACAATCTAGGAAAATAAAGTAACAATATGGTTTATGAATTCTGATCTTTCTTTTGGATTTGATCCTGAAGTTGAAAAATATCTAGCATGGGATTGAGTTGAGTTGGCTGCGAAATCTTTGATTTGAGTTGTCCCTTGAATACTGCATTTAAGAGTGTTGGCTACGATATTCTTGTTGAATTTGTTAAATACTGCAGGGTTTGGTACTGATGATAAGGTTTGATCAGAAAATTCCAATAATTTTATTGATCAAAATTATTTACTTTTTTAATTGTTTCATCTTGAATTTTTTCCATTTGTTTGCACTGTGTTCCAACTGTTTGACTTCTGAGAGCACTTCAGACGTGCACTCTTTAATAAGTTTTTCTTTCAATATCTTTTCACATAAAAATTCAATAATTTCATTTGTCAACCTTGATTCTTCGATGTTGCTTGATTCTTAGTGAGTTGTACTTGATGCTGTAAATTAAGACATTCAAAATCCTTTTGAAATTGGAACATTTTCAATTCTATTTTCTCGCTAGAGTTAGAATTTTCTTGATTTAATATTCTTTCTAATTCTTGTATTCTATATTCTCTTTGCTTCAATAACATTTTAACCTCAGTAGCTTTATCCACAATGGCAATAGCATATGCCCTTGAAAACTCTAATAGTTTGGTTAAATTTTCAGTAGGATGAGTTAGAGGATCTTTCCATAAAACATCAACAGATTCATTTGTAAGGTATGTTACTGTATCATCAATTATTCTCCTTTTGCTTCTCTTGACTATAGCCTTCTCACTAGGACTGTAGAAGACATCCAGGAAAGGAATTTCCTCAACTTGTAACACTATCTGTTTTGTGGGATAAGCTGAGATGATCTCTTGATCATGAGTTTCAGGAACTTGTTGTAGTGGAGTAACAATTTCCACTAGCTTCTGGGAATGTTCAGGTGTATGAAAACTAGCAATTTCATCAGTATTGGGATTTGTTTTAGGAGTATTTATTGCTTTAGAAAACTCATCCCATTCACTATTCAAATTCTTTGGTTGGGACTTTTCTGATTGATGAAGTGTATCTTGATTGTGCTGAACTTCTTGGGAAGTTGACTCTGTTCCATTACTTCCTCCTTTCTCCTACATCTCAATCTCTTGGATTACTTGATAAATTATATTTTCTGGGTTTTCCTTTATGTTTTAGGATTCATTTTCAGAATGATCCAAATTCTGAGATTTATGCTATGATTTTCCTGACTCATCCTCATACATGTCTTTTACTTCATTATCCAAGCTAATACTTGGAGTAGGTCTGTTGACATCTTCAATAGTCAATAAATCGAGAATAATATTTTCCAATATTTTATTTATGTATGCTTGTAAGGCTTCCAAGTCATCTTGATTGAGTTGAATGGATTCAAAATTAAGTACATATGAAAAATTTTCGATGCCTTGAAAGAAATCATCAAATCTATCTATCTCTTTCACAAAAGGTTTTACTTTATACTATGTGATGTAGTTTTTAATTACATCATTTGGATCATATGGCCATCTTGGCATTACTGCCTAATTCAATAGATTAACTTTTGAAACTTCCTTGTAGTCATGACCAATATCAAAAAGTGCGAAGTACCGCACTGTAAAGGGAAATTAGGCCAAACGACCCTCTTAGCATCTTTAAGCTGTTTTGAAATACCATTTACAACAAGCTGGTAGGCTATCTCTCGTGCAAGTAACTTATCTGGAACATAATATGGAAGGATGTGAGTAGAAGCATAACTCCCAAATACTATGACATAAGTTAAAATTTCCTCTACGAACCATCTAGCAACAGACAGAATGTCTTTACTAGCCTCTTTGGAAACCCTAGGGGCGTTCTCATTGAATATCATTTGGTGCATAGGTAACATGAATTTATGGAAAATTTTGTAAAAATGCAAATGGAAGTCTGTATCCCAAAGAGCTCTGTGGTAAATGTGGATTGGGGTAGGGTCTTTGGTTTTCCATTTCCATCCCATGGTAGGAGAACTAGAAGAAAAACAAACTGCATCCACGACAGAGGCATTCATATAAAAGGGGGGTTTTCTCTAGATGAAACACTCTTTTAATCCTATACTCCATGATGTTTCTGGCTAAATTATTATATAGGATATTTTCCCAATTCAAAATTAAGGAATTGACGATTGTGTCAATCAATGGGACCCAATCTATAGAAAACCTAGTGGTATCATGTTTTGCATATAATCTAGACAACATACCAGCAGCATAAAAATAAGGGGAAGGAATTTGTGTTATTGGGTATGTACCGTGTTTATATAGTTTAAGATTTCCCTGGTCTTCCTTCCATTCCTGTATGACTTTCATCAAGTTTGGATGTTTTGATCTAAAGCTTTGAAGAAAAGTTCTGTCATAATTCTGCCGCGGGACGGGTAAGTGGTACATTTTCCTCAAATCTTCTGCCCTGAATGAACTGATATTATCTCCCTTTCAATCCTTGAATTTTCTTTCTTCTATGTTCAAGTGGTCAATTACCCACTTAACCATATCTGTATAGGGGAGAATCTTTTGCCTTGTTGCTGCCTTATGGATGAATGAACATGCAACATCGAAATAGGTCGAGTCTAAAGAAACAGACGTGCTTGGTGAAGCAACTTTGACTATTACCCTTGGCTTTTCATCCTAAAAAAGCTTATACATTTCCTCCCATGAAGAACTTTCGCAATCCTTGTTGCAGGTGGTGTCTGAGAATAGGGGAGACATATCTGAGTTTTTGGTAGATGGTGCTTGGGCAATTTCTTTGCCTTTCTTGCTCATCTCTATTTCTCTCGCTCCATTAAGTGGTTTCTTGATTTCAAGCAAACAGAGAAAACATTAAAAATATAGAGAAGTGAGAGGAGAATCGAATTGAAAAAAATATGGTGTTCAATCATTTAAAAACACGCTCGAAGTAGATATGAATCTATCAAAACCTTATTTCTAGGAAATGTTGTTAATAAAAAATAATCATTTAAAATCAAATATCTTACACCTTCACGTGAAGTATCTATCGATAAATTTAAGAAGTTGGATCACATATTCAGTTTGATTTGACATAAGTCATTTTTCATGCTTGATAAATTAACTACCATTCATCCCATATCGCAACTTATAATTTTTCCATTTACGATGTTATCCATAAATCCTGTGAAATGTGATCTGCACAAATTTCACATCACAAATTTTATGTGGTAAATGAGTTTTCTTTTAGTTAAGTCATGAGAAATGCGAAGTGCGCATTTAAGAAGTCAAGCGACTGCACTTTATCAGACTTTGGAATTTTATGTTTATTTCTTTATTGTCTCATCAGGTCAGCGTAATCACAACTTTCACTGAATTTCTTATAAGTTTGATCATTTAAATGAGGCGCGATGCGATTTTGGTTTATAACGGTGATTGAAGTGTTTGCAATAATATTTTTATATGATTTTGGAAAGAGTTTAGTGCATATCGCAACCTGCACGACCTAGTGGATTTTAAGTCGTTTAAGTTTGTAAGCTTTGCAATTTGCGATGCGCACTAAGGAATGAAAGCGGAAAAAGCAAAAGAAAAATTATCTCCCAATTTTTTTTGAATTAATCTAAAAGCATAAATGAAATGAATTTCCTAATTATTTTTAAAGGGTCTCCATTTATTAAAATTAATGGGGGTTGTTGTATAGAACAACAATTGGCGATTCACTTGGGAGAACCAACTATCTATGACTAACCTTTTGAAAATTCTAAAACTTCTTTGAAATAATAATAGTTGTAGGAATGAATTTCAAAAAAATAATATCTTACTAAGCAACTAAATTTATCTTAATTAAAATTCATAAGAATTCTTCTTTTAAAAATGTAAGTATGAGAATCTAAAATAGTCTTTACTTAGTTCAAAAAGATAAAGTAGGTGGCTCTTACAAATCAGCTTCATAAATATTTACTCTTTTATCATAGGTAGAGCCTTTGATCCAATAGGCAGTTTAAGCTCTTGCAGGGTTACCTTTTAACCAACAATTATTCATTGTCCCATCCAGTGTTTCTTACAATTTCCAAAAATAAATTCCAACCTTATACACTTGATCTTTTTTGAAAATTTATTTTCTTTTTTGTATTTTATTTCTATTTACTTCAAAGCCATTGCCTTGGCTTGGTAACCAAATAATGAAAATTCCATTCACTAGTTGTAATTAAACTGATCAAGCTATCTCTTGTTAAGACCCCTTGTCCTCTTGATATAATCTCAAGTCATTACCATGTTTTGGTAGGCAGTATTGGTAATGTTAGTTTAACTATTTCCTTATGAACATCGTAAACAAGCTCGTGAAGAGACTTATTATCTTTTAAGATTTTGCAGTATAATATTTTTTGAATTTCTTCTAAAAATTAATAATTTTTCCTGGATGGAGTGAATCATTGGCCCTCTTGAGGATTTCTAGATGATAATGTTGAGTTTTAGATTTCTTCTGTGTAAAAGAGTCTCTATAATGTTAAAGATTCTTTTCCTGACTGATAACAAAATAATCATGCTATATAAAGATGAGAGTTCCTCAGAGAATAAATAACTTCAGTAAAATTGCATGTTCCAGTGAAAACAAAATCTATTTCTCTTTCAAATATTTCGATTGTTTCCTTAACATTTATTATTTCTATAAGCGATAAATAAAAAAAGGATCATCTGATATGTTTATTTGAAAAGCCAAAAATTTATACTAAGCAACTTTTATTTTCCTAAGGGAAAGAAAAAGACATTAGTATACAGGGAATAGAAGGGGTTTCCTCCTATGAAAAGTATTTTTTCAAAATATGCCCATTAACAGGCAAAGAATATCTTTTGCATGATAGATCTTACAATAAGAATTTTGATGGGCCTATTTCTTCAATTATTTGAAATGGACCTAGCCAGAGTTTTTGAAACTTCATGTGTTTACCTTTTTCCTCATGCGCTTTGTCCCATTTCAATACCAGATCACTGATTTGAATTTTTTTTGGAGTAACAAAAGTTTAATCAAAAGAAGATTTTACTATCTGTTGATGATGGGCATGAGTATGTTTAGCTTTTTATCTTTCTTCTTCTAGCTTAAGAATTTGACATTGTCTAAGTTGCAGTGAAGAAGAAGGATATTCATCAATGAATTGAACTAAGGGAAGAGAGGGAATAACCACATTCGTACGAAGCACAACTTCTTTTCCATAAACAAGATTGAATGGAGAAGTGCCAATAGATGCTTTCTACGTTAATCAATCTGCCAAAAAATCAAATATCAATGACTTATGCCAATTTCGTTGGTTTTGATCAAAAGTTATTTTGATTATTATAATCAAGTTTTTGTTCGTGGAATCTGTTAAACCATTTCCTTGTGGGTAATAATTTGCAAAATACTTAAGTTTAAAACCTCTTTTGATTGAAAATTCCATCATAGATGTTCCTAAGAAGTAAGATGCATTATCAAACATTAAATTAGTAGGTAAACCACATCTAGTTATGATATATTGGTCGATGAAGTCAATGTTATTCTCAGATTTGGCTACCTTCAATGGAATTTCTTCCACCCATTTAGTAAAGTAATATGTAGCTGTGAGAATATATCTATGTTGTTTGGAAGAGTTAGGAACAATCTCACCAATTATATAGAATCCCCATTGTTCAAATGGTTGTTCAATATTAACTAGCTATAATGGGAAGGTTGGCTTCCTTTGTCTTCTAGATGCACTTTGACACACTTTGAATTTTCTTGCATATTCGTGAGAATATTTGAAAATTGTAGGCCAATAGTAACTTGCATGGAAAATTTTGTGTGCTGTCATATTTCCTCCAAAATGTCTTCCAGCTGGTTCATCATGGAGTTCTTGCAAGGCTTTCTCTCCTTTAGATTTTTCTAAGAATCTTAATAGTAAAAAGTCAAAATTTCTCCTAAACAATACATCATTGATTAATTCATTTTTCTTGGCCTTTAATCTCAAATCACGTTTCATTTTGTAAATGATTTGGGTTAGAGCATATCCATTTTTCAAATAGAATATGGGATCAGCGTATTGATATTGCACATCATTGAGGCTTACCTCTGATATTTGTACATTGTTACCTGAATCTTCTTCTGATGATAGATAGGATGCTCATGTTAGCATTCTACAAAAACCTTGAACTCTAAAAATTTTAGAATGTCTAATTTCCACATCATATTCTTGTAAAGAGGTAACTCAATTAGCCCTTTTCTCTTCCAATTCTCTTTGCATTAATAGTTGTCTCACTGCAGAGAATGGAACTATGATTTTGGTGTGAGTTTTTAGGAGAAATGACTTGAAATGATTTATAGCCTTAAAGACAAAAAATGCTTGCTTTTTGACTGATGAATAATTTAGTTTTGCACCTTGAAAATTGGCACTGAAAAATGATATTGGTGCTTCAATTTATTGGTCATTAAGTTGTGTTAAGACAACAACTTATGATGTATCTGATGAAAAAGTATATAAAGTAAAAGGATTAAGAAAATTGGGGGTAGTCAGGAATGGAGCATTGATAATATATTTTTTGATCAAATCAAATGCTTCTCTTTCATTATGTCCCCCTTTAAACACTGAATTTTTCTTAATCATATTTTGTAATGGTAAAATATTTGTGAAAATTCAGGGACAAACCTTTTAACAAGATTAATTTGTCCAAGAAACGACTACATAGCTTTCATGTTATGAGGGAAAGGAATTCTTTTAGTCTTTTCAATTCTTTCAGGATCAATATAGATACCTCTTTTTGACACAATGAATCCTAAATGTTTTCCTTCATCTAATGAAAAAAATGATTTCTTTGGGTTTAATGAGATGCCATACCTTTTACATTGCTCAAATACTTGCTTTAGGTCTCTTACATGATTGGTTGGTTGTTTAGAAAATACTATAATGTCATCTAAATAAATAAACATTTATTTATTGATAAGACCCCTAAAAGATGTGTCCATAGCTCTCTGAAAAGTGGCACCTACATTAATTAATCCCAATGGTATCTTTTGATAGGCGTAAGTTCCCAAATTAGTCTTGAATGTAGTCTTTAGTCTGTCATCTGGATGTACAATAATTTGGTTATAAACTGGGAATCCATCTAGAAAAGACATAAATTCAGAACCTGCTACTCTCTGCAGTACTTATTCCATGGTTGGCAATGGAAAGTTGTCCTTTTGACATGCTTTGTTTAAATTCTTAAAATCAATACAAATTATAATATGGCCATTTTTCCTCCTGATGGGTACCAAGTTTGAAACCCATTTAGAATGCCTAATTGGAAAGATGATCTTTGCTTTGAGGAGTTTATTCAACTCTGTTTTGATTTGATTTTCCAAATTTAGGTGAATCTTCCTCAACTTTTGTTGTATAGTTTTTTCATCTGAAACATAGGAATTGTGTGTTGAATCACAAAAGTATCATATGTTTTAAGATCAATATAATCCCAAGAAAAGATACTTTTGTACGTTCTAAACAACCTGATAAATGATAATATTTCTTCGAAAGATAGACCAAGACCTAAATTGACATTCTGTGGTTTTTCGTCAGTTCCTAGATTTACTAACTCAAATATTAAGGTAGAAATTTGAGTTTTTGAGTTAGTAACTCTTTTAAACCCGTCTTTCAGATCATAGAGGTCTTCTAACTTGACAAATGACTTAGGAATTGGATTTTCATCTTGTTATTATTTAATCTGAATGGCATGTTCATTTTCATCTACAATTTAACTATCATAATATCTTTCTAATGTTAAAAAATCTATGATATCTGAATCATCATTGAATACTCTCCAATTGGTAATATTGTCAAGAACAGATGGTCCAAAAATTAATTCAATGGAAAATCTATCAAGACTAAACTCTTGGGATGGAATTAACTTTGATGCTACATTAGCCAATAGATCTGCACTGGAATTCTACATTCTAGGCAAGGAAGAAATATTAAAGGCTAAGAAATGAATGGTCCATTCTTGGACTAATGATTGGTAATGATTTAAATGTCAAGAATTATAATGAATGATATTTATGACCTGTCTAACAATGATTTTCAAATCTCCTAAGACTTTAATATATTTGATATTAAGCTTAATGGATTTGTACAAACCTTGGACTAATGCTTCATATTCAACTATATTATTCATGCAATTGAATGCAAGTCTGCAGGCTAACATGGTTTTTTCTCCTTCTGTGCATACTAAAATATGGCTAGCGCCTACACCATCTTCAAATTTAGAACTGTCAAAATAAAGAGTCCAAAAAAATAAGTAACTGCTCGTTTATATAAAAAACTAATACATTTTGAAATGTCTAACTGGGAAAAAATCTCAATCTAAGAAGTAACTGCACTATCAAAAAAGGGTGATGGTTGAGCATTGAAATTTCCCAAAAATGATTCTACCGAGTAGTTTCTAATGATGTTATTATTGAATGCTACTGGCTCGTTTATTCCTTAAAGATTAGTTATTGTATGTTTCATGAAATTTTCACGGTCTATCCAGATTTTATTTGGATTTCCATTGTATGGTAGCCACATATGCGACCAGTCTGTTGAAAAATATCCATGAAGCTTTTCAGAGTAGTCTCTTCTTAATACTAAACCGTAAAACTCAGGAATATCATCCACCAATATATTGATTATTTGAGAAACCTTTGGATTTGATGATAATCTGATAGAAACATAATTTATTTCTCCTACCACCTTTACTCTGGTTCTATCAAGTTGTACTATATGAACAGGAGAATTCTGAGGAGTTATGTTCAACTTAGCACAAACTGATCTTGGCATTATATTAGAGGAGGCCCGTGAGTCTATTAAGCAATTGTGAACATTTTTATTAAAGATCTCATAGGTCAAGAGAAATGGATGAGTATCAGAGATGGATCGATCACCTATCATAATCAAATTTGTAGCATCAATTTTAGTTGAAGGAGAAGGTGGCTTACCCATTTCATTAGCAGCTTGCACTACTACTGGAGTAGGTAAAGTTGAAGCAGGAATTGCATTCAAGTCTCTAAGTAATATTTTCTGTTGCTGCTTTAATTTAGTAAGCTCATGAATTGAAATGTTGGCCCTGGTTTTCTTCATATCTTCAATTACATTATACTCAATAGTGCCTGAGACTACCATTGTCTTAGATGCAGGTGGAGTATTTGAAGTAACATGACTTGTTTCTGTAGCCTTTGAACTATACTTTTTGCTTACTGTTCTATCCTTAGCACGCGTTGAATTCTTTTGTTGTTGACTTGGCTGCGTTGTTTCAGTAGTATTTTTTCTCCTTGTACTCATAGGTAAATATTCTTGTTGTTCTTCATTTGGTAGGATGAAATGCCACATTCCATTTAGTTCAACTTCTTCTTCTTCTTCATTTTCTTGTTCCTTTATTTTCTCTTTCTTAGTATCTTTATCAGACTCAGCATTAGATATGATATTCGGTGGTTGACTATTAGAGGATTGACCTTTCTTGAAGGGCTTGAAAGTATTTTTTGAACTAGAACTTTCAGTGACTTGCTTCTTGATATCTGTCATCTCATTTGTCATAGTCCTCAAAACTTTATGAACGTCTTCTACATCAAATGGGTCTTTGGATGACTTCTTTTTCAAATCATACTTGAAGGATACCTTCTTTGATTTTCTATCCTCTTGAGAATTCTTCTTCTCAAGAGCGGTTATGCGTTTCTCTACAGATAGAGATTCCTTCATGTTTTATACAAGTGTTGGAAATTTTTCTCTATCAAAAAAAATAGCTATATTGGATGGAAGAGATGAAATATACCACTCAATTTTAACTTTTGTGCCAGGAACTGATGTAGCAGGAATTTTATTAAGAGATTTATTAAATCTTGAATTAGAATCTTTTATTTTCTTAATCGATTTAGCTTTTAGATTTGATAAATCATTGATGACTGTAGCAGTGGTCCTGTCATCCCCAAAATTCGATAGAAATTTTTCTTCAAACATATTCCAGCTAGTTATAGAGTGGGCAATGTAATATCCCAAAATGGAATAATGCATTGATACACAAGCACAATATTTTTAACACATAAAATGTACATGTAAATATTCAACAATCATAGAATATACAAAATAGGTGAGCCTTTTATTATCATATGAGATGAATAAACAGTACAAAAATTATCAAATAGATTCACCCAAGTGAAATACATAGGCTAGAATGACCCTGAAAACATGCCAAAGCAGGCACTGCTTAATTGGAGAGCTATTGGAAAAAAATACTGCAATGTCCCTTCAGTAGATAATGTACATATGACTACTGGCTTAATAGGGAAATGTAGATATATGGAAATTTGGAGCTTTGATGATGCCAATATTCTATATCTGGGCTCTATGATGGAAACCCAATATAACCCAGAAAGGATATTCCAGATCTATAAGATTGGAAATTTACCCTCTTGGGGTTTGATCCCTGGTCTGCTGGGTTATGCAGATCTAAAGCTAGAAATGATCATATGATGGATGAAACATGATGTACAACTAGATATAAGATTTTAAGGCTAATCCCTCCTTCAGATCTCCAAGATATAAGCTTTATATCTTGTCTCTTCTTCTTCCTCCTCTAAGTGCAACAAATGAAGATGTAGCTGCTGGGAAAATTGTGTTGTACAAGAGGGAAAGACTCAAGAATAATGTAAAATGAAACAAATAAGCTCCTGGATGATGTAAATTTTTATTTCAAGGTGAGGGAATGATCTCTTATAGGATTCTTAGTTGAAATGTTAGAAACTTCCTTCCTCCAATGGATCTGCAATGATGGACTGTGCAATCCTTGATGGGACTGCTGCTTGTAGGAGGTCAATAAATTTTGGCATGATAAAAATTTTGAAATAAGGCTCTGATAATGCTGATATTGAAGCCTAAGGTGATATAAATAATCCTTCACTAGTTCTCCAGCTGAAACACTGAAGACAACCTTCTCCTCCCAAACTGATCTTCAGAAATAACGCACTTCCTAAATGTAGATGTTCTGCAGAGAGTAGAAAAAATATGGCACCAATGCCTGATGATAAAATAGCATCTTAGAATACCTTCCCAAAGTGGGCACACAAGTCCCCTGTGGGTAAGGTCGGGATTCCCGCTCGGGAACACCCTGTGCTAAAAAGCAATGTAGACTTAGCTAAACAGCATAAAAGTGCATGGAATGTCAAAAGACAACTCCAAATCTAAACAAATCACAAAATCATAAACTAAAGCCTTCATCAAATGTTTCCTTCATATTCCTTATATATAAAGTGAGCCTTCCCAAGCCTTGGTCCACCTCTAAACTGTGTTGTTCATGTGGACATAATCCTCCATGGTTGACTGCACTGTCTCTCCAAGTCCTCCATCATGTCTACATGCAATTTGCACCCTCTCCATCATGTGTGCATTAAATGAACTACTTCCTCCATCACTTCATCATGAATGCTCTAAGATCTTACATCATATTCCCTCCATGATCTCATTTGACTTCTTCAATCCTCTACGATCTATCTCATTAATGAGACATGATCTCCACTCCTTTCACATCAGTAGCTGATCCACTACTCCATTATGTAGATCTATGTTTAGCTAATCCACATTCACACATAAAAAAGTGGATCTTATTCATATTTGAAAATTTTGGGTCCCTCCACCCTTTTATATACTTAATTAATTAAGAAAATTAAGAACTCTAATATTCCAATTATCTTGTGAAAATTTGGGAATATTATAGTCCTCCCTGGAAAAATGTTGCTTGTCCTCAAGAAACTGCAAATATAGATGCAAAAGCCATATATGCCCTCCAAATGGTGTCAACATAAGGAAGGCCTCTTCCATTTGCTGCAATGTGTTATGCATGTTTGGTTCCAAAGTTGTCTCTTAAGAATGCATAGAATGACCTCCAACTCTATAGTTAGTTGTCCTTCATTCTCCAAGAAGTACCAAGTGACAACCATAAGCTGCCCAACATCATCATCAATACATGAGATACATAATATAAAGTGGTTCTTCCCACAAGGGAAAAGATCCATCTCTCAAAACATCTCTCTAGCCCATGCTTTATGAAATAGATTGAGCATTGACATGCCCTCATCCTTAGCCCTGTTGGCTTTGTTGGATCCAAGCATCATTCCAACATTATGAAAAGGTAGAAATAGAGACATATGGGTAGAAAAATATGTAAAACCATATTCTCCCAATAGTAACCACCAGAGTAAGGCCTCTTGTTGCCATCCTCTATCTCCACCATGCAAGATGAACAAGCCAAATCCCCCAAAAGAAACCAAAGCAACAATAGATCTTGCTCCCTTTTCACCGAGTAAAAACATATTTATAGACATGTGGAATGTCACATCAGCCCAATACTAGAAAACACCATCAATACACATCATGAGAGTACCATGCCAAGTTCTACACAATACAAAACACATAGACATAGGAGATGTCATGTGATGGACAAACTCTCTCAAGGAAAACCAACATGAACATGCCTTCTTTTTCCGCATTCTATCATCGATACACAAGGCATGAGTCAAATAAATATGAGCTATTGGGTGGTAACCATACTCACCCAAGAGCATCTAGAGTAGCCATGCCTCCTTCTTCATTAAATGAGTGTTATTCAAGGCATGGATCCAAAAAATAGGAGCCTTTGGGTAGTAGCCAAACTCACCCAAGAGAAACCAGCGTAACCAAGCTTCTTGTTGGCCCATGACATATATCTGCAAGTGGTCATGCAACCCCTTGCTTATCATCCTCACCCACTCATCCCAATGTGGATGATGAATGATTTTTTGCATAAACATGGTATCATCCCTTTGTAGAATGCCATCCTCCTCAAACTGATGAAGAAATTTGCACTCCATGATATGTTGAAGTGCACCTCCAATGAGATCTCTCCATGAGACCTTATTCTCATCAATGGCCCTCCAAGACCAATAAGGTTCTGGATCTGCTATAGGTAGAAGTTTTTCTTTGAGCTGTGAGATGCTCATTGAGAAAGAGCCACCTTGAAAGGGGAAAAGATTGCCCATATAAATATTTCTACCATCTAGCATCTTCTTCTCCATTGCTTCATGAATGAAGCTGCCATTTGATTTCTCCCATAAGGAATGGGTCCTCTTCTTCTCACTATTGCTCGTTAACATCGATGTAGATCTGCAAGGTGATACATGTGCTATCGCAAAGAAAGGCACAATATTGCATTAATAGCCAACAATTTTATATAAGGTCATACTTATCCCAACTTCTGAAATTCCACATTTCAACTCAAAGGGTTGAATGTAGTACATCAGTGAAAAATTAGGATGGTTCTTCCTTTTTTAATATTCCCAAATTTTCACATCATATTTGGAATATTAGAGTTCTTGGTTTTCTTAATAAATTAAGTAAATAAAAAGGGTGGAGGACCCACAAACCTCAAAGATGAATAAGATCCACTTTTAATGTGTGTATGTGGATATTATAGATCTAGATCTAAAATCATGAGTAGTGGAGCACACTGATTAATGGATATCTACCTTATTTATGAGATAGATTATGGAGGATGAAATAGCTTCAAATAAGATCAGTGGATCTTAAATATAAAATCATGAAGATCTTTGATAAGGTCAACTGAGATCATAGTGCATTCAAAGAATATCATGAAGCACTTATGATAAGATAGTGGAGGAAGTGGTGCTTCTAAGGCATGCATGATGGAGAGGGTGATCACCCCATATGAACATGATGGAGGACACATGAAGCAACATCGTTACCAAACATGGAGACTTTGTCCACATGTACAACGCAGTTTTGGAGTGGGCCTAGGCTATGGAAGGCTCATGCATATAATGAAGGTGAAGGCACAATGGAAGGCATGATTTGGATTATTCATTTATTGATCTATTTAGATTTAGATTTGTCTTAGGACATTTCTATGCAGACTTGGGATGTTTAGCAAAGTTTGCAATGTTTTTTAGCACAGGGTGTTCCCGAGCAGGAATCCCACCTCTTTCCTTGAGTAGCTCTAGAAAGAGGATTGTTATTCATTCCTTATCAGGCATTGGTGCCATCTTCAGGAGGTTGTTTCTAGCATTCAACTAGGAAAATAGTGGTGAATTCATCCTATCACTTTGTTCTTCAGATCCAGCCTTTCAGGAGCAGTAGATCTATATCTGGCATTCAGGCCATTGGGTTTTACCTCCATGCAGCAACAGTCCCTTCAAGGATTGCACAGTCAAGTCCTGTAGATCTATTGGAGGAAGGAAGTTTCCAGTATTTCAGCTAGAAATCCTGTGAGGGATCATCTCCTCACATTGGATCTATTGTTTCCATCACTCAGGAGCTAATTTGACACATCTAGCAGTAGGATAATGAGCCTCCCTCTCTAACAATGCAGTTTTCTAAAGCTGTTGTTCATCTAGAAGTTATTTTTAGTGGAGGATATTGGAGGAGCTAGATATTGAGCCTTTAGCCCAAGGATCTAGTGAAGGGATCAACCCTTCTTGCATGGATCTGATTGTGCATCATTGCAGCCATCATAGCATCAGATCTAGCTTCAAATCTGCATTCCCAACAGCATATATGTGAAGCCCTAAGAGGGTGGTTTTCTTAGACTTACATATCTGAGAAACCCTTCCTCGGTTATCTTGGGAATCCATAATTGAGCCCATATCTACAATTTCAGCATCATCAGAGCTCCCATTCTGCCTAGATCTTACTTTTTATATTTCAGGTAGTTGCAGTCCCAACAGTTGCAGTAGGGACAACATAGTTTACCTTCCAACAGAGAAACAATTACGTAGTCCCTCTCGAGAAATAATTGCAGGGTCATTCTAGGCCATCCTTGTGGCTTGAGTGTCTCATATTTTGAGCATTGTTGTACTTCCTTTTTCACCTCCAATATAATAAAATGGCTCAGCTATTTCTATACATTCTAATGTGTATATAGATTTATTATTTACTTTGCTGCAGTTCTTATATTGTGTTTAAGTATTACTGCATTCTCCCTTTTGAGATATTATAGTGGTATCAGAGCATGATCTTTGGCTTTGCTTGTGGAAACTTCATCTTTTGCATCAAAAGAAGAAGTAGATAGATGAAATCTATCCTGAAGGAGGAAAATTCTGCCACTCATTTCTTTAGATCCATCCAATATCTCTCCAAGGAGGTCTATAAAATGAGGAGAGAAATGAAAAAATAATATCCAAGAAGAAGATTTGATGAGGAATGCCCAAGCACTTCCTATCAGTAGAAAGGAAGACCGGAGAATCATAGATCTCCTCATAGATCCACTATACCCACTTTCTTTGGAGAAGGTGAAAGGTGTAGAAATGAAGAAAGAAGAGAACTTGAGACTCATGAGACTCTCAGTCTATATCTTGAAGAGTACAAAGCACAGTCTAGAGCATTGAAGGAGAAGCTAACTCTCTAACAATTCTTCAAAATAAAAGAAGAAAGAGGATCCTATAGCAGTAATAAAAGAAAGAGGCATAATAGATTCTATTTGCCTACATTTGGCGGATCTTCCTCAAGCACTGTTAAGGCTTGGAGGAAAGAGTTAGATGCAATTTTTAGGCTACATCCTATAGCTGAAGAAGAGGATATTCAGATTGCAGCACTTAATATTTATGGTGAAGCCAATGATTGGTGATTTGGTCACATGGGGCATGCAAAGGTGACTAAATATTCAGATTTCTTTCACAAGTTGAGGAAGAAGTTTGATGTGAAGAAAAAAAATATGTCCCACAAAGAGACATTTCCTAATGAGACAAGGGAGGATGTCAATCTTGTCACTTTGGACAAGGAGTCACTACATTCACCACCAAATGCAGAAGTAATTTCATCTGGAGAAGAGACACTTGCAACCTTGAAAGATAGTCTTGAAATTTTGACACATAGAGTCCCATGCATGATTCATAAGATTCATGAGGAAAAGGAGGAAGATTCTAGCATTGGTACACTTGGAGAAGAGAAGCCATCACTCTTACCCATAGTTGGAGACACTATTGTCTCGGTTGGAGGAACTCTTGTGTTCTAGCAAGAGGTTTCAACACATTAGTTGATCCAAGGTATGCATGAACTTTCATCACATATTTTTTTAGTAGATCTTATTGAACTTATGAAGACATTCCATCAGGGCCAATGCATAACCAAGGGTTAGAAAAAAATGCTAATTTGAAGCAGCAACATATCACAGTGTAGAGGACCCTTGATCTAATCAAGGAGGAGATTAAGAACTATCCCAGTTCATCATTGTTGAGCTACATTCAACCCTTTGAGTTGAAGTGTAGAGTTTTATAAAATGAGATGAGCATGATCCTATGTACAATAACTGGTTATGAGATTAGTATTGCACCTTGCTTTGAGATAACACATGTATTACCATGCAGATCTACAACGCTGTCACTTAGTAGCTGTGAAAATGAAGAGGCCCCATCATTATTGGAGCATTCTGAAGGTAGGTTCACTCATGAAGAAATGGAGGTAAAGATGGTAGATGGTAGACATCTTGAGATGAGGAATCTCTTCTCCTTTCTAGATGACACTTTCTCAATGAGAATTTCATTGCTCAAAGAGAAAATTCTACCCGCGGAAGATCCAAAAATTCATTGGTTTTTTAGGGACTTTTGTGAAAAGAGAATCTCCTTGAGAGATCTCATTGGAGGTGCACTTCAACATATCATGAGTTGAAAAGTTCTTCATCAGTTTGGGGAAGATGGTATTCTAAAAAGGGAGGATACCATGATTTTGCAGTACATCATTCATCATCCACATTGGGATGAGTGGGTGAGGATGATAAGCAAGGGGTTGCATGACCAATTGCAGATATATGACATGGGCCAGCAAGCTTGGTTATGTTTATTTCTTTTGGGAGACCTTTGTCACTACCCAAAGGCTCCTATTTCTTTGATCCATTCTTTGAAAAACACTTATGAAATGAAGAAGGTGGCATGTCAAGTATATTCGCTTCTCAAGTGAGTATAGAGTTACTATTAGCCACCTATAAAATTTGTCAACAATTGTGGCTAAATCATTTTTGAAGCCTTCAAGAAACAGGTTTTATTGCAAAACATTGTTATCTCTTGAAGCCTTATGAAGACATCATGCCCTCTGTTTAACCTTCACTATTGTTTCCCTTTCGAAATGTTGAAAATCTGCTATTTTCATAAAGAAAAGACTGCTGCAAAAATCCCATTTTCCCCCTCCTTTCACTTCAAATTAACCTCCATTTTACCCCCTTGATTCCTCATAAAATTCCTCTGTTTTTCATTTATTTCCCTTTCCCCTTCATGAAAATCCCTTTATAAGGTTTAAAACTCATTTTTTGAACCTTACCGAAACCCCCAAATCCATCAAAAAACCTTGAAAATTTCATAAAAAATAAGCTTTTTTGACTATAGGCTTAAGCCCCTTTGGGTTAAGTCCTAAACCACTTCCCCATATATACCCACACCCTAGAACCAGGCGCTATACCCATCGAGCTCTTATCGCATCGGAAACAATTGGAGAGCGCAAGTCTTTTGGCTTTTATAAAACCTCTAATGCAATTGGCCCTTTTATACATAACCCTCGATCCCTTTGTCGCTTCACAAAACCAAAGGCCCGCAATTAGGCACTTAAACTTATGAATAAACCTTGTATGATCATTTTTTTCCTTCTTATATTCACAAAAACCCATTTTCCTATGTTTTGCATTAAACCCACTGATGCAATGTTTTGAATGATAAGAAACGTTGATCCAAAGGCCGATCGACGGTCTAAAAAATCTCGCATCGGAGATTTTCTAAATGGGTAGATTGAAAAGGCCCGCACCATTGTTCATATGCGATTGGCCCTTTATATGTTTGAACCCCGATTCTTTTAACCTTTCGCATATACCCTGAGGCCCCGCAATCGGGCGGCAAACCTTATATATAACCCACCTTTGAAGCCGTTAAACTTTTGTTTTTCATTAAAATTTGGATTTTCATATGTTATAAAGGATTTCCGCCAGTTCATGTTTTAAACGAATCCCGACCGTTGATCTTGAACCAATCAATGACCGGGAGAATATCGCATCGAATGTTTTCATTGGGCGCACTTATTATTTTATTCGCAACCTCCGATTGGTGATCTCCCGATCAATTATTAGTCGTTGATCTCCTCCCTGCCTTCCCAGATTCGACGGTTGCCATTGCTCCCGCTCGAAGCCCCTTCCCCCACTGAGAAGTCCCTCCGATTCATCCTCCACTGTCAATCTAATCTGTAGATCGACGGTCCACAATCAATCGCATCGGTGCCCATTTTGTTTTGCCCCCGCCGATCGCGAAAGCTCCGATTACATCTGGGCCATCCACGTGTCAAGATCCGACGACCCAGATTGCACCCCTCGACCTTTGTTAAAAACATGAAGCCCCACTTTATAAGGTTGTTTGAGGAGATCTCAGTCGGTAATCTCTACAGATCAATGGCCCATATTAACCCCTTTCTCCGCCTCATTTATTTTTCCATTTAACCCCAGTTTCAATCCTAACCATTAATCTACTTTCATCTGACGGTTCAGAATAATCTCAACAGGCCCGACCCCTATGGGTCCTGCCTTCCTTCAGATCTGATCTTATCCATCCAATCTTTGATCCAATGGCTTAGAATAAAACCACCCTGCCTGCTATGACCTGCCCATATATCCAATATCGTGCTCACTCCCCACCATCCGATCTGAGAACCCAGATCTAATGGTTGACAGCGTTTTCGCGTAAATTCAAGCGCGAAGCATAATTACCCAAGAGCTACGTGATATGGGAAGTTTTTAAACACCACGTGTCAACTGATAACACATATCACATTCGAAAGGTGAAACCACCTTCCTCCCCTTTTCCCGCGTGATACCGTTGGTTTCTCCTCTCGAAACCGCTTTCCCCTTTTTATATGGCATTTCATCGCGTTCGCTCCCAGCCGTTGATATCTGCAGATCAACGACTCAAATCCAATCTGAGCATTAAATTACCACCCTCTGCCTTTTCCAAATGGCCTTCATCGATCAATCCTGACCGTTGATCATCGTGGACCAATTTGATCTAATGGCTCAAAATCATCCGCGAAACCCAAATTTTCCACAAAACATATTTCCTCCACCCAAAGGGATTTTCACCATTTCCTTTGTATTTCTTTTATTTTCATGAAAAGTGGCCCTTCTCCATTATATTTACCCAGTTGATCTTGACCGTTGATCAACACAGATCAACGGTTCAGACTTAATCTCCCACCGTTTGATTCCAACCACCTCCCTTCTAATCTCTGCAAGAAAATCTCTGTCGTTGGATGCTTTCATCCAACGACTCTGACCTAACCACAAACTCCAAAGTAGTATTACCCCAAATAACGTAGGATTTATTAACTTTTGTTGGTTTGTGTAGGATTTAAATTTTTTTTCAAAATATTATAAAGGAAAATGAAAGCCGAGGATGACGATCCTCCAGACTTTAGTTTATCAAAGGGTATCCATCTATAGGCTTTCATACCACGTTCAGTCAATGCATCAAAGTGAGCACTAATGCCATGTGAACCTCCGTGACACCTACAAATCAACAAGACACAACACCGCATAATTGGAAACAGAGAGTATCGTATCAAGATCAAATCAACCAATCGAAGAATTGAAGGAAGAATCACAACTTTGTGGATCTTATTGTAGGGGAATTTTGAGGTCTAAAATGGGCCTCCTAAGAAAAATGTACAACCAAAATGAACTTTATGAGAACCAATAGGATTCAAGATGATGATGTCAACCATGGGGGATGATTCACCATTTTTTGAGTAAAAAAATAAAAATATTAAAAAATAATAAAATGTTAAAACTACTTTATCAACTCGTATTTTCAAGTTATCTCCTTACGTTTTTACTCAAATTTCGAGCGGGAGTACTCGTTAGATGCAAAATTTAATTCTTCATCCACGAAGTACCCATGTTGCATACTTTGATGGACCCTGATACATGAAAAATGATGAATATAAGAAAAAATGCGATTGAAATCATGTTCTTCATGTATCTCTAATTTTTCGTGTAGTAGGATCCATCGAAAGTATGCAACATGGGTACTTCTTGGATGCAGAATTAAATTTTTCATCCAACGAGTAATCCCACTCGAAATTTGAGTAAAAATTGTGGGAGATAAGTTGAAAATATGAGTTGAAAAAGTAGTTTTTTCATTTTTCCCTCTAAAATTTGATGATGTCATCAAATCTTATTTGATTTTTTCGAATATTATTTTATAATTTCCTTATGAGGCCCATTTTAGACCTCAAAATTCCTCTAATGACAAACAAGATCGAAAATCAAAAGCCTAATCTACTAAATTAGACACAGTTAAAGAGCAGAAAACAAATTTTAGGCCTAATTAAGCCTAATACAAAGAATCAAATCAAATTAACAGTGTTTAAAGGAAAATAAAAAATATCTATCAGACAGAGAAAGCCTCCACCGCCACATCAGAGGCTAATTGATTCCTCTCAGCTACCTAATGCCACCTATAGCATCAAAGCATTCAACAGAGGCCGAGTAATGACCAGAACAGAGGATATTTTCCTCAATACAGTTGAAAAGTTATTCCAAGCCAAACAGAGTTATTAAAAAGATGACACATAGCCTTAAAGTCAACAAAATCTTCCAGCAAGCTTTATACTTAATGTAAAACAATTATTACAGAGAAAATATCTGTAAAATTTTCCATTGAGCCGCTAAAAGGCTGAGAAGAATTAACTGTATTAATTGAACCCATAGATCTTTTATCTCATTCGACCTCCTCATTTTCCTATAAAATCTTATTGAGGAGCTCATTATAAAGGGTTGGTTGCAGAACTTTGAAATATACTTGTGCTCGAAAATTCTACTTGTATATAGTGTTCAAAGGCTCTTGAAGCTCTATTTGTGATCTAATAAGTTAGTCTGAGAAGTGAAGATGATTGCTGAACTGAAACATTGGACTTGAAGATGTAACTGGTTTGACTTCAATATACAAGCTGTTTCTTGGGATCCTGGTCTATATCACTGGTGAAGTACTTATTTCTTTGTTTTTGTTTTCCTTTCATGTATGCCATTTTGTCCATTATTCTCTGATAAATAACATCAAACATAGAGTTATGATTTACTGTTTACAGTACCCTTCTCTGACTAATAAGATTTATCTCAATGTTTTCCTCCAAATCGTTTATTTAAGAATGATTCAATACAGTCAAGCAGTTAGGAATGCTGGCGTTCCCTCATCCTACTGTTTAGTTTAAACATTATTCTTGAATGTTATTTCCATTATTTTCTTAGTAAAGTGAGACTAGAAAAGTGATGGTGTGCCCTGCTTTCTAGCTTCTTTCTCTAAAGGTAGATTCTAAAAGTTTCCCTAAGTGTATGCTGAAAGCAGACTAGATTTAAAAGTGTCTTATCTGATCTTAAGTTGCATTTGTTTATCTTATTTGTTTTCATCCTTTCTAAAGGTAATTATGTGGATTACTGGATTGTTTGTCTCTTGAGTTATCTTTAATACGAGCTTGTCCAAAGAGGTTTACGGTGAGCCCTGTCCTTTGGTTGGTTTTAACAGTTGCTTAAAAGGATTTTTCTTGTTTGGACAAACTATAAATCCTAGTTGAAATTATTATCTGTTTCCACCCCTCCAACACTTTTATTGTTTCCATTCCATCATTTTATCTCAAAATATCTTGTGATATAGATGACTTACCCCTTGGACCACTCTTAAATTTTTGCACAATTAAAAGCCCTATTATGACTCCATAGCCCAATGGACTAAAACCAACATTATATCTATCTTTTTAGCCAAAGCTTGTTCTGATTTCTTGCAACTTCATGCCTTTGAAAATATTTCCATTTAGGACTTTCCACTCAACTAATAATCATGCTCAACCATCCAAAACAAAACAAAAACCTCGGCCTTCATAACTAGCCTAATATAATACCCATAAAACATTTAAAGATAAATCAATCTTTGCACTTTATTGGAGAGATCCCTCTCCGGATTCAGGAGGGCTAGATCCTAGAATCCCAAAGTGGTTCAAGTGTCTTCGCATTTTTGGTCTCACCAACTGCTGAAAATTACGTGGGAGCCAATGGGGCCACTACCAATAGCTCATGTTTTGCTTATTCATGCCTTATGTATCAATAATAGAATGCAACAGAAGAAGGATGTTCATTTTGGTTTCCCTTAAGAGAGTTTTGCCACCACATGACATCTACTATGTCTATGTGTTTTATATGGGGTACAACTTGGCATGATGCTCTCATGATGTGTATTTATGGTTTTTTCTTGTATTTGGATGATGTGACATTCCACATGTCTATCATTATTTTTTTACTCCTTGATGCACATGAGGAGAAGAGGAAGTAGCAAGATCTCTTGTTGCTTTGGTTTCTTTTGAGGGAGTTTGGCTTGTCCATATTACATGGAGGGGATGGAGGATGGTGGCAAAGGGCCTTACTCCAATGGCTACTATTGGGAGAATATGGTTTGACATCTTTGTATACCCATCTATCTCCTTTTCTTCTTTTGCATAATGTTGGAATGATGCTTGGATCCAACAAGGCCAACAGGGCTAAGGATGAGGGCATGTCAATGCTCAATCAAATTCATACAGCATGGGATGAAATGATGTATTGTGTGATGGAGCTTTTACTTTATGGAAAGAACCACTTTATTTTATGTATCTCATGTATTAATGATGATGTTGGACATCATATCGTTGTCACTTGGTACTTCGTGGTGGAAGGAGGACATCTAACCATGTAGTTGGAGGTCATTCTATATATTTTTGAAAGACAACTTTGGAACCAAACATGCATAACACATTGCAAAAAATGGAGGAAGCCTTACTTATGTGGATGCCATTTGGAGGGGAATAGATGGCTTGGCATCTAATTTTGAAGTTGCTTGAGGACAAGCAACATTTTTCCGGGGGGGATTGTAATATTCCCAAATTTTCACATCATATTTGGAATATTAGAGTTCTTGGTTTTCTTAATAAATTAAGTAAATAAAAGGGTGGAGGGACCCACAAACATCAAAGATGAATAAGATCCACTTTTAATGTGTGTATGTGGATATTCTAGATCTAGATATAAAATCATGGAGTAGTGGAGCAGCTCCATTAATGGAGATCATGTCTCATTTATGAGATAGATTATGGAGGATGAAACAGTCAAATAAGATCATGGATCTTAAATATAAAATCATGAGGATATTTGATAAGGTCAACTGAGATCATAGTGCATTCAAAGAAGATCATGAATCACTTATGATAGGATAGTGGAGGAAGTGGTGCATTTAATGCACATATGATGGAGAGGGTGATCACCCCATATGAACATGATGGAGGACATGAAGCAACAACGAAGTCAAACATGGAGACTGTGTCCACATGTACAGCACAATTTTGAGTGGGCCTAGGCTATGGAAGGCTCATGCATATAATGAAGGTGAAGGCACAATGGAAGGCATGATTTGGATTATTCATTTCTTGATCTGTTTAGATCTAGATTTGTGTTAGGACATTTATATGTAGACTTGGGATATTTAGCAGAGTTTGCAGTGCTGTTTAGCACAGAGTGTTCCTAAGAAAGAATCCCACCTCTTTCTTTGAGTAGCTCTGGAAAGAGGATTTTTCTTCATTCCTTATCAGGCATTGGTTCCCTCTTCAGGAGGTTGTTTCTAGCATTCAACTAGGAAACCAGTGGAGGATTCATCCTACCACTTTGTTCTTCAGATATAGCCTTTCATGAGAAGCAGATCTATATCTGGCATTCAAGCCATTGGGTTTTACCTCCATGCAAAAATATTCCCTTCAAGGATTGCACAGTCCAGTCCTGTAGATCTATTGGAGGAAGGAAGTTTCCATTATTTTAGCTGGAAATCCTATGAGGGATCATCTCCTCACATTGGATCTATTGTTTCGATCACTCAGGAGTTAATTTGACACATCTAGCAGTAGGCTAATGAGCCTTCCTCTCTGACAGCGCAGTTTTCTGAAGCTGTTGTTCATCCAGCAAATATTTTCAGTGGAGGATATTGGAGGAGCTAGATCTTGAGCTTTTAGCCCAAGGATCTAGTGAAGGGATCAACCCTTCTTGCATAGAGCTGTTTTTTCATCATTGCAGCCATCATATCATCAGAATTAGCTTCAGATCTGCATTCCTAGCAACATATATGTGAAGCCCTAAGAGGGTGGTTTTCTTAGACTTACAGATCTAAGAAACCCTTCCTGGGTTATCTTGGGAATCCATCATTGAGCCCAGATCTACAATTTCAGCATCATCAGAGCTTCCATTCTACCTAGATCTGACTTTTTATATTTCAGGCAGTTGGAGTCCCAACAGTTGCAGTAGGGACAGTGCAATTTACCTTCCAACAGAGCAGAAATTATGTAGTCCCTCTTGGGAAATCATTGCAAGGTCATTCTAGGCCACCCTTATGTCTTGAGTGTCTCATATTTTGAGCACTGTTGTACTTTCTTTTTCACCTCCAATATAATAAAATGGCTCAGTTATTTCTATATGTTCTAATATGTATATAGATTTATTGCTTACTTGTTGCAGTTCTTATATTGTGTTTCAGTATTACTGCATTCTCCCTTTTTGGATATTACACCTTCCATCCTTGATTAGATCAAGGGTCCTCTACGCAGTGATATGATGCTGCTCCAAATTAGCATGTTGTTCTAACCATTGGTCATGCAATAGCCCTAATGGCATGTCCCCATAAGTTTCAATAAGAGGTACTGAAATAACATGATATGAAATTGTTTGCATACCTTGGATAAACTGACGTGTGGGAACCTCTTACAAGACCACAAAAGTTCCTCCAACTAGAACAATAGTTTCTCCAACTGCTGGTAAGAGTGATGGTTGTATTTCCACATGTGTGCCAGCACTAGTATCTGTCTCCTCCTCATCATGCATCTCATCAATCATGCATGGGGCTCCAAAATTCAAGAACTCAAGACCATCTTGAAAAGATGCAAGTGATCCTCCTCTTGATGTAAGCACATCTGCAGCTGGTGGTGGTAGAGGCTCCTCCTCCTGAGCGATAATGAAGACATATTCTTTTGGATCTTCATGTACTATCTCCTTGATGATGGGAGATGTCACTATGTGAGATGTCTCTGATTTCTTTCCACCATATCTCTTATTCATTCTTTGAATGAAATCTACATAAACATACACTTTCATATGGGACAAGTGACTGAACCACCAACCTATTGCTTCACCATCTAGGTGCAACACTGCAAACTCCACAACCTCTCTTTCTGACATAGGATATTTCAGAAATAATGTATATAATTCTTCCCTCCAAGCCCTCAATGTGCTTGTGGAATATCCATCAATTGTAGGCAAGATAAATCTATGCCTCTTTCTTCTATTGCTGCTTCTGGATCTCCTCTCTTCCTTGAGTTGCAGAAACTGTTGGAGAGAGATATTCTACTTCAATTCTCTTGGCTATGACTTGTACTCAGAAAAATATTTTCTTAGGGTCCCATGCCCCAAACCTTAATCATATTCAGACCAATCCTCTTTCCTATAGAAAGTGGATCTAGTGGAATAATGTGAAGCTTTTTTCTTCTTTAGTCTTCTTTGCTGCTGATAAGAAGTACTAGGACATTCTTCATTCTGAAACCTTCTTGAGGCTTCTTTTTTCCTTTCTCTTCTTGTTTCATTGATCTCGTTGGAGAGATCCTTCATAGCTCTATATAAATATGAGCCAAAACTTAATCCCTCCATAATAGATCTCTATTATCTGCTTTTATATGTTTTTAATAATGTCCACAAGCCGAGCCAAAGATCATGCTATGATATCACTGTAATATCCCAAAATGGAATAATGCATTGATACACAAACACAATATTTGTAACACAGAAAATGTACATGTAAATATTAAAAAATCATAGAATATATATAATAGGTGAGCCTTTTATTATCATGGGAGATGAATACATAATACAACAATGCTCAAATAGATGCACCCAAGCCAAATATATAGGCTAGAATTACCCTGAAAACATGCCAAAGCAGGCACTGCGTGACTGGACAGCTAATGGAAGAAAATATTGTGTTGTCCCTTCGACAGATAATGTACATATGGCTGCTGGTTGAATAGGTAAATGTAGATATATGGAAATATGGAGCTCTAATGATGCCAATATTCTAGATCTGGGCTCTATGATGGCAACCCAAGATAACCCAGAAAGGAAATTCCAGATCTATGAAATTGGAAATTTACCCTCTTGGGGTTTGATCCCTGGTCTGCTGGGTTATACATATATGAAGCTATATCTGATCATATGATGGATGAAATATGATTTAAAAATAGATATAAGCTTTGAGGGCTGATCCTTACTTCAGATCTCCAAGCTAGAAGCTTGAGATCTTTTCTCTTTTTCTTCCTCCTCTAAGTGCAACAACTGAAGATGTAGCTGCGGGGAAAACTACACTGTACAATAGGGAGAGACTCAAGACTGATGTAAAATTCAGAAAATAAGCTCTAGGCTTATGGAAATGGTGATGGAAAGGTGAGGGAATGACCCCTTACAGGATTCCTAGGTGAAATGTTAGAAACTTCCTTCCTCCAATGGATCTGCAATGATGGACTGCGCAATCCTTGATGGGACTACTACTGGTAGGAGGTCAATAAATTTTTCCTGATGCTAGATCTGAAATGAGGCTCCAGGAATGCTAATATTGAAGCCCAATGTGATAGGAATAATCCTTCACTAGTTCTCTAGCTGAAACACTGAAGACAACCTTATCCTCCCAAACTGATCTTTAGAAATAATGCAATTCTTAAATGTAGATTTTCTGTAGAGAGTAGAAAAAATATGGCACAAATGCTTGATGATGAAATAGAAGCTCAGAATACCTTCCTAGAGTAGGCACACAAGTCCCCCATGGGTAAGGGTAGGATTCCCACTTGGGAACACCCTGTGCTAAACAGCACTGCAGACTTAGCTAAACAACATAAGAGTGCATGAAATGTCAAAAGACAGCTCTAGATCTAAATAGATCACAAAATCATAAACTAAATCCTATCTCCAATTTTCCTTCATCGTCCTTATATACAAAGGGAACCTTCCCAAGCCCTGGCCCACCTCTAAACTATGTTTTTCATGTGGACATAATGCTCCATGGTTGACTGCGCTGTCTCTCCAATTCCTCTATCATGTCTACATGCAATGTGCACCCTCTCCATTATGTGTGCATTAAATGCACTACTTCCTCCATCACTTCATCATGAATGCTCTATGATATTACATTAGATTCCCTCCATGATCTCAGTTGACTGCTTCAATCCTCTATGATCTATCTCATTAATGAGACATGATCTCCACTCCTTTAACATTTGTAGATACTCCGCTACTCCATTATGTAGATCTATGTTTAATTAATCCACATTGACACATCAAAAAGTGGATCTTATTCATATTTGAGGATTTTGGGTCCCTCCACCCTTTTATTTACTTAATTAATTAAGAAAATTAAGAACTCTAATATTCCAATTATCTTGTGAGAAATTGGGAATATTACAGGCAGGTAGTGAAAAATACTAGGATCCTACAGATCCTATGAGAGTGTATGGAAATAATCGTAGAACAAAATCCTCTTCAACTAATTATTTTAGATTTATGGCTAACATATAATTATGAACATGTTCTTCTGCCGGAAGACCATCATCAGGATTAAACTTAGGTAACCATATTCCAGGTGATTTTGGTAGAGCATGAAGAGGAGTGGGCATATTTACAGCCCCTGGAATGTTCCATGGTCGTACATTTGGTGGAGGTACTTGGCCTCCCATTGAACCTTGATTGGATGTGATGGATTAATTTTGAGTTGAAGAAGAGGGAGGTTGAGTGTTAGAACTAGTTGAAGTGAAAGTAGTTTGAGTACTAAAACTAGTTAAAGTAACATTGATTGTTGGAATGGAAGTGGTGGAGATGAGTGGATGTAATGGTGGTGAATGGGACAAGATCTTGCTGGTGATTGACTCTGATTGAGCCCTCTTTATTTTCTTTCAAGTACTATCGATGGGTAATTCAAATGGAATAATTCATGTCTTCTGACTTTCTGATCGAGTTAATATTCTATTAGGTTGTAAAGAAGAAAAAATAATGATATACGATTTATGAGAAGATTCAAGCTTTTCAATATAAATGGATACTCTCTCTAAATTTCCTATCAAATACTGAACTTTAGGGGGATTTTGACAAAAATCGGGAGATAGTATGTGTTGACTGTCACTAGGAGACTTAGGAGAAGGATGATCAACTTCATATTTTAAAGATGAAGATCTAGATAATTTTCTCGAAGTTGATGGGGATCTAGAGGGGGAGAGACTTTTAGATTGACCTTTAGCTTGATCAAAACTTCTTTCCATTCACAAGGCCCTCCTTATAGCACCAAAATGTTGAGGCCTCAGAATTCGCTACCACAACATGGGGGAAAGCCACCTGGTCTTACCTTAAAGCAGCTCCAACTGGGGATAGTGGGACTCATTTAAATAAGGAATGATTTTGGGGTGTTTTCTGATTATACAACATGCAATGGAAAATGATTCTAATCTATCACATGCATCTATTTAAACTATATATTCTACTATATACCCGAGGTGTTTCTTCCTTTATGCGATCTAAAGAGATATCTTTCAACTATCAGTAATGTAGATTATTTAACAGTTGAAAGAGATGAAAATTATGTAAGATGATCCTTCTAAAAAAATAGTTTGATTAGAAGAATTGTGAAAAGTATATCGCATTCATATGTGTGATTATATATCAGATAAGAAATCATAGACAAATATTAGTACAGAAGTGCATGTAACATTCATCTATAATAACGTTTCAAATATACAATACAATAAAAAGATGACTGTCAATCTAGAAATTAAGACTTAATACAATTGAATAGAAGTACCATATGTATGAAGTTCTAATCATGTAAACTTACAGTAGATATCTACTCCTCTTCACTTAAATAAATTTAAAGAGTACAATAGTGCAACATCAGTTAAACAACTTCAAATGTCAAAAGATAACAGACAGTGTTCCATGAATTCATCAAAGCATTCACAAACTTACAATAGTGCATTGTTTGAGAATGTTTTTGACAAATTTCTGGACCCTTCTCTAAATGAATGAGAGGGGTTTAAATAATAAACTAACTATGTTTTAAAAATATGTTATTACATAAAAATAGAGGAGGTTTCAAACAACCATCCTCGTAAGACTAACTTTAACTACAATCTATGAAAATAAAGTAACAATATGGTTTATGAATTTCGATCTTCCTTTTGGATTTGATCCTAAAGTTGGCAAATATCTAGCATGGGCTTGAGTTGAGCTGGCTGTGAAATCTTTGATCTGACCTGCCCCTTGAATACCGCATTTGAGAGTGCTAGCCGTGATCTTCTTTTTTACTCTGTTAAAGGCTGCAGGGTCTAGTACTGACAATAAGGTTTGATTAGAAAATTCCAATAATTTTCTTGATCAAACTTATTTTATTTTTTAATTGTTTCATCCTTCATTTATGCCTTTTGTTTCCACTGTGTTTCCATATGTTTGACTTCTGAGAGCACTTCATACGTGCACTCTTTAATAGGTTCTTCTTTCAACAGTTGTTCGCATACAGATTCAGTAATTTCCTTTGTCAACCTTGATGCTTTCACTATTGCTTGCTTCTCAGTGAGTTGTAATTGATGCTGTAAATTAAGACTTTCAAAATCCTTTTGAAATTGGAACATTTTCAATTCTATTTGCTCGATGGAGTTAGAATTTTCTTGATTTAATAGTATTTATAATTCTTCTATTCTATCTTCTCTTTGCTTTAGTAAAATTTTAACCTCAGTAGCTTTATCAACAATGGCAGTAGCATATGCCCCTTCAAACTGTGATAGTTTGGTTAAATTTTGAGTAGGATTAGCTAGAGGATATTTCCATAAAATATCAACAGATTAATTTGTAAGGTCTATGAATATATAATCAATTCTTCTCCTTTTTCTTCTCTTTACTATAGCCTTATGAATAATACTGTAGAAGACATCCAACGAAGGAATTTCCTCAACTTGTAACACTATATGTTCTATGAGATAAGCCGAGATGATCTCTCGATCATGAGTTTTAGGAACTTATTGTAGTGGAGTAATAATTTCCACTAGCTTTTGGGAATGTTCAGGTGTCTGAAAATCTGGTAGGTTGATCAGTATTGAGATTTGTTTTAGGAGTAGTTATTGCTTTAGAAAACTCATCCCATTCACTATTCAGATTCTTTGGTTGGGACTTTTCTAACTGATCAAGTGTATCTTGATTGTGCTGAACTTCTTAAGAGGTTGACTCTGTTCCATTACTTCCTCCCTTCTCCTACATCTCAATCTATTGGATTACTTGATCAATTATCTTTTCTCAGTTTTCCTTTCTGTTTTCGGATTCATTTTCAGAATGATATGAATTTTGAGATTGATGCTCTGATTGTCCTGACTCATCTTTAGACATGTCTTTTACTTCATTATGTAGAAATTATACAATATGCATGTATATTACCAGATTCCCCTGATCTAAAAATTTAATATTATGTTAAATACAAAATCCTTCCACTTAATTCTTTGTGGAAATTAAATCGCCAATTGCAAACACATGACGAAAAATCAATCATACATAACAAGATGTTTTATTGGGAAAGCTTAAAGCTAAAAACCCCAACTATAATATATTATGTATATCAAGGGATCATGAAACAATCTCATATATCTCATACAAAGCTCAGCTCATAGAGCTCTCAGTACAATATACAATCATCTCACACTGTCTTGTAGAAATTTTCACCTCCATGCACCAATTTCTTGCATCCTGACAACTTTCCTCCACTGCGGAATCCCTTCTAAAGAACAGCCCTAAATGAATTCGACCTTACCTTGCCTTGACTGTGCAATACTCATAGGCATCTCCAATGTGTGTTTGGATGCATTGAATGCTCCACTATAGTCAGAACAGATACTCCATCTCACCCTTTCACCTATCTCTCCACTTGGTCTCCAATGGATTTGACATGCAAGTAGTTGACTATTGTATTTATTCAATTGCAAGTAAGACACTATTTGTGAATTAATTAACTAATTGATTCACTCATCTTTCAGTAGTGTATGTTCAGTTACAACTAGCACAATTGAGTTTAACTCATTGAACTGAGTTAAACTAAATAAAAACTCCCATAACTACTCTTCCAACTCTGTTACAACTTGCCACAATCAGTTATAATGAAGTCCTCCATGCATGAGTCACCAACCAACCTTGGAATTCGAAATTCCTTCAATCCACTGGTTTTCCACATTAGTTAACTGAAATAAAGTGCTCCAAGAGAATAAGTTACTATTTATTGTCTGATTATTATTAAGGGCTAATAATAATCGACATGCATTCTAATTTTAGACAGGCGATCTATAAATAGACTTCACCCATTCATCTAAAAACAGAAACTCATCTAAAAATAGATTTTTCTCAACCATCTAGAATCAACCTCCTACTAGTTTTAGATTTTGTTCATCATGTCTATTTTTAGACATACACCTAAAAATAGCCTGTGTGGGCCCCACCTAGTTTAGGTGCTTATTTTTCACTAGGATCAAGGATGATGTTTCGGAATGCCTCTTTCACTGTTTCTTGTCGCAATATTCAACACTCCCTCTCAACAAAAAAGGACTGTCTTTGCATGCACCCTGCAACTCCATGCATGCGCCCTACAATACTTGCATGCAAAACTTCCGAAACTGAATAGCCTCCAAACAACTGAACCAGTATAATGCATCTATCATCAAAGTCTTTTGACTACTGCTAGCTACTGCACATGTCTTTTGGATCCTCTGCGCTGCTGACACCTACATCGATGCACTCTGCACTTGCTGCCAACTCTGATCTGTGCTCCAGTATCTGACACTGTCACTTTGATTTCATGTCCTCACGACATCTGAATGCATCAATGCAACTGATCCTGTTACTGCTACTCTGTGGGATCCTAATAGCTAGGTTCGATTCATGATTTCCACACCATCTAAATGAATACTACCCAGAAATATCTTCTTAGGATTACTCATGCATGTCACCCCACCTCTCACCTGGTGGTATGTCCGAATGCACTCCCTCTTCCCATATGGCACACAATTTCTTTGCATGAGTTGTTGCTCCCACTCCATGATCCTCATCTTGTGGTTACTCCACATCCTGAGGTTCACTCTTACCTACATGAAAATCCTTCTCCCTCTCAAGCTTCAATTGTATGGCTTTCTCACACTTCCCAACAGTAGGAAGCTCTGTAGAAATCCCATATACTTCAAGTTTGTAGAGATTCTTAACTTGAATCCCAACCTTCTTAGCTTGACCTATTGCTTTGTGTCGTAGGAAAAATTTTCCATCACTAAAGACAACATCATAGCCTCTATCCTCTAACATTGTGACTGAGATTAAATTCTTCTTTAAACCAGGAACATGCACAACATATTTTAAATGAAAGATTTTACCTGATGCCCTCTAAAAGGTAATGGTACCAATGTCGATCACATTGTATCATCCTTCGTCGCCCAACCCAACATAAATTTGGAGATCTTTCTCCACCAAGTCATTGAACAATTTCTCATCTCCCGTCATGTGAAGGGAAGCACCACTATCAAAGTATCACCCTGATCCTAATGCACTAGACACCATGCATGTGATCAATGAGAAGTAAAGCTCAAATTGTGAGGTAAGAGCCTCACCAACTGCATCTCCAGCAACCATCTTGTTCTTCTTCTTATGTGGACAATTTGTGGAAATATGTCCAAACTCATGACAGTGAAAACACTTCACTTTGGACATGTCGTGCTCCTTTCCATATTCACTGGCCTCTGATCTAAAATGGAATTTCTTCCCATTTTTCTTCTTCACCTTGGTAGCCAAAGCATATTCCTCTTCATCATCATGATTTGATGAAGATCCATCCCTGGTGTTCCGCTTTATCTCCTCCTGCACTAGATCCGACCAAAGTCACTCCCAATCCGGTAGTTTCTTTCTCCCATTGACAGAGTCTTGATAACTGTGCCAACTCTTCGGAATCACAGGGAGAGAAAAGCTCACCAAATCATTATCCGCAACACTTACTCCTACACTCCCAAGCTCATCCCTACATTGGACAAAATTTGTTAAGTATACCAGAATAGTGTCGTTCTTCTCCATATTGATTTTTTTGAATTTATCCTTCAGCGCAAACTTCCTATGGTCGCTACTGCTTTGGAAAAGATCTGTCAAATCCTTCCACATAGCATATGGAGTGGATTTCCCATGCAGGCTTTACATAATATGGTCTTTTACACCTTCGAATAGAATCCTCCTCGCCCTTGCTACTTTCTTTTGCCATGCATCACGTACTGCAAGATCTGTCAAAGTGGGCTTAGGAACATCTTTCTCGATGAATTCTATCAAGCCATTATCTTCAAGCACCACCTCCATCTTGTCCTTCTAGGCTATGTATTTCAAGCTGCTCTCAAGTGAAAACTCCAACCGTAAACCATTGAAATCCATTTCAATGTATACTCAACTGTCACACCAAGAAATTCTTGCAAAAATTTCAAATTGTTTCCACCAACAAAAACTCAGCACTGCTTCACTATTGCAATCTCTTCAGCTCTGATACCATGTAGAAATTATACAATATGCATGTATATTACCAGATTCTTCTGATCTAACAATTTAATATTATGTTAAATACATAATCCTTCCACTTAATTCTTTGCGAAAATTAAATTGCCAATTGCAAACACATGAAGAAAATCAATCACACATAAAGCTTAAAGCTGAAAAACCCAACTATCATATATTATGTATATCAATGGATCATGAAACAATATCATATATCTCATAAAAATCTTAGCTCATAGAGCTCTTAGTACAATATACAATCGCCTCACAATTTCTTGTAGAAATTTGCACCTCCATGCACCAATTTCTTGCCTCCTGATAGCCTGCCTCCACTGCGCAATCCCTACTGAAGAAGAACCTTGAATGAATTCGAACTTACCTTGACTTGACTGAACAATACTCATAGGCATATCCAATGTGTGTTTGGCTACATTTAATGCTCCAATATAGTCACAACAGATAGCCAATCTCACCCTTTCACCTATCTCTCCACTGGATCTTCACTGGATCTGACATGCAAGTAGTTAATTGTTGTATTTCTTCAGTCGCAAGTAAGACACTATTTTTGAATTAATTAACTAATTAATTCACTCATCTTTCACTAGTGTATGTTCAGTTACAACTTGCACAACTGAGTTTAACTCACTGAACTGAGTTAAACTAAATAACAACTCCCATAACTACTCTTCCAACTCTGTTACAACTTGCCACAATCAGTTATAATGAAGTCCTCCATGCGTGAATCACCAACCAACATTAGAATTCGAAATTCCTTCAATCCACTGGTTTTCCACATCAGTTAACTGAAATAAAGTGCTCCAAGATAATAAGTTACTATTTATTGTCTGATTATTACTAAGGGCTAATAATAATCGACATGCATTCTAACTTTAGACATGCAATCTATAAATAGACTTAAGTACATCTGAAAAATTTTCAATGCCTTGAAAGAAATCGTCAAATATATCTATCTCTTTCATAAAAGGTTTTACTTTGAGCTCTATGATGTAGTTTTTAATTACATCATTCAGATCATATGTCTGTCTTGGCATTATGACGAAATTCAATAGATTAACTTTCGACACTTCCTTGTAAGCATGACCAATATCAAAAAGTGCAAAAGTATCGCATTGTAAAGGAAAATTAGGCCAAACGACCTTCTTAGCATCTTTAAGCTATTTTGAAATACCATTTACAACAAGCTGGTAGGCTTTCTCTCGTGCAAGAAATTTGTCAGGAACATAATATGGCAAGACGTGAGGAGAAGCATAACTACCAAATACTCTAACATAAGTGAAAATTTCCTCTGAAAACCATCTAGGAATAGATAGAATGTCTGTACTAGCCTCTTCGGAAATCCTAGGGGCTTTCTCATTGAATATCATCTGGTGCATACGCAACATGACTCTATGGAAAATTTTGTAAAAATGAAAATGGAAGTCTGAATCCCAAATGGCTCTGTGGTAAATGTGGATTGGGGTAGGGTCTTGGACTATCCATTTCCATCCCATGATAGGAAAACTCAAAGAAAAGAAAATTGCGTCCATGACATAGGCACTCATATAAAGGGGGGGAATTTCGCTAGATGAAACACTTCTTTTACTCCTATACTCCATGAATTTTCTAGCTAAATTATCAGATAGGATATTTTCCCAATTCAAAACTAAGGAATTGACGATTGCGTCAATCAATGGGACCCAATCTACAGAAAACCTAGTGGTAACAAGTTTTACATATAATCTAGACAACATACCAACAGCATAAAAATAAGGGGAAGGAATTTGTGCTATTGGGTATGTACCGAGTTTATCCCGTTTAAGATTTCCCTGGTCTTCCTTCCATTCTTTTATGACTTTCTTCAGGTATGGATGTTTTTCTCTAAAGCTTTGAAGAAAATATTTGTCATAATTCTGCTGTGGGACAGGTAAGTGGTACATTGTCCTCAAATATTATACCCTGAACGAACCGATATTCTCACCCTTTGAATCGTTGAATTTTATGTCTTCTATGTTCAAGTGGTCAATTACCCACTTAACCATATTTGTATAGGGGAGAATCTTTGGCCTTGCTGCTACCTTATGGATGAATGAAAATGCAACGTCAAAATAGGTCGGGTATGAATAAACATGCATGCTTGCTAAAGCAAATTTGACTATTACCCTTGGCTTTTCATCATTGAAAATATTATACATTTCCTCCCACGAAGAACTTCCATAATACTTGTTGCAGGCGGTGGCTGAGAATAGGGGAGACATATCTAAGTTTTCGGTAGATGGTGCTTGGGCAATTTCTTTTCCTTTCTTGCTCATTTCTATTTCCCTCGCTCCGTTAAGTGGTTTCCTGATTTCAAGCGAACAGAGAAAACATTAAAAATATAGAGAAGAGAGAGGAAAATAGAATTGAAACAAATCTTGCGTTTAATCACTTCAAAACACGCTCAAAGTAGATATGAATCTATCAAAACCTTATTTCTATTAATTGTCATTAATCATCAATAATCATTTAAAATCAAATCTCTTACGCCTTCATGTGAAGTACCTGTTGATCAATTTAAGACGTTGGATCACATATTCAGTTTGATTTAACATGAGTCATTTCACATACTTGAGAAATTAACTACCATTAATCGCATATCGCAACTTATAACTTTTCCATTTATGATGTTACCCATAAATCCAGTGAAATGCCATCTGCGCAAATTGCACATCGCAATTTTTATGCGGTAAATGAGTTTGATTTTAGTTATGTCCTGTGAAACGTGAAGTGCACTTTCAAGAGATCATGCCGCTGCGCTCTATTGGACCTTGAAGCTTTATGTTTATTGGCTCATCGGGACCGCGTAATTGCAACTTTCACCGAATTGCATATAAGTTTTATCGTTTAAATGAGGCGCGATAATATTTTGGTTTATAACAGTTATTTAAGTGTTTGCAATAAGATTTTGATATGACTTTGGAAAGATCTTAGTGCATATCGCAACCTACATGAATTAGTCAATTTTAAGTCATTTAAGTTTGTAAGATAGTGTTTCGTTCCTCTGATTCGCCGAACGAAAATGGAAAGAAAAAACTTTATTTCCAAAGCTTTGTTTAATCTAAAAAGTAATGAAATGAATTTCCTAATTATTTTTAAAGGGTCCCCATTTATTAAAATAAATGGGGGTTCGTTGTATAGCACAACAAGCTACCAAAGCACATATGCAAACTAATGTTGAGTGTTCCAAGGGAAAAATATTTAACTGTGTGAAGGAGTGTTAGTCAATATGAGAGGACAAATCACGCGAAAAGAATGGGAAGTCAAGAACTTTTTTTTTTTTTTTCTGAATAAGACTAAATCTATTAAAATAGGAAACATATAGTACAATCAAGCTTGCATGCAAGCGTAGCTGAAAAGCAAGAGAGTTGTAGGTGATTGGCTATCAACCTCGCTTCTGGAAGACGAGCAAGGAATGAGCAAAGGAGAGCATAGAAATGCAGAGAAGCTGGATCTAAACTGTGGTGTCTACCCAGAGTGGGCAGACACTGCCAAACGACATTTTTTCCCTTTTTTCTTGCAAACTTTGACCCAGCCAGTGGAGTTTGGATGAGCCATAACAAGCTGAAGACTATTCTGCTCTGGGGGCAGAATGTCCTTATCGGAGTCAGAGGACGAAGAGACATGAGAACGTTTCTGAGTAATCGGCGAGGTAGAGGGGACTGCCGGACTGGCTGAGGGAGTTTCCAACGGAATCTCATCATTCTGCCCATCTGCTTCGATTTCCTCCTCATCCGAGCTGGAGGAGTCTGAATCATCCATAGGGAAAGGAGGAGAACAGGGCTTCCAACTCTTGGAGTTGGGTTTACGATTCAGATTCTTCTTTTTGTCGAGGAACTGAGAACATGCATTCTGGAGGTGCCCCGTTTGGTGACAATGGCGGCAACGGAAGGCTGTATTTTCATAATCTAAGGTTTGAGTCCAATGGAAATCTCCAATCTTGAGGTTGATCTGTTCTGGCAGTCCTTTGCTGATGTCAATTTCCGCACATATTCTGCCGTAGGTGAAGAGTCCATTCTCCCTTCTTGAAGAATCTGTAGCGAGAAAGCGCCCCAAAGTGTCTCCAATGGCAATGAAGACAGAGACATGCCATAGATGCGCCGGAAGATTCGGGAGCCTGACCCAAATGGGGAGTTTAGTGATGACAGCAGTGGAAGGGTCGAAGTCTGGAAACCAGGGGGTGAGGAAAAGCCCTGCCGAACCCCAGAACCAAGGGCCTCCCGAAAAGGCTTTCTGGTAGTCTTCAATTAAGTCAAAAACCACAATAAAGAATCCTTTAGAGCATAAGCAGATCTTGCATTTTTTGGTCCAGTTGGAGTGGATCCATTGATATAAATCTGCTGTGCGTGGCCATAGCCCATTAAATCTGCATATGATTGCAGATTCTGCAAATTCTTGGTAGCGTTCGTCAATTGCAGGATGAGAGAATGCAATAGAAGGAATTTCCTCAGATTTATCCACCAAAAATGGCTTGTGGGCCATAGTTGGTAGGGCTGCTTTCGCTGAGGACTGAGAGTGAGCAGCGTTTTTGTGGAGTGCATCTTTATACGAGAAAGGAGGAGCAGAGGAGGGCTGCCCAGGGGAACCACCTCTTAAACGAAAGGTAACCACAATGGAAGCGTCCTTTTGAATACTGTAAAAGGAGAGGGGCAGGGGATCCATTAGCTGTTTACCTTTATATATCAATCGCTGGTAGGAGGAGGGGATCCCCAGCCGGATTTCGAGTTTTTGCAGAAGATCCTGCACACAATCTGTAGCATGAACCCATTGCATCAGCGTCTTGCCCGAAAGGAGAACGATTTGGATCTGGAACGCAAGCACTGAGGCGTCCTCTGACTGGCATCTAGCTATCGTTTTGCCATGGAGGTGGGCATTAGCATTTGTAGCTGAATCAGTAGTGAAAACCTCTGTTTTCTTGCAGTCAACAGAATCAGCAAAAGCCCAACGAGGAGGGAAAAAACCCCAGTACTGGGCTCCAGCAGAAAATCTTCTCCCTAGTGCGAAGGCATCAATTGCCAGGCACCCAAAAGCGTTTACACGAGATGGGCTAGCGCTTTCAGCAACCACCTCTGTATCAATGAGAAGCCAGCGCCCATTCCTGCAGTTCTTTATAGATCTATCTGCAAGCGGAAACAGGAGCGCTTGTAGGAAAGCGAGCAGATCTGTAGAAAAATGGTAAACCTCTTCATTGCGGGATGCCGTGCAGGAAGCGTGGGCTGCAAAAGCCAGTCGAATCCCCAGGAAGGGGCCTGGCTGAGGGGGCCAGGCCCTGAGTGTAGACTGGCTGGGAATTGCAAAGTGGAAGCCCCTGAGATGTTTCAGGTCGTGGGAAGCCTGTGCTTCAACGCGTAGAAGGGCGGCCGTCTGTCAGCAGAGGGTCCTCAGAAATGAACCCTAACCGCCGCATGTGCCATCGTCTTTTCCAAAGGAAGCTAGCACCCAGCAACTTCGACTATGGAGCCATTCTCATATATTTCCTTGGAGAGAATTCCACTCCTTCTACTTCAACAGTTTTTAGTGGATCTGATGGGACCAAGGGAACCACGCATGTTGCGATGGGTTTCACTGATGGCTCACCATGGTGGTGATGGTGGTCCTGTGGTCCGATATACTCCTCATTTTTTGTATGGATCAGAAGCCAAATATTCATGATTGAGGATTTTCCTTATGCAGGGGTTGATTTCAGGGGTGACCGCGACATATCACTCCCACTGGGAACACAGTGGGATGTGTCATGTAAAAAGTCTCATTTTTATTTTTTTTGTTATCTAATTTTTATTTTATTTTTTATCATCTAATACGGACAAAAAAAATTAAAATGCAGACGTTGGCCCAACACAACCAATGGTGCTTAGTTGTTTTGATAAATGAGAAGCGCATCCAATAACAATAGCTCCACCATTGAATGATGTAGAAGAGGCCCTCGTAGAGTTGGAACACAACCTCGGTTTTGTGGCCAAGAATAATCTCAGAATCTCCCTTCTTATTTAGTATTTTCACTACTACTAAATAAGTGGGGGCCCTTAGTCAAAAAATTTAAAAAATTGATTAGTGCTTCTATTTCCTTTTTCAATAAAACTTACTATCATAAAATTAAGAGAATACCCCTTGAAAAATCTAAAAAGCCTAAGTTTTATGATAAGATAGGATAAAATCTTTCCTTAAAGAAATATCACATCACAAAAAGGTAATGAATACCTCCTTACAAGCATAATTCTAAGATTGCGAGATCACGATGCGAAAGTACGCACTAAAAAAATTTATCACATCGCATGCTTCAAATGTCATATGTTACGCCCAGCAATTTTATGATATTAAGATATAGTGATATCACATATTAAAGTGAAGTTGCTGTATATTACGATATTACATTTGTGATTCCAATATGATCGCGATCTCGTGATACCTGATTTGTGATATTATTTAAGCAAATCATATTCACCTTATCGCAGATCTTTAGGGCTCATTGTACGAAAAAGTTTTTTTCCATAAACCGAGGCCTGATTATGCGCTTTAATATTAATCAATGAGTTAGTTGTCAATCATTAATGAAATATGGTTTTGTTCTGATCGAAGAGCCATTTCACGTAAGGTGGTATATTTTATATGTCTTCGGCAATTAAAAGCTTTCCCGTCACCTTTTTCCTATCATTATTCTCACCTCATTTGTGAACTGCAGGAACGAAGAGCAGAAAACTATACAAAGCAGTATTCAGGATATTATGGGAAAGAAAGACAAAGCTCCGAGTTATGAGGACAAAGAAATGACACCCTTGTATACAGACACTGCCTGTAATAAATATGCTTGTATTACTACTTGGGAAGGCATGTACAGTCTACTTGAGGAAGAGAATCCCAGAGTAATGGAGGTTACAGCTACTGCAGGTTCACATGGGTCTTCTGAGGCGTCTATTACAGAGCTATCTTGCTCGTTCTTGCACCGGATAGCGGCGAGGCCCATAATTCTTCCATACACGGACATGGTTAAATGGGTACTGGACAGCACTGACATCACAAACAGACAATTTAAGACTCAGGGTCAAGAACTCATTGGCTCATTCACTCCACAAGATTTGAGACTCATGTATCATTTACCAGAGCCACAGGCGACTTATAACAAACAGTTCATGGAGAAGTTTGCTAAAGAAAATGAAAACCTGGCAGAATGCACCAAGGACTGGTCAAGGAGGGACGAACCACTAAAAAAGGATAAACATGGTATGTGTAGTACTGGTTCTCTCACCTCCCCATATTGCTTTGCTGATGCTATGCTCTGTAGACTTTTTGGGAAGCCAGACATTAATAAATTTTCATCTGAATGGCTACCATTATTGAATGTTGCCACTAATGCTACTATTGTGGATTGGGCTAAGATATTATCTGACAACTTAGCCACAGCCATTTTGAATTACCGGTCTAAAAGAACTGTTTCTCAGATAATTTATCCCCCTTTTTACTTATCTGCATATGTGATGGATTCAATATGTTATATTTCCAAGTTTCATTTAATGGGTTGGAAATGGATGACTCAAGACCCCTTACCCATTCATATTTATCATAAAGAATTGTGGGATTCCAAGTTCACTCTGTATTTTTACAAGATTTTTCATGGAATTATGTTGCCCCTATACAAAATGTTATATGATAAAGACGCTCCAAGATTTTCTCCCGAAGCAGAGGTAGATATACTCCCTGTTGCGAGATGGTTTGGAGAAGAACTGTTTACATATCTCAGGGTATTTGGAAGTCTCGCTTCCCCTCATGTCTTACCTTTGTATGTTCCTGATAAACTCATGGCACGAGAAATTGCTTATCAAACCTGCGGAGAAGGAGGTTTGACTAAAGATTTGAAGGAAAAAAAGAAGGCTATTTGGCCACAATTTCCTGTGGCCTGTGGAGCCTTTTCACTATTTGATGTAGGCCATGCATTCAAAGAAGTAAACAACATTACATGTTTACGTTTGTTCAAATTCCCAAGAAGACCATTCGATCCTTATGATGTTGCTAAAAATTTCACTACTGCAGCCAAAATAAGAGTGTTTTCTAAAGAAGATGATCTTTTTGATGACATGTTCCAAGAAAAAGGCACACTTAAAGAATTTCTACATTCGGCCCAAATGCGGTTTCCTCCAGCAGAATTTCAAGAGTTCACGATATACAGAGAAAAAAGGTTAGCTAGTATCCCTTTGGATAAATTACGCTTGCAACCCATAAGGGAACCAACTCCCAGTATTAGTCTCAGTGGAAGTTCAAGTACAGACAAATATAAATCTAAGTCCAGGAGAGAAACGTCAGAACACTCTAAGAGGTCAGACAATGACCATGATAAAAGTGAAGGCTTAGTAAGGGATACTGCCCAGTCAAAGGAACTCTCATAGCAACAGGTTTTGACCTCTTCACAGCTAAATCTTCCTCCTCTCATCGTACAAAAATCATCAGTCAGAACTGAGTTAGATAAACAACTGTAGACAGACTGGAGACAGAAGGCTCAAGAAAAGGCAGAATCAATTAAAAGGTTAACTAAGTTGAATTGGGATTCTTACTGGGTGTGTTTGGTAAAACCACACAGCCAGTGCATGACTCTCAAATGTATCATCAATTCTGCTGAGAATATGGCGCCAGCTCTTGCCGCTTCTGTCTTCACAGGACAGTTAAAGTCAGAAGTTGGCCAGCCTACTCTTCTCAAACAAATGCTGAAATTTTTCAATTTCAAAGAACAGATTCACAAGTAGTTAGTTGTTAGTTTTAATTTTATATTTAGTATTAATTTTTCTTTATTTTTTCCTAAAAAGGGGACGGTCATTTAAACCGTATCCTACATTTTTGTAATAAATTATTTTTAGATTTATTTAGTAGTATTTAAACCCTTCTCATGCATTTAGAGAAGGGTCCTGAAATTTGTCAAAAACTTGTCCTCAGAACATGCACTTTTGCACCCTCCGAGGAGGTTTTGATGAATGAATGGAACAAGATTTATTGATATCTGCGTTTAATATCTACTACTGATGTTGCACTTTTTTACTCTAAGTGGTTGTTTGATTAAGAAGAGCTAAGTCATTATTGCTTGAAGCTCATGAGTAGAACTAGTTATAAATGGTACTTTTATCTCTTAACTATTTCTGCCTTTGTGTTAAAGTGATATTTATTTTTAGTTGTTTATATATTGATGCTTGAATGCTTGAGTTATCATTTGGCACTTTTGTACGGTGATAGCTATTTATTTATGCTTAATATATGAGTAGCTTATTATGCGATATGTTTTTCATAACTGTTTCATCTAACTTTTTATACGAAGTGGTTTATCTTTATTGAATTCTTTTCTTATAACAGTTGAATGATCTTTATTACCAATTGTTATTTGAAATCATTTTAGATCGCATAACGGAAATATTACATCCTGGGTTAGTTTAGAATTAGATATTTCTATTTATTAGAATACAATTGCATGTTATTAGATTAGAGTTAGAATAAAATAATTTCACTTAGGAACTTTTAGAAAGGAAGTATCAATTCCCAACACACACACACATATTAGAAATCAACTCACATCCCCAATGGGACTCACTATACCAAACAAAAGGAGCCGCTAACGGCGGTCCTGACGGGGTGGGTATCCCCTCGTTGTAGACCCTCGATTTTTCGAGGCTTCAACACCGAGGTTTACTCATTGAAATCCAAGGACAGGACATATGACTTAGATACTAGAGGCATGTGACTGGGGTTCTTAGTCCATTTAGGCGATATCTATGCAGAGTGGCGCGTGTTATACTCTGCTACCATGATAATCATCATGGATAGATGATGGTCGATTTAGATTGGAATTTTTGTTTTTTGTATCAGTATCTTTAGATGATAAGGTGTGTGAAACTTATGATCCCATATGATGTAATATATTCTGACACACAACTATTTTGACCTAATGATATTATTACTTTTGATCTTTGGGTACCTTGTTCAATATGGATTGAATATTGTTTTGTTTTACTTTCAATGTTGCAAATTTCTATTTAAAACTTGATTAGACAATGCATCATATAATGTGTTTAAATTTCTTGAAATGTGTTGATATTCAATGTAATAAAACTCTTTCTAAGAGATGAACCCTTCAAAACTTTCTTAACAGAAATGGATTTCTAATTGCATAAACACCATTCAAATGTAATACAATGAGTTTCGAATCTAGCCTAACAATCAAACGTCGAATGCCATGTTATCACAAAATTGTACTTGATTGGCTACTTATCTAACAACTCAGTGTAACTATTTCAAACAAGATTTTTACTGAATCTTAGCCTCTTTAGTCTAAGAGGGCTCTCTCAAGGGGGTTTTATGATATTGAATAATGATAGTACTAGATGGCTAAGTCTATGGGAAATGTAACTTGTTTTTTATGTTTTCAGGTTGAAAAAAATGCAGTTTTGCTACCATTGGGCTTATGTAGTCAAAAATCAGTAGTTTTAGTGGAAATTTTTCTTGACATGGAAGATGAGGTAGATAGAGGTATTTAACGAAGGCAATTCAAACATAAAACATAGGATAACACAGTCATTTCATCACTAAAGGAAAACAAAGCATAAAATTATGAATTCTGAGTAATAGAGATGAAATCTACTGCAAGTGGTAAACATAAAGATATAGATCAAAAATACATTAAAAACCTCATGAGAATCTTAGGTCTGTCAAGAAGAAAGTCACTCTGTATTACTGATATAAGTCAAATACATAAAAGCAGCAGTTTAGTGCAAAAAATCTCCAACCATTGACTACTTCAATGATTTGTCTTTAAATAGACCTTCTTTACAATAAGGATGATCTTCCTGGTGGCTAGACCATCAAATTCTCCTATGACACATCACATAACTAAAAAACATGACTTTTAACAGAAAACTGACAGCTACACCTTAAAGAAGAGATCTCATAATAGGACTCTAACTCCTATTTATTTCATAACTCTACCTTATCTTTGAAATAGTTATATGATGGCTACAACATAAGTATCACATGCTCGAAAGACACAAGGTAGTTCATCACCACTTTACATATTTAAAAACCCTCCTAGATCTATGGTGCATAACCCTACTTTTTAGGAAAGCATGACCCTTATCCTCAAATCTACTTTGGTTGATGACTTGTCTTGATAGCACTTCCATCGAGTCATAAGTATTTGATGATAATATCCCTTGAAATGTTGGAGGAGTCCATATATCCAAAACTACCATTAAGATGCTCCACAACCTTTAACAAATTCTCGCTATGAAAACAAGATAGTTTCATAGCGAGTTTTGGTAGCATTGAAAAAGTGGCTTCTGCACCCTATAACTTCTCTCCTTTGTTTTTTCATGGTGTCGTTCAAGTTATGACACATCACCACGATCAATATCCCTCCTTGAAAACTGTAAAAAGTGACTTTAGAGGCAAGAAGGCTGGTACAGGTTTTTTCGTAGCATTTTCTTGGCTTTAAGCCTAGGAAACGCTACGAAATTGTGTAAAAGTGCAGAAATTTCACATTTCAAAACCGTCTTCACAAAATGACCTCTTGCTGCAAAATATGGATTTTTTGCATGTAATGAACCCTCTAAAGCATATTCAATCTCAACTTATGGCTCCTGTGTTGTTTCCTCCTCATTTATGATTAGTTGAGATATGGGCTCCTCAACCACAGTCATCTTTAAACCTTTATTTTCCATCTCTTCATGAATCAGTTCCACTTGTTCTTGAAGGTCTTTGACTTGGTCTTTTAGTGTCCTGTTCTTGGACTGTAAGTGCAAGTTTACCTTTTTAATGTGATTTACCTCTCTTCTTAGTGGCTGATTCCACTTTATCAGTTTTTTTGTGTTGTCCAAGGTCTTTGAGACACTTGTGACTTGATCCTCCCAAATATTTCTCATTTGTTCAAACTGCACTCCTTCATCTCTATGCTTCTTTTCCTCTTTCCTCAAGACTGATATCTCTTCAATTTCATCTTTCAACTACTCCTTAAGGGTTTCAACTTCTATATTTTCAGTTATTTTCTCTTTGCCCTTCTTTTTTTTGATGACCATATCTTCTTTTGAAAGTGAGGAGAGGTCTATGATGCTTGGTGGTGGCTGAGCAGTTTCACTGGCCTTCTGAATCTCTTTGCTGCTTTCCATGACCTTTCTAGCATGTCTTGTCAATGGTTTTCTAGCTTGAAACATGAATCCAGCATCATCACTTGCAAATTATAACTTCTTAGTTGTTTTTTCTTTCTTAAGCTTCCTTCCTCCCTCATCTATGTCTTCAACTTGGACTATGGGAGTTTGTTCAATATCTATGGCATGCAAGATGTCCTCTAAGTTACCCTTAGCCACTGTTTAGCTCCTTTTAACCCTCTTGCCGCCATATTTGCTCACTATTGGCTTCTATTTTGCAGGTGTAGCTTTGGGTGTATCAACCTTCTGTAAAGGCTCTGCCTCCATGCTCACTGGATCAATTTTCTCTGCTACTATAAGTGATGAAACGTCTCTTTTGGGAACTCTTTTAGGAGTGAAAACATATATTTCAAAGCCACTGATGAAGAGAAAGGATTTCTAGTCTATGCCAAATATTTTTAAATCCTCTAACACCAGCAACTTGATCAAACCATGATGAAAGAGATGCGTTTCATTTCCTTCTTTTTTAACTTGGAACTTATCTGACATTTTAGCTAGAATTCTGTATAAGTAGAAGGGCAAGTGAAGAGACCTCTTAACCAAAAAATGCAGTAGAAGCCTAAGGTGGTAGGCATAGACCATGTGAAACCTCCCTTCATAGGTGAAGTACTTCTGAATAATTAGCAACAGCTTTGAGAAGTTGTCTTTCATGTAGCTCCTTGGGATAGCATTTGTGAGATAAATTTCACTATGCTCTAGCTTGATAAATTCTTTGCAGTCCTGCATGGTGAACTTGATTTGTTTAAAACATTGTTCTTCTCCCCTAGGGATTCCTGTTGCTGCTGCAATGGTCTTTGGTATTACTGTGAGGTTTAACATTCCCACCTTTGAAGCTGTCCCATTGAAACTGATAGCAAACTCCTTAGAAACCTGCAAATGGCACCCTTGCAATCTTTGGCGGAACTGTAAACAACATGTTCTTCTGAATACCTCCAAGGTATTTGGGTCTTCATTTAACAAATTCATGTCCATTGGCTCATATCTAAGGCATTGACCACATATTTTAGTCTTCTTTCTTGCAGCCATGGTGAATTTATGTCTTCTCAGCCTTGCTTGATTAGTGACACCTGCAACTTTTGAAAATGACAGCAACCAACTTGGCTCGGTGAAGCAGCTCTCCAACAACTCAATAACATGCAAGGATAAGACAGAGAATGAAAAAAAGAGTCAATTGGGTAATTTTTATGGTTTTGATGACAACTCATGCCCTAATCATGACTCATGCATGCTAAAAATGGTAATTATGACCTCAAGCATGACCTTGTACCTTTGAAATAACCCTAGCTGAATCGAATGACGTCCAACCTATCTCCTCTAATCATGAAACCTTTCACCAGATTTGACAAGACAGTAGAAAAGTATATTTTCATAGTATGGCTAGTTCATTTTCTGACAGTTTAGCTATGAAACTATTAGGCAGTTTTGTAGCAAAAACTGTTATTTTACAGTGTAAAATGCTACGAAAAGAGGAAAACCTGGCTAAAGTGTCCTTTTCAGATTTAAACGCTTAGGATATGGAATCTAACACCGAATTATGACTGATGGGACATGATATGACCTATATGGAGGTGGGTTTGAACCTTAGGATAGTTTAAAAATGAAAAATTTAAATTTTCCTATACCAACTTGTGACAAATGAACTCTATGACCATGTCAAATAATGTTACACTTTTTCTGAGTGATAACATGCCAAATTCCATGGCATAAAATAATAACTCAATGAATTCACTATATTCTGCAATATTGTTCGTTGTTTGACCAATGCAGATCCCATGAATAGAAACTATCTCATCAGTGGGTGAATAGATAACCCAAGTAGCGGAAGATAAGTTCTGTGTACTAACACAGGTGCCATCAGCAAAGCCAATGTAAGTCTAATGGAATGTCAACATATGCAGTATCAAGAGTAATCAAGATAAGAAGCAAAAGTAGTAAAAAATTGGCAAACAAAATAACTAATCTAAGGCACACTTCTCTAATCTAACGCACACCGTTCTAAAATGTAACTAATGTACAAAGAATATATTCACAAGGAAAATCATGCATAATATCTCTTCAGATAAAGACCATTTATGGGCTTATCTAAAGGGACATCACAATAATAAACTAATTCATAGGCCCCTTTTGCAACCACACACTTAAAAATATAAGGACCATGGCACATTGGTTCAAATTTACCAGCGCCCATTTTATCACGAGCTTGATTGTATACTAAGACTAGGTCACCTTCTGAATAGATACGAGGGTTAACACCTTGATCATATTTAGCCTTAACACATTTTTTATGAGCTTCAATAGCTAATGCAGCGGTGCGACAAATCTCATCTAATCGTGTTAGGTATAAGTAATGTTTTTCCTCTTCAAAGGTAAATGGTAATAATTTCACATTCAATGGGTAAAAAAAGTCTAAACCGTAAACGAGTTGAAAACGAGAAAACCATGTGAAAATTTTTGCATAGGTACGGTATGCCCATAATGCAGAAAAAGTCATGGTATGCCAATTTGAGTTATGACTTCCCACAATCCATTTAATCATGAACTTTGTTAACAGCCTCAACTTGGCCATTGGACTATGGGTAATATGGTGTGGAATTATCATGGATACCATGGTCCATAATGATAGCTTGAGGGACACCGAACCTAGTAATCACATGATTGAATATGAAAATAGCTGTAGTTTTTTTGTCAGCTGTGAATGTAGGCATTGCCTCAACCCATTTGGTAAAGTAATCTACAATGAGAATAATATACTCGCACCCCTCGACTGAGTGAGTGTTACATGTAATGAAATTTATGCCCCATTTTTCAAATGGATCGACAGCTATGATTGGGTGAAGAGGAGCTGGAGGTGCACGCATATTTCAATAAAAAATCTGGCAATTATGGCATTTTCTAACCGCAAGGATACACTATTTGAATAATGACGACTAGAAATAGCTAGCATGCAATATCTTTTAGGCTATGGAAAACCTAGAAATATGACCACCACATGCTCTAGAATGGAATTCATTAAAAACCCTTTCTCCTTCTTCATGAGTTATACAATGTCAAAAAACAAAATCGGCACCGTGACAATAACGAGTGTCGACAACAATATTGTATTGTTGATACTGGTAATGAATTCTACGTCGATCAGATCATGAAAATTTTGGCTGAAAGGTTTGGGTTTGAAGATATATAATGATATTTCCATACCAAGGATCTAATGTGCTGATTAGAAATAGAGATTCATCAGGAAGATGGTCCTCTGCCACGGTTTCCAATTCAATGTAGGGAAAGTCACACATAAGTTCAACACAAATGAGTGATTTCTTAGATTTGGATTTTTCAAACTCCAAATAAAATTCTTGTAGGATAACTATCCATTCAGAGTATTTTCCCCTGAGCAATTCTTTCGTCAAAATTTACATCATAGGGTTGCAGTTAGATATCTTTTTGGTTTTACATAACAATATGTAATCACAAAATCGTTGGACAACTCAAACAACTGCTATGACCAGTTTCTCCACATGCGAATAAGTCGGTGTGAGATTCTGACTTAGGTAATAAATCACATGTTAATTTTTGCAGTCATCTTCTTGAACTAAAACCATTCCAATGGTGGAATCATACGCAGCTAAATATAAAAAGTAATCTCAGTGATAATCAGGTGGATGCAACAACAGTGAATGGTTCAACACGTGCTTGAGTGCATCAAAAGATTTATCGGCAAGATCATCCAAAATAAATGAAACATCATGTTCTAATAACAGAGTGAAACCTTTAGATGAATCCACATATTTCAGGATAAAACGACGTAGAAATTTTTCTTTCCCTTGCAAACTCTGGAGTTGGCGAAGAGTGGAAGCAGGATGTAGGTTCACAATGGCCTCAACCTTCAATTGGTTGACATGAATGCCTTCTTTAGAAGCGATGAAACCAAGTAATCTTCCTGATTGTATAAAAAATACACATTTGTGTGGATTCAAACGAATGTTGTAATGCATAAATCACATAAAGATAGCACATAAATGTGTAGGATTATCTTGTTTGCATAAAGAGTGAGCAAGTAAGTCATCCAAGTAGGGTTGCACAATGTGCTTAATATCGTGAAATGCGTAATACATAGATATTTGAAAATTTGCGCCAACATTTTTCAGTCCAAAAGGTAATTTACAATATGAAAATGTCCCACATAGACATATAAATGATATCTTGGGCTCATCGACAGGGAGTATGTTTATTTGATTGTAACTGGAAAATCCATCCATAAACAAAAATATTTCGTTTCTGGCACAATCATCAACAATTTTGTCGATATAAGGGGTGGTATAATTATCTTTGGGACAAGCCTTATTAATATCCCTATAATCGACACATACTCTGCTAGTCCCTTGTTTATTGGTCACTAGAACTATATTACATACCCAATCCGTCAAAGGAATTGGATAAATAAATCCTGCATGAAGTAGCTTTTCAACTTCAGCTTTAATAACAACAGCTTTTCGCGGATGTATTGGATGTAATTTTTTTCTAATAGGTTTAGCATCGGGGTATTTCTTAATTTTTTTAATCAAAATCTTAGGATCAATTCCTGGCATTTCTTCGTAAGACCAGGAAAAAATGTCTCAAAATTCCTAAAATAGGGCTCTATTTATTTCTTCAACGGAGCAAGAAGCACCTATATGAATTTTTTCAGTCACTCCTGGTATGATTGATATGGAAATGGGAATTGTCACAGAAATATTTCCTAAGTTTGTCTCAGAATCTGAATGAAAGATTGACATAGGATTTTGAGGTTCCTCAACATAATCAATTGGAAATATGGATGAAAATTCATTTTCGGCTCTATCAACGTCTTCTATAAAAGAGGATTGATGATGAAGATCATCCCAAGGTAATTCATCCAATGCCAACATTTCCCAAATATTTTCATCAGTTGAAAACATTTGATGAAAAGGATAAGAAAAATATGTCATGTTCGAGCTTGGTAGAGAAAAAGACTCTTCACTGAACACATTAATTTGATAAGTATCAGTTGATGAAATGTAAGAAAGCGTTTGTACCGCTACATATGCCGATTCATGTGGACTTAAAGTCATCTCATTGCCATAATAGTCCAATTCAGAAGGAACATTCCATGGGTCATCAAATGGAATTCTTCTTGATGTAATCATATTGATATTGTAAATATTTCTAGGTGTGTTAGGAGAAGATATAGAAAAATTTCCCATAAGAGAAAAATCTTTAACTAGTCCTACCCCAACATCTTCATAAGGGATAACCATTTTTACAACATGTTGGATACTATCCATGGAGGTAGGGTTATAAACAAAGTAAGACAAGTAATCAATTTTAACAATATTTCCTTTATGAGGAAACATGATCAATCGAAATAATGATAAAACAACAATGGTCATATAATAAGACCAATTTCCACCTAAAAAAATATTGTAGTCAAGAGGGGTATCAACAACTTCCACCTAAAACGTAACGATTTTTCCTTCTACCTCTATAGGTAAATCCTGGAGTATTCCAAATGGAAAAAAACCTCTTCCATCAAAGGCTTTAAGAATCGTGGGTGACTGATTGATTGGTGGAGAACCAAGAGTTTTACAACAGTATAAGGACATAATGCACGTAGATTCTCCCTCATCAATTACTGTCCAAATAACTCGCCTATATTTCACTAAAACGGGAATTTGAAAATCCATTTGGTGTGGAAGTCTAAGTACAAAGTTCTCGAGATCAAAGACAATAAGATTATAATCTTGAGGATAAATCGCTCCAATAGTTGATAATAATAACTTCCTATGAGCTGGACAATATTGCATCACTTCGAGGGTCGACATTGCTGAAGGGGACATGGCTAGATCTTCAACAATATTGTAATTCTGAGCGACTCTCGCATGTAGATTAAAATCTGATTTTCGAAGTACACCTTTGGCAGGTGGTTTAATTACCAAATCAGGATTAGGTTTCTCGATGTGTAATGGTTCGAAACAGGAGGAGTTGATACTGGAGGGTGATTGGATGATTCATTTTACTTTCCAGTTACAGGACTCTTAGATCCATAGTCTTGAGATCATGTTACAACCATGACCTGGTACATAATTAGGATATTCGTCGATGAATTGGAAGAAGATCCGATCATTTTTCTATCTTGTGATGGAAAAGGATCTTTAAGGAAAGCGGGTGTGGGCAAACCTTTAACAAATTTAGATATCTCGGCCCTATGTGGGCACTCTTTGGTGTAGTGATCCTCGTCACAGGTAAGATAAGGATAATGAGGTTTCCTTTTTTCATCTGATGGTTTGGGTTTTTCTGCTTTCTCTTTTGGAGAATTGTTTTGTTTATTTTTACCCTTCTGTTTCTTATTATTTCTAGATGACTTATTTTTAGCCATAGATGAGTCTATGACATGAATTTTGGCAGAATTTTCTAAGGAAGAATCTCCTTTGGGTGAACCAAGTAAAGTTATGATTGGAGTATTTGATTTTGATTATTTCTTCTAACTCTATGATGTATTAAATGTATCGATTACACCGTCTGAAGGATGAGAACCAGAAGGAGTTGTAGTATGTTGACCTAGACGTGGTAAATGAAGAATTGTTTCATAAAAAGTACCAGACTATGTGTAAACAAGGTCTAGATACTGGGCTTGAGCGATAACCTGCTCTTCTGTTACAATGCCTCCTTTAGCTACATCTTCAGTAATCTTAGGGAGTAATGATTTGATGAACCATTTAGCCATAATTTTATCTAGGATAAAAACTTTGACTAAGTTGTCTCTATGTCTCCATTCATGGATGTGATCTAAAGTGTGCGCAGACGTACTTTATTTAAGTGAAGTCAAAATTTTCATGCCATTGTCATAATGGACTGGAAATTGAAAATGAGTAAGGAAAGAATTTGCTAAGGAATTGAAATTGTTGAAAGAGCCTCTTGGTAACTCAATGTACCACTTTTTGGCTAAGCCAATCAAAGTTTTTTGAAAAAATATTAAACGGATAAAATCATCAATCAAAGAATTGGATGCACACCACAGATGATAAGTCATAACATGGATAGAGGGGTCTTCTCTTGATTTTCCTTCAAGCTTTGGAATGTCACTGGGAAACTTAATAGGCATTGTCGGCCAAAACAGAAGACAGTAAATTGGATCATTCATTAGCTGAGACAAGTCTAGTAAATCTAAAGTTGTAATGAAAGGTAACCGCCTGTTAGGGTCTTGTTGAGGAAATTTATAACCTTGAGGGACAATACCAGTACCCGGAGGAGGATATCCAGGAAAACCTGGGATAGCTTGAGCAGTTGGAATCGGTATACCTCTAGGGTATCCAGGGGTAGCCATACCAAGTTGAGGTTGAGCTAGTATTTGATATGTATAACCAGGGTAAGGTTGGCTCTGAAAAGCTGGATTTTGTACCACTTTTCCATATTGTAATTTCCTTTGAAATGGTTGGATTTGAACAAATTGACCTTGAAGATGTTGACCTACCGAGGGTTTTCCCTAAATAGTTTTACCTATAAAAGGTTTCCCTTGAATAGGTTGACCTACAAAGCTTTTTTCTTTAAAATTTTGACCTGTAAAAGGTTGACTTGCTGGCATAGTTGTTGCACTAGGTTGTCCCATAGAGGCTTGAGGAATTGACTGGATTGTAGGTCCAGTTTGATGGGTAGTAGTCTAAGGGATAGCCTTCGTAACAGTTAGCATTGACATTTGAAGTTTCGTAGCAATAGAGACTTGAGAAACTCCTAGGATAGGTGTACTTGGTTGTTGAACACAAGTTTGCACAACAGATTAGATAGGAGTACTAGGAGTACTCGGACCAAATTTTTGACTACTTGGCACAGATACCTTTGGGGTAATTTGAAGTGCACCTTGAACATGTTGTTGAACTTGGGTGTAACCAAATTTTCCAACTGATTGAGCAGTTTGATTATAAGGCACTTACAATGTGGGTTGAAAAGACTGTTGAGTAAAAAAAGGGTTCCACATAGTATTTATCCCTAGGTAAGGAGTTCCCATTGAATTTTGTGACGCATAGGGTTGACCATAACCAGTTTTAGGCATTGGAACATATGTTTGATAATTACCAGGAATATGCTACCCTACAACCATTGGATAGGTTCTAGTAAAAGGTTGTCCTCCATGAAAATACTGCTACCCTTGAAAATGTTGCTGCCCTTGAAGAGGTTGTTTCCCTTGGAAAGGATGCTTCCCTTGGAGAGTCTCTTGCCCTTGAAGAGGTTGCTCCCTTTAAGAGATTGTTTCCCTTGAAAATGCTACTACCCTTGTGAGCTAGCTTGAGGGATATTCCCAGGAAAAATATATACATGTTCCATCGTCAAAGGTTGGGTGGTAGACTCAAATAGACTAGTTGACATGGTAGAAGTTTCAGAGAGAGGAGATGCTTCTGAAAAAGTGTCAGAAAGCGATTGGTACCCAGAAGGAACATAAGGACCACCATACAAAAAGTTTTATGGTGAAGAAGAAAACATAGATGACTTAGTAGACATGCTTTCAGAAGCCATGTTACTATTCCTGGGTAAAGAGTAGAATAGGATTTAGTGTCATGGGTGACTATAACCAGAGTTATGTAAAATATCGATGAATTGGTGATACCAAGGATCCGGTTGAAAAGGAATGAAAGGGTATATTGGTTCACTAAACCTCAAATCTAAATATTGTTGATGAGAGGGAAGTGCAATCTCTTCTTCTTCGTCTGATATTTATTCAATGCTAATACGGCCAGGAGGAATATTCTCAGTGATTAGAAGCTTTACTCAAGGTGAATGACGATGACCAGGAGTTAAGGCTATAATATCTGAAGGTGACTCAGATGAAGTGGAATTAGACTTAGGCTCAGATATTTCAGGTTCAGTGAGCTGTGTATCTGAAAAATCACTAGTGACAGATTCAACTGTAATTATTTTAGAAATTTCTGGTTGATCTTGTTATGTTTCAGTTATGTGATATTGATTAACTTTGAAATCAGGATGTACTACAATAAATGATTCTACTTGTTCAGTGGACCCAGTTCCTGATGATTGAACCCTTTCATTTTTATTTTTTCCAATTAGCTGGGTGTATATTCAGGGGGTTTCCCCTGCATTCTACTCGAATGTCTCGGTAATTCAGCCACGGTTAATTTATTTAATGCATGAAATCAAAAAAATTCAAAAGAATCACACCCAAGGCCTCTAAAAATAAAAAAAAATGAACACGCGCTACAAAATATAAGAAGAAATTGACACACAAATAATATGTCTCCATAATAAAATCACTAGTTGGTGATGAAATCCAACCTTGTAGAGATTAATGTGGAAAACTAGCGGTTGGAACAGTTACCCTACCAACCTTCTTAATGAAACAATCTGGTGCAAGTAACTCCACTATGCCATCTCGAAGTGAAGACTACACTCCGGAAAGTCCAAGTGAGTCTAGTCAACATCTGTTCTAGGTACAATGGGACCTTCCCTCCACCATCACCTTGGGAAAAATCCTAAATATTATGGCCACTAAGGTTACCAACTGAGACAATTGAACCTATGGGAATAGTCGGTGGCCTGATATACACGTAAGGGTAGAGTATCAAAGCTTAATCCCCTTGAAATATCCTCGACATGGTAAATACTAGGTTTACTAACAAGTGATCCCAGGGTCATCGACAATGGTTAATCTGAAGTTTACAATTTGTATTACGTGCACATCTTCTATCTTCAGTAATGCAATAGGTACGATTACTCCACTGGGTCTGACATGAACTCATGCTTGAATCTTTTAAGAAGAGCTTCCCAGAGAACAATTGGACCAATTAGGTTTTTCCCTAGTACAAGATGCTACTTGTTTGTTTTATCTGCTTTAGAAATTTAATAACTGCTTATTCCAAAGCACTAGTCCTGAGCTAGATTGGTGGAATGAACCCTAGAAAATGTAAGAAATATCTAGATCAATTTTATTACGCATTGTATTAATTTTGATGTTTTTTATGTAGGGGGGTAGGCAAATGAAACTCAATGATACTGTGATTGACTCAAAAAATACTATAAATGCATCAATAATGAAAATGCAATTCTTTATTTAGATGAATTTCTATTAAGAGAAAGAAGAAGGACTTTTGGACTCAAAGAAGTACAAATTTCCTAAAAAATCCCATAATAGTTATTTTTAATCAAGAAACAAATTTCATTTTTAAGCATGTCCAATACCTCTTTTTCATGAAAATCTTCATTGATTACAAAGCTAAAATATACAATTTTATGAACAAACAATTTTCAAAAGAAAAATCAACTAGAAAAACCCTAAAAATTTTAAAAACTTCAAAATTAAAGATCTTAACTAATAATCCTAACTAAGATACCTATGAGTGTCTTTTCATGGTTTCTTTTAGTTGAAAGAAAAATAAATTGTTTTTTCACTTTAACAAGCAAAAAAATTTCATTAAAGACTACTTTTGAGACAAATCACACTTCGCTAATCTAGAAGTTTTCCTTTTGCAAATGAGAAAGAAACAATAACTCAAACAAGAAAGGCTGACAAAAATCCTGGTAGCTCTAGAGGGAAATGACAAAAGTCCAGTGATCTAGGTAGTGAAACTATTTTCCCAAAAAGAGAAATTCATAAAACCAGGGAAAACCCTACCCGAATGTGAAAAAAGGATGATCTATCAAAAATACTCTAAGGTAATTAGGAAGAGTTCACAGACAAACTCTGAGAGTTGGTATAAGTCAGGTTAAACCTCAAGAATTTTTTATCTAACTCTAAGAGAGAAAAAATTAATTTTTTCAAAAATTATCAAGGGGGTGCGCAGATTGTCAGTACAAACCAGTGCACAAGCACACTAAATTAAACTGAAAACTTGCGTAGGTTTGCACTTTGTTTATCACAAAAAATAACGCAGGGTTGAGAAATGTTAAAAAAAAAAAAAATCAAGGCTTTCTAATTCAGAGAATCTAAAATATCATAAACCCAACCACACTCAGAAAAAGTCAAACTAAAAAAGTTGGAATGCTAAACCAAAAAAATCAAGAGAAAACTAAACTTGTTCTCTAGCAGAGTCACAAATTTTTTTTCTGGATAAATCCATCTTGAGGCCAAGAGAGATCTCCCAAATATCCCAAAAGATAACTAGAAATATACAACCATTGTAATACCTCTTTCCCTAAACTATTAGCATTCATATTATCATAACTTAGAAATGAGGAAGTTATGCTCCTACCTTTCAACTAGATGTTTGATGTAGACCTTGCCTTTCATTCTGAATAAGTCCTTCAATGTTGAGAAGAACCTGCAATAGAAAACATGCAAAGAATCAAAGCATAGGCAGTATATAATAATAAAAAACACTAGTTTAACTTAATGATCAAGGAGATTAAGAATTGTCATTGTTTTAATGAATCTAAAAGAATAAAATGAGAAAAAGAGATCAATATGTATTATCAATAATTATAAAGAGAAATCTTACAACCTAAGTACATATTTCTCGTGTATGCCTTCACAATCGTGCACCTTGGTTTGACTAGCTTTCCTCTCTAGAATGACCAACATAGGTTTATCTTCAATGAACTCTTATACAATGTACAATATCTAAAGTACAAAGTTTCAAAATCTACCAAGTACTATTTCCAATGTACTAAGTAAGTACCCTAACCCTGAAGCTTCAACTCAATTTATAGGAGAAATTGAGGAGGTTTCAGATCCATCAAGAGAGGGATGAGATCTTCTAATGAAGGGATTAGGGTTCCTTTATCCAAGGGGATAATTTCCATGAGTGGAGGGATATAGCTCAAATTGGCACAACTCAAGAGGCTTTTAGTTGGAATAATATTCACCCAACTAAGCTTCTAGACATTACTTTTTTGTGTTTACTTTATTTTACAAGGGTGCACAGGTTTTATGGGAGAACAGAGTGGAGATCGTTGTGGCTAATAAAGGAATATTATTGCATGCGCATGAAGTGACCACAAAAAGCATGCAGGAAACATTTCAGGTTTTTTAAGAGCATTTTCCCAGTTTACAAGACTTGGTTCAGGAACATAAATGTTTTGACTTATAATGAAGCATGAGTATGGATGGTAATAGATTCATATTGACAGTAAAATTTCATGGTGACAAAATGATGTGTAACAATGCCTTATCGTAGGGTGTAAAAAAGAAAAGAGAAATAGGGACAAGGAAATAGAGAAGGGAAACAATGATGACAGATCCCAAGACTCCAATTGGAAGGCTATTGGAAGGATTTTTATTTCATCGACCAAGGTTGAGATAAAATCATAGCCAATAAAACTGAAATAAATAATGACAACTCCATTGAAAATGCATCTAACTCCAAATGGGGAAAATCCACCTTGATGTGAAACATTTGTAGGTTTTGAGATATTTTTGGCGTCCCCGTTAGTGAACCCAAAAAAAAAGATAAATGTGAAAAAGAGGAGGGGTGTCAAATCTATGTTTGATATTGAGCTCTCTTTTGTGCTGCAAGAAATTGATAAGTTCCATTATTTTTCTCAAATGAAGAGACAAACCAGTAACTCACACAAGGAAGAAAATTCAAATTCAGGTCACCTATGACAAAGGCATATGGTGATAAAGATCATAAGAGCAAGGGAAGTAAAGTCAAGCATGTTGTACCCATCTTCTAGGCCATTCGCTTCTACCTTGCACACATCTTTATGAACGATCCCAAATACACTTGGAAAATATGAAGTAAAACTATGAGCCACCACAAAATTTGAGAGGACATACTCCATAAGTAGATTGGATCCAACAAAATATCCTGCAAATTCACCTGTTAACCATAATTTCCCATGTCAGGCCAACGCCCAGGTGTCACCAAGCACCCTAAAAATATCAACGCCTTTCAAAGAGCTAACATATATAAGAGGAGGTTTTTTTATGACTGTATGAATATGAATTCAAGTTCCACTAAACATATTTAATACATGTTTTTTCCATCACAGTGAAAGTGAAAAAAATTCCCACCATTGCATGACGTTCATCAGTGTTGACACCTAATCTTTGGGATTAGGTAAATCCTTATAAAATATTGTAAATAGAAAATAAGGAGAATTGAAAAATGAAGAGACATTGGGATATGAAGCCCAAGAGTCTCTCCCTACATGCATATATCTATGATCAATCTTAATGCAAAATCAAAATTCTCTTTGAGGAGTTACCTCCTGGTCTGATATGGTATCATATCACAGGTACCAACCTCTATTTTTGGCTTCATTTATGTCCTTTTAACTCCTTCTTGCCTATGTTCTGCATATTTCTGCATATTTTTTGTAGAACTCTCGCCTCTTCCTGTCACTAACTCCATGGTTATCTCTCTCTTGTAGAAACACTTGTCTTTTGAACCCTATCCAATTTGTGGCTAACATTATGATATTCCTTTGTTTTGTCGGTTCTATGTATTTTTTCTGAATCCATTCCTGTGCCCATGATCTGAACCTTATCATTCAACAACAAGAATATTTGTTGACAGATTCACTAAGGTACTACAGAGGTCGAGACTGCATTTCTGTGTTGAGGCATTGGTTTAATACCTAGTGCGTAAAAGGTTGAATCAATGTAAAGGTGTTGCATGATTGAAGTTCAATGTGTGTGGTAAGTATGTTTAAGAAGCCTGAGAAGTTTGATTATTGAATGGCGTATTTGCTGGAGTTATATGAAGATTATTTTTTTTTTGAAAATTATTTGTATGGTGTGACTGTGTCTACATGCAACTTCGAGCATCATCTACAAGCCCACGTGATTGTGTCTTCTTCCAACAATGTTAAACCTAGTTTATTTGTATGAAATTACTTGTACTGGAGTTTTTGAACTCACATCTCACTACTCACTGGTTGAAATCACATGAATGAGCCCCAGGTACCTACACAGTCCACCATACCATTACTCCTCCTCCATATGGTCCACCATACCACCGCTCCTCCGCCATACAACATCACCATATGTATAACTCGACTCCTTCTACGCTCCATACACCTCCCCTCATATATTTTCCACTACATACTCCTCCCCTCCCTCCCCTCCTATATAATACTTATATCCATGATATATATATATATATATATATATATATATATATATATATATATATATATAACTCCAATTATAATATTACTCCTCTAGCTATAAACCTGTACTTGTGAAGGAGAAGATATAATGCACCTGCAAATCCCACTTTAGATAATGAGATTGCCATTTGGGAAAGTGAGAACAACAGGGCCTATGCCTTGAATGCAACATCTATAAATGAAGAGGAGAGTCACCATATTTCACCATTTTCAAATGCTTTTGAAGCCTTAAAATAAGTTCAAGGAATTGTATGACTCACACTCTGAACTTGAATTTGTCCAGTTGACGATTAAATTGTTCAGCCGTGAATTAAAAAATGATGAACCTCTTGCTTTAGGATCATAAGTAAGATCCATTATGCATGATAAAAAAACCATTGGTGTTGAAATAGAAATTCTTCTCTTAGCTTATGTAAGGGAACTATATCCCACTTATTCACATTATCTTGAGTCATTGCAAGCAAGTGGAAATATCAAGGAGATTACCTTTGACTCCCTTCAGAATAAGTTTGCTGAGAGAGAGAAGGATTTTGGGAAGAATAAATCCCTCAGTCTTATGAATAATTGTGTGTCTTTCACATACAGATAAGAATCATGCACAATATTATTCTAGAGGAAGAGGTGGTTGAAGAGGAAGAGGTGGCCAAAGAGGAAGAGGAAGGAGTAATTTTAGAGGAAAGGGGGGAAGGTAGTTCCAAGGAGAAAATTTTGATCTTCATTGCACACGTTTCAATAGATATGGACATGATGCATTTGCATGTAAGTTTCCTTTGGACAAAATTGAGCAGGAAATAAATGAAGGAAACTGTAAAACCAATGACAAAGGGAAAGGTAAAGCATATGAATCTGGTCACTATGTTATGGCACATTGCAACATTGGAGTGATTGAAGACTTATTCAATGTTTCACTTTCTTCATGGAAAGATGATTGGCTGCTTGATTCAGGAGCAACTTTCCACATGAATTTTAGGAGATATTGTTTTGAAGAATTAATTGACAATGTTGATGGAACAATATATTTTGTAGATAAGTTAAAACTCAATCCATTAGGGCTTGACACCATCAGGCTCAAACTTCCTGGTCTTACAGAATTTCTTCTACATGATATTATATAGCCCCGTGAGCTGAGGATAAAATTGGTGTCTTTGGTCGACATATTCCACCAAGGACACTCCATTCATATATTTGATGGAAAGTTAGAGGTTATAAAAGCATCAGATAACTCACATGTCATGACGAGGATAGAAGATGAAATACTTTTGAAGTTGCAAGATACCTCTACTCGTGCACAAATATTTTCATACAATTCTCACTATGATGAAGGTACATTTCCATCAAGTCTTTTATGACATGATATATTTGGACACTTTAACTAGTGATAACCTTCATTTTTTGAAGAAAAATGGTGCTATTGGTTTTCCTACAATTCCTAGGAAGCTTAAGCATTGTGATGCTTGTATTTTAGGAAAGCATAGAAAACCATCGGTCCATGATTCTCAGTCTAGAGAACATAGAAAACTTGAAAATGTTCATTCATAATTTTGTGTACCAATGCTTATTCATTTTGCAAATGGTAATAAATATATGATGACATTTATTGATGACTACACTCGAATGTGTTGGGTTTATTTATTGAAGAACAAAATCTGATTCTTTTCAAACATTCAATAACTTTCATGCATGGATTGAAAATGATGCACAATCTCATATTGGCTCTATTTGCACTAATAATGGAAAAGAGTACACTGAAAAATGAATTTGAAAACTATCTTCGCTAACATGGGATAAAACATCAAACAATTGTGCCTTATAATCCCCAACATAACAAAGTAGTTGAAAGAATGAAAAAGACAATATTAAATATGGTAAGTTCCATGTTGTTTTTCAAGAATGTTAAACTAATTTTTTGGGCTGATGAAGTTCTATGTGTTGTGTATATAAAGAATAGGTGTCCATATAAGGCTATTAGAAGAAAGTCTCCTTATGAAATGTGGTATGGCCACATTCCTTTGGTAAAGCATCTTAGGGTCATTGGTTCCACATTTTATGCCTTGATACATAAGTAACAAAGAAACAAACTTGGTGCAAGGAGTCGTAAGTGTATCTTCTTGGGGTGTTCAAATACCTCCAAATAATAGCATATTTATGATGAAGTTAATAAGAAGTTTGTAGTATCTAGAGATGTGATATTTCTTGAACCTTCCAAGACTGACAATGTTGTTGAGAAGTAACTTAATTGCTTGGATAGATTCGGACATGCAAAGTATTTTCAATAATTTGATAATGAGATTCCACATCTTGAAGTGGGGATTCCTTTACTGGATCAATATGTCGAATATTCTTCTGAAGCAATCTCTTTGCCACATGAAGCTCCAGCCACTGATGACACTTTGAGTGATGTGATTGACAAAATTGGAAGACTAAATCTTGATTTAGCTACAACTCAGTCAACTGAGAAACCTGGACCATATTAGAAAGGTCCTCCAAAATGTCTGATAGAGACACTTGAAAATTTTCATCCTTATGAGTTTGGAAAGACAAGAACAAGAAGTACAACCAGGAAAAATGAAGGCGATGTAGATGATTATGATTCCCCTGTTGATATGGATGTTCCTTATGATTGTGAATTGAATCTTTGTACATATTTTTAACCAAATTCCTTCAAATAAGCCACTTCTCATGATGAATGGAAAGAATCGATGTAGAAAGAATATGATTCCTTGATAAATAATGGCACCTAGACGCTGGTTGATCCTCCATTGGGAACCAAATCAATAGGCTGCAAGTGGGTCTTCAATAACACATATAAATCATATGGAACACTTGACAAGCACAAAGCTAGGCTTGTGGAAAAAGTTTTTGCAAAGAAGGAAGGGGTCGAATATGAGGATAATTTTTACCCCACAACCAAATGGATACCATCTAGACACTCTTTTCCTTGGAAGATCCGAATGGTTGAAAAGCACATCAAATGGATGTGAAAAATGACTTCTTGAATGGAGATTTGAAAGAGAATGTTTTTATGTCCCAGCTATAAGGATTTTTTGTGTAGGTTCAAGAAAAAAAAATATGAAATCTTGTAAAATCCTTGTATGGCCTCAAGAAAGCACCACAAGCCTGCTATGAGAAGTTCACTGAGCATCTTATGAAACTCAGCTTCAAACATTATGATCTTGATGATGCAACTTTGTTTGTCAAGAATTTTTTCAAAACTATTGTATATCTTGTGGTGTATCTAGATGGTATTTTGATGATGGGGAACAACAAGAGCTACATTGCATCCATAAATAAGGAATTCAGGAAAGGTTTTCAATAGACTGACTTGGGTTATCACTACTACCTTGGTATTGAAATAACTCAACATCCAAAGTTTATATTCCTCTCTCAGAAGAAGTACATTGGAGATATATTAAACATGTTTGACATGGCCAAAGTGCAATCCTTTAACTTCTCCAATGGAACAAAACTGAAGCTCGCCTCCATTGAAGGAAAATAATTTGAGGATGCAACAAAATATAGATAGATTGTAGGAAGTCTCAACTGCGACTACTACCAGACCAAACATTTCATTTGTTGTTGTAATCCTCTCCGGAGTTTGTAAAATCCTTGTTAGGGACAATGGTATTCTACAAAACAAGCTCTAAAGTACTTGAAGGGGACTAAGACTTTGGACTCAAGTATACAAAGGTGGAGACTTCAACTTGATTGGATACTATGATTCAAACTTTGATGGAGACAAATAAAGCAGGGTATATACTTCGGGTTATGCTATGAGTCTTGGATCAGAGTTGTTCCTAGTCACGCCAACAATTGGTTCGAATATTCCACAAGAGTGAATGGGAATATGTGGAAGCAGAAGCCCAGAAGAAAAAAGGAAATTGTGTGGCTCGGGAAAATTATGGAATGTTGCATGAGAAAAAAGTGCATTCAACTCCACTCATGATCACCAACATACGCAATAAAGTTGGCCAAGAACCCAAAGTTCCATGTTTGAACAAAGCACATCGATACAAAATACCATACGTTCAACATCATGTTTAAGCCAAGACAATCCATCTACACCCATTGTTCCATAAATAGGGAATATTGCATAAATATTCACCAAAGCATAGAAGAGAAAATTTCAAAAGATTCGAATGATGCTTGGAATCACCAACATCCATGCAACATCCTTGATTAAGGAGGAATGTTGACACCTAAGAATGATCTTGGACTCACCAACATCCTTCATATTAAGGGGGTAATTTTGGCTTCTAAGTATTAGGTGTCAAATTCCTCCCCTTAATCTGCGGGGATGTTGGTATTCAAGCATCGTTATAATCTTTATTTTCTCTTCCAAACACTTTCGTGAAGATGTATGCAATACGCTAGCTTGTGGAACAAACGTATATGGTGTCTTGGCCTAAACATGATGTTGGAATCAAATATTATTTTTTGATGTGCTTTGGCTCATGGAACTTTGGGTTCTTATTAACTGTGCAGTGGTGATGATGTGAGTGGAGTTGGAGTATAAATTTTATCTTGCAAATGTGCATAATTTTCAGTACAATTTCCTTTGTTACTTCAGCCTCTTGCCACATATTTTGCCTTAGTTGTGGATTACGCAGGCTGATTATTTAATGTGATATTTAGGAAAAAAAAACTCTTGATCCAAGACTCGTAGCATAACATGAGTAAGATGCAGTTTATTTGTCTCCATCAAAGTTTGAATCAGTATGCAATCAAGGCGAAGTATCACACTTTTAGTGATACTTCAGTCCAAAGTCATCGATCCCCTTCAGAAGATACTTTAGAACTAACTTTGTAGAAAACCCGGTGTCCCTCACAAGAGCTTTTGCACTCAAACTGGAAATCTTGGCAAAAATGAAATATTTGGTTTTGGTATGTGATTAGGTAGTTGATACTTCCTACAGAGATATCTATATTTTGTTTTAAATCTCAAGTTATTTTTCTTCCGATGGATGTGACAAGTTTTGTTCCATTGGGTGGATAAAAAAGTTACAACAGTACATGTAAAGAGCATCAACTAGATCTACAATGTGATTCTTGAGAGGAGAATATAAATAGGATGTTGAGGTTACTTCAACTCTGGAATGGCTGTGACATATTCCAAAGTCATTCATTCAAAACCTTTCCTCAATCCCTTATTTATGCATGCAATGTAGCTCTCATTGTTCCCTGTCATCGAAAAGATCATCTACATACACCCTGAGAAGTCTGGCTTGTTTTTCCAACTTTCTTGAAAAAAAAAATTTCATCATCAAGATCATAATGGTTGAAGTTGAGTTTCAGATATTCTCATTTAACTTCTCATACCGGAGCTCGTGAGTGTTTTCTTGAGGCCATGCAAAGTTTACCAAGTTTGCATACTTTTTTTTCTTGTCTCTTCACAACAAATACTTCTAAGTGGGACATAATTTTTATTTATTTTGAATCTCCTTTCAATAGAGTAGTTTTTACATCCATTTGATGGACTTTCCAACCTTTACGAGCTGCAAAAGCAAAGGCTTGTCAGGATGTGGTGGCCATTTTGATGTGAGGGAAAATTCTCCTCATGTCTGACCTCTTCTTTACATTGCAAAACCTTTTGCAACAAGACTATATTTGTGCTTGTCAAGTGAGACATCAACTTTATACTTGTTCTTGTAATTTGATTCTGACCAATTGGTTTGGTTCCCAATGGAGGATTCCAAGTGCCATTCTTTATCAAGGCATCATATTCCTTTTTGCATCTCTTCATTCCATTCATCATGAGTAGGGACTTATTTGAAGGAATTTGGTTCAAAATGCAGCAGAAACATTCAATTCAAAATTATAACAAACATCCGTATCAATAGGTGAATCATAATAATCTACATCACCTCCATTTTCTTGGTGAGACTTCTTGTTCCTGTCTTTAACCTCATGAGGATGAACATTTTCAAGTGTCTTTGTCGGCCATTTTGGAGGAAATTTGAGATTTCCCAAGGCTGCTCAATTGAATGAGTTGGGTTGAATCAAGATTTTGACTCCCAATTTTCTCAATCACATCACCCAAGAGGTGTCATCAATGGTTGGATATTCATGTGGGGGAGAGAGTGCTTGAGAAGAAGATTCCACGGATGGATAGATTACGCGGTAGGGTATATGATGGAGGGATTGACAACGCCGATGTTTTAATCGATGTGGGAAGAGGGGCAGTAATGCTTTGTGAATGCTGAGTGTGCGGGGGTCTCGGACCGTGGGGAGGAAATTTGTGAGGGATCTAAGGAGCGGTGAATGGGAGGTCAAGGGAGCCACGGCGAGCACATGTATGAGGGGAGTGGGTGAGGGGCATGCACTAGGGCATAGTTGGGGGCACACACCAAGGCACAACAATTTTATTTTTTTATTATGCTACGTTAAAACAAACTATGGAGTCAACGGTGTATACACGGTACATTACGAGGAGTCAAAAATACTCGAACTCGGGGTGTAGGATTCCAATTATGAGTGGTCGATGAAAATATTTCTCAAATCCATAGTTGTGTGGCCACATTCTTAACATCACATTTTAAAAACCAAATGGAAACCATGAGTACGCGGCCAAGGATGAGTACCCAACAATGAAATAGTATGAAATTAAATTATGCGAATGTAAATACATGCTTACAACAAAATGTAGAATTTTGACCAAATCGAGGAGACAAATCAAGTAAATAATTGATGGTGGAGGAGTTACGAAGAAACAAAAATCTAAATTTGGGACGGAATATGGTAGAAAAATGAACAACTGAAAGATTCTGATACGAGAAAACTAATTTTGGGAGTTGGCTTTGATACCATGTTAGGCCGAGAGGTAACTCCACAAGATGAATATGTTTTGAAATAGGGGGTGAAAAAATATATAAATGGAGGGAGAGACTCTTGGATTCATCTCAGTGTCTCTTCATATTCCAACTCTCCTTATTTTTATTTACTTTATTTTAAAATTTCACCCAATCCCAAAGTTAGGTTTCAACACAAAAGGAATTGCTAGAAGATAGATAGAAGTATTTCAAAAATATGAAAGGAATATGATGAAGAATACAATTTCAAGATTGAAGTTGCATAGCTTGTGGCCAAATCTAGTGACCTTGATATCCATAGTTTTTCATAGGCACGCTAAGAAAGGCTTTGAAAAAAATATTCAAGGAAGTTTTGCTTAAAAGGATGACACAATCCTTAGATCATTTGATGATATTAAAATAGCCTCCTTCTCTCTCCTTGAATCCTTGTATACTTAAAGAGGTGGAGTAGAACCAAAGAGAATAGACATATGTTATTGAATTGCAATTCAAATTACACAAAGGGATATTGAAATGCCCACATTGAGAATTTTTGAAGATGATATAGTCAAGTTCACATCGGGTTTGGCTCGATTAAGGTCCTTTTACAAATGGTTACAATCCACTAACTGAAATCATGTTAACACACCATAAATTTTTTGCTAGGATGCTTCAATACATACATAACTCTAAATATTGGGTGGAAGAAAAGATTTCAACATTCTTGTTAATCCAAAAAGTTAATCCCCATTTTATTAGTCGATTTAAGATGAAACAGAAATTTATTATGCTTGATATTTTTATAAGGTGCTAACAAAGATAATTGTTAATAGAATAGAGATTTCTTCTCAAAATCATAATTGACAGGCTTAATGGATAAGAAAAAAAAATAATTATCAACATAATTCTAGTTCAAAGAAATTCATTCCAACCAAGTCAATGGGGATAAAGGTATTATTATTAAGGTCGGTATGGTGAATGCTTTCAATAAATTTGAAGCATTCTTTTATTTTGATGTGCTACATAAGTTTGGTATATGTGATTCTTTTATTTTTTGGATCTCCTCTTGCATAACCAATTTATGGATTGCCCCAATGATATATGTGTGATCCACTCATTTTAATAGGCAAAGTAAAGTTATGTTAGGGCTATCCCTTGTTTCTTGTTATACATAAAATTCTCGCCTGCAACGGGGCCAGTGAACCCCATAGATCTAGTGGTTTGATCTAGAAATGACGATTGAAAAAATAATTATGCTTTCCTTAGAGAAATTAGCATATGGATAAAATACTTACTTAGGTCCAACGCAAGTCCTTCTCTTCTCCTAGCATGAAATTTAGCTCCTAATCCAAATGCTATAAATGGAACCTATAAAACAATTATAATAAGAAAGAGAAATACAAGATACAAATAGCATAAACTAATATCTCTAATCAATGAGTTAAGAAGGCATTGGAATACATATGCATCAAATAGAAATATGTATAGGAAAACAAAGTTTTGTATTAATGAAATGTAGGAGAAGATTACAACACTTTCTGAATCTTGACTATGTAGATGTCCCACCTAAATTTTCCTTAATTATACACAAAGAAAACATTCAATATCAACTCAAGGATGGTAATGGATCCTTAGGTAAAGAAGCAACATCGGGGCATAGCTAAAGTCTAAAATCCAACCTAGACTCTATGGGAGGCGATGAATTTATAGGGTAAATAGGTTAGTTTGGGTTTTACCAATCTAGGACTTATATCCACATATGAGGGAGGATAATCTCTAGGGATAATATATAAGGCCTCTAGGATAGGAATTTGGTATCCCAAACAATAGTAAATGGATTAAAACCAACTTGGAGGCTTTAGAAAGAGATATTCAAAATTATTTTATTTTCTGAATTCTAGAACCATCACACCTACAAAGAAGGAAACATGCATTGGTGAGTGCATTTTCTTATTTATGCAAAATGAAGTCATTTAGATTTCTAGAAGGCATGGTGCATGTTAGTCATCGGTAATTTTCTTTGATATCAAGGAATGACTAAATTATGATTCTAGATTTCTAGAAACAAATTTAGAAATATTGTAGTTTTCAAAAATCTCACTACCTTCATTATCCTAAGTCAAAATGCTTCACTAAATTTCTCCCTCTTTGCCATCTTAAAGGTTTACCCCATTTGCTACAAAGAAAAGAACTTCGTCATTCAGGCCTACTTGCCTCATTTCACTACCTCAACTTCACTCTCATTCTTAGCCTTTCCTCACGAAAACCCCATTTCTTCCTTTCAAAAACCCTCATAGAAACACCCCATTCATCATTTTTCTTCTAAAAAATTAAAAAACAATGTAAAATATTCCTTTACATTCTTTAAAGTAAATTTAAGCCCGTGAGTTCCTTTATTTATAAAACCATTGTTTTATATATAAAGAGCTTAAGCCCTTTTGCAAAGATAGGACTTAAGCCCTTTCCTTCTTAAGCCCCAACCCCCTTTTACCTTCATAAAACCTCGGCCTACGCTATCCTAAACCCTTTCCCCCCGCCATCAAAGCCTCCACCCTTTTATTTTATTAAACCCCTCATTATGTCACTTGTCCCCCAAACCTTCGGAATATTAAGAGGAGCGGGCCCCGCCTTTCATTACCACCCCATGACCCCTCCATAAACCATATAAAATTAACACATTTTTCATTAATATTTAAAGACCAGGCCCCATCACTCATACAATACTGCCATCCAATAACGACCTCACATCCTCCACTACGTGACCCAACTCCTTTACATTCGTTGTCTCTCGATGCATGACGACGGCTCGATCTCTCCCATCCAGAGATCAAGGCTTTTTGTATTATACTCTCATAAGCAAAGTTATGATTAGTTAGTTTTTCACAACCCACCGCGAAATGGACGGCTTAGCCCGCCCGTGTCATGCCTGAGAGACATATCACGACCCCCACCTAAAACCATTTACCGCTTATTCCTCACACGATAAACCACTGCGGGTTTTCGAAAATACTGTCCTCCGTTCGTGCCATTTTTCAAATTTTCCCACTCTATTTAAACTTCACTGGTTCCACCTTTGAACCATTCCTCCCGCACCCTCTCCCCCTCTAAAAACACCCTTTGTGATTCAAAACCACGACAATACGGTGAAACCCTCTGCTGATTTTTTAACTAATTGTTTATGTTTTTTGCAAGTTTTAATGGTAGACATGAATGAACATATTTTGCAGGACAAAAACCAGTCATGGGAGCCTAGATGATGATCCGGGAGCTCAAAAGGATCGAATAATGGCCGGAAAGGTTTGTGTTAATATTTGGAATTGATGAAACATGATCATCGATTGATCAAAGGGCCCTTCGGCCATGAAGAAAGCTTCCCCTTCACATGAAGATGGCGATCAAAGAAATAGTGAAGAGAAGAAGTTAGAAGGATTAAAAGTAATCTTAATAAAAAACCAAAAGCAGAAGGTTAGCCATTTGTAGAAGTCAAAGGAATAAAGGAGACGATGAAGAGAATAAAGAATAAGGCAAAGGATCAAAGAAATAAGTAAATATTAAAGGAACAAAACAAAAATATCTAACGATTAAAAGAAATATCATAAAGGTATTGAGTCAAAGCATAAAGTCATAGTTTGAGGCCTCAAAGCAAATTAAAGATAAAATAAAAGAAACAAATTTAAAGAAAATTTGAATGACTCGACTTATGGCAGTTACTCCTCTCCAAGCTCTCTTTTACCCTGGTGCTTTGTTTCCTTCAATAAAGCATTAGGCGGTTATTGAGCTAAGTAAAGAATGTTATGTACGCCGGACAATTATTGTAAAAGTAAAGAATAGGTCTTAAAGTCAAAAATTTCACCTATTTTTCCTCGGAAGTTAAGATAGAAGTTATTAAGCAAATATCTGTAGATATTCCTTCCTTGAGCCTTGCATGGTCTTCAAGGTTAGGAATTCATTAAATACGTAATAAATGACACTCCAACCCTTGCTTACTCCACCTCCTCATTTGCGGCCTCAAATAATGCATCTGAACTCATTATCTTGTTGGCATTTGATGACTCTTTGAAGTAATACATAGTCTCTTGGAAGTTCAAATGAAATTGATGTCTTGGAACTTGTGGATGCCACGATTTTTACGGTGATGGGCTAGGTCATAGGATCACGAGCTTGGTTGTTGGTGAAGTGCTTCTATTATTATTGTTATTTCCCGTTTCATTATGTTTCCATCCTTCTATGTTGCGATAGATCAAAAATTTTATTCAGAAATGTCATTTGAAAGCACCTTAGTTCTATTTTTTCTTCCTTTGCCTTAATGTTTTCATCTGCTAGGACATTTTTAGAGAATTATTAATTTCTCTCCGGACCCCTAAGCTTGTTTATTTAATGAATAGTTGAATACGAGTGATATCAAACATGATTTATGACTATCAATGCTTATTTGATGTCACTAAAACATTGTTTTTGAAGTCTCTCTCTAAAGAAATTACCATTCTTTAAGGTATTCCAAAGAGTTTTGTTTGATCATACCCTTTGTACTTTCTTAACTAATTGTTTTGGAGATCTTCATAGCTATAATCAAGGATGTTTGGAATTCCCTCTTCTCTGATTATAGTTATATGTGTGTCTTAAGTGTTTTGTCCTTGAAGGTTGAAATCACTAGAAGTTAAAAATGAGTTTCTCATATTTTATATTTCATTGGAAAAGCTTGTCTTGAATAATTATCTACTTTAGTTCAAACAAAGAATTTATGGTTTTCTTTGTCTATTGTTGATTGCCTCTGCATGGTCATGATATTTAAGTCCCTTTTGTTAAGAGTACATGATAAAGTATTCTTAATTTCCCTTTGTTCTATGATTATTCTCACAATATATGTCCATCTCATTAACCCTAAAAACCTTGAATATCCAACGACCAAGTTAGATTTACCCTATGATGCTCCCCGATCTATTGATGAACTTATCATGACTTTCATTAGACTCCATTGCCCAATGTGTTGGTGTCCGTGATTTAGCGAGTGGTAGACCAAATGCACGGGGTAACATCAGACTAGTCTTTGGAGTCCTAAGACCTAGCGTTCACGGACTCGAGAGGTCTCTCTCTATTATGTGAAGGATGTAAAATTGTTCACTTTAGATGGTTGCTTTTAGGCTAGTTGCTAAGTGTAGGGTTTGTTTGTTTTGGTTGGGGTAAGATGATCAAGTAGGATAGGTGGAGTGAGAGGGTTATCAAATCCAATGGGCTATGGAGTCTATGAAATCATTGATATCTCAATAATGGTCCAGGGGGTACATCATAGGAAAATCTAGTGTAGTTAATGAGTTATTTAAAGTTAATGTGTGAGGTGAAATGGACATTGAGTTTGGGAACAAGGTAGGAAAAGGGTAGCTAAGAATCCTTTGTCAAATACCTATGAACGGAGAGATCTTAAATGCGATAGAAAGTAAAAGATACTAATCATGAGATAGGGCACACCATTTGCTCAATAATGATACTTTTAACAAATAAAACATTCAAGATATACAATCGAGAAACCGGAACAAATAAAGTAAGACAACTTATCTAACTATTGATTCTAATTTCAAGATTTGAAAACATATAAGAGACAAATAGCATCAATAAATGAAAGAGAACTCTAAACATCATTCATGAAACTATAAAGAACTTTGAGGAAAGCGGAAGTAAGCATATATAAATGGCAAGATCGAAATGAGACTTCCTATTTGAAACCCAGCCTAGCAAATCAATACATCAAAGAGAGATTTCAAGACGATTTTAGATAACATAAAACAAACGGTCTTACCATGAATCATGTTTGTAAACTAGCATATTCGTCCAATAATGAAATAGACAAGCTTAGGTGGGCCTAAGGAGCAACTAATAATTCCTTAAACTAACTTGATGAGAAAACATGAAGACAATAGCAAATGGCAGGAGACTGGATGCCTCGGACTACATTCTCATCCTATACTCTTCGAGCTATTGAAATATAGAAAGATGGAAATATGATAAACAAGAAAACATGAACAAATAAGAGATACATCACCATTAACTAAACTGGAATCCTACAAACAGCCTTCATCATTATCAACCAAGGCAAATCATCCACAAGCTCACCACCACTAAATTGTTCCCAAACTTCCAAAAACCATGTATTGCTCTCAAACACATCAAAATCCCCCTATTACAATGGCAGATATCATACCTTATACAACAAGAAAGGAGGAAAGAAATCCCAATAGAGTATCTAAGTCCATTTTCTAATTAGAGTATCTCTATTGTCCTTGAGGCCTTGCAAGGCAAGGCACAAAATATCTAAATAAATATCTTTCCGGCTATTTTTAGTAAATAAATTGATATTTAGGCTACGAAAAACCTCCTAAAACTTTCCAAATGCACATTTTGACTTGTCAACTACACCGAGTGCAACACGCCCGATTTCGAAATGAAATTTATGCCGGGAGCATAGCACATTAACAAAAAACAAATATCTTCTTAAAGCAGAGTGTTTGAAGGCCTTCCCGTCGGATAAGGCTCCCATGATGGCTCTATAGAAAGCCCTTGAAGTATAATTTCTAGATCTACCTTTGGTTCTCAAATATGACCTCTAAAACCTATCCAAAAATTGAAAATACCAAAGTTTGCTAGGATCTGACACATGTCTGAAAAGCGGCGAGGAATGGTGAAAATTTGGTGTTTTTGACACTTTTAGGAATAAAACAACTCCAATTGATCTAAAAATTTCTGAGCATGATGTATGAATTATGAGGAGCCCAAAATGCAACCTTTTCTCCTAACGATGCCTTGAAAAGAGCGTAGCACCGGGTGTCTTTAGCTCTATTACCTCAAATTTGCAAAAACAAGATTTTGTCAAAAAACTTCCAAATTTGGTGGAAGTATGCCTCATGGAGTCTTGGGAGACCTGTAGATAAGCAGGATAAAAAACTAAGGTTAGATTTGGATCTTTTCACTTTTAGTGCTTGGATCTCAATTTGGGCCTTTTTGAGTTTTGCCCTTGCAAATTGGTTTCATTAGGCATAATGCTTAGTCATTCTTCTTTGTAATCCAAGTATTTTTTAGCTTTATCCAGCTTGGCCTCAAGGTGTATGTTAGCCCTCTCAAGCCATGATTCCCTATTATGCTCAATTTCTATTGTGAGGAGCTCTTGGAGAGAAAGTTGTTCCGCTTGGGCTGATTCTTCTTCTCTCTACTTTGCCAATGCTTTCCATAGGCCCATAGTTCTAGATCTCCTTCTAGTTTGACCTCCTCATCACTACTCTCCTCATAAGTGCCCATGAATTCTTCCAACTTCACCTATTCCCTTTGAGCCTCTTTCAATTTTTGAGTGTTCATGTTTCATGGATGGCACATTGGGCACTCATTTTCTTGTTTTGCATACGATAAGTAGATGACATCTTTTTCTCTTTCTAATTCAACTGAAGTCCTTGATTTGTGCATTCGGCTCTTGGAGATGAGAGTTTTCAATTCTTGTTTCATTCTCATCATCACTATCTATGTGAATAATTTTAAATTCCCTCCCTTCTTCATGATTTCCTCTTCTTCTTTCATTTTTGCTTACCTTTGCCCGGTGATTGAGCTGAAGTAGATGGAAAGGTCCCTTGCCCTCTTAGAGGCAGCAAACACTTGCCTTGATCCTCTTTGGTAAGTAGAGTACAATATTTAACATGTTTTATTTCATCTTTGTTGATGTGTGCTTTCTTGAAGCATTTTCACTTTCTCCCATGCTAGCATCACTACCTTGATCTTCACCATTGTCATCTTCTTGCTTGTCCTCTTGCACTCCTCATCCTCCATAATTACAACATTATCATTTTCATTGTCACTTTATTTGTTGTCATGGTTGGATGTGTCCTCATCATTGATTGATGCATTTTCATCTGTTCTTGACTTCTTGAGAAGCACTTTCACTTTTTCTCATGCTAGCATCAACTGTCAAGATTTCCATGATCATCATCCTCTGTATTTGCAACATTAGAGGTGTCTTCATCATTGCTTTGTGCATCTATATCTTCATGGTAGATTTACTGTCCTCACTTTCAAATTCTGCCTCTATATCTGCCCCCGCTTTCATTTTATGTGGGGTCACTTCCGAGTCACTTTCATTAGTTTTCTCCTTTACTTTGATTGTCACTTTCTTCCTCTTTATGTGAGTTCTCTTCTTTTCTACCCACTATATTCTTCGTCTTTCCACCTTAATTACCTTCAGCTCATCTCTTATTGATTGCTATCTTCATCTTTGTCGGTGCTTCTTTTATCACTTTGCTATTGGGCTCCTTTGTTTTCTTCTTTGTTACGCCCTTATCATCACTGTTGTCATCTACCCTTTCTTCATTGCCTAGCTCACTATTTTCTTTTTATAATCTACATTTGTTCTTGGGCTCTCATTTATTTCCTCATCTTCATCTAACTCACTACCTTTGCCTTCTTGTTCACTTTTTGTTTCAACGCCTTTGTCACTCACTGTTCTTCGTCAACACTTTCTCCTTTTCTTCTTCCTCCTTAATTTCTTCACTTACATCTTCGTCTTTGCCATCACTTTATTCAATTTCAAATTCCTCTTTGCCATCACTTTCTTCTTGACTTCCATGTTCATCTTGGTCAACGCTGTTTTCTTCCTCTTTGTCACTTTCTTCATGTTCGAGTTTGTAGGATAAGGTGAAAGAGGGATGTTTTTTTGGGGAGAGGATTCATGTGAAGAGGATGAATCATGGTCGGTGGGGTGATGGAGGAGTGGAGGAAGGTGGATGGGATGATGAGGGTAAAATTTGTGAAGGAAGGGGCTATGGATTTTGAAAACACCATGGGCGATGAAAACTTCCATGGGATGCCTTCATTTGCTCTAATTGGTGTAAGACAATCATCTTGATAAGGGAATGATGAAAAAGGCTTGACATTTGATATGAGGAGGCCTCTTTTGCACAATGGATGACATTTTATCAATACTTTTTTACAAAGGTAGTAGGAAAATGACGAGTTTGTATAGTAAATGCATGAGTAGTCTTATGTGATAGGAATAGATCTGGAAAACCTACCCTCACAATTGAAGTATTTCATAATGATCTTCATTAAAGGAGCATACGTGTCAACAAATGAGAAAAGGGGAAAATGGTTTGCACTCGGCGCAGCAACTTGGTTTAAGAAGGGATGATAATGGCTTAGGTCCAGGTACACTTATTTGAACCATTTTTTATCCCATGCAAGGTATTACGATGGCCATAGAGATGACATTGGTGGTCAACTCAAACTTCACTCCGGCCTAGTGTACATGGTGGTCATGGAGGTTAAGGACAAAAAGCTTGGTCAGGCGAGGATAATAACTTTGGACTCTGCACTTTCTCTGAGAACTCATAGCATCCTACTTCTTGAAATATGAAACTATAGTAGGAGAGGTTTCAATTCTTTAGTGTTTATAGGCTCAAACCTATTTTCTTTCCAACCCTTCCTCTATTGTTCTCTAGGAATTTGGCCTCTTTCGCCCACTTTGTCAACACTTTGCCTTCCCTAGGCATTTTTCCTTTACCCTTATCTTTGAAAACAAACCTAAAGCCCTTGTGAAATGATTTGAAGGAGGTGAGTGAGATGGTGAGGATGTAGTGGTGTCAAGGCTTAGCGATGTGGAGGTTAGTTGACGAAAATGGAGAGGTTCGTTTGGTAGGAAAACTACTTTTTAGCATGGAGACCAAGTATTTCCTTCACCTGAGGTTCCTAGCTCCCTTTCTAAATTTACCCTTTAGAAACGGCATGAGAGGAAATTATAAAAACTAAATACATTATAGAAACCTTGAAGAGTGCCCAAAACAAATTTGGAGAGTTTACGAGACATTTGATTAGCTTGAAACAACTTTAAAAACTCATGGCTGAACGCGCGGCATAGGAGCCTAGCGCGTGTTAGTGGAAGTGTCCTCTGAATGCGTAGTTGGGTGGCCTCTGCACACGGGGTTGGGAAGCTCTAAACGGAAAATGGAATTCTCTTTGCATGAGGTGTGGTCTTCCCGGTAATACTGCATGCGTAGGAGAGCGCTGACCTGAGCACCTGCGCACGATGGTGTCAAGTCTTTTCGCGTACTGCATGCACGAGAGCGCAACGCGAGCACCTCATAGATTACCGGGTCTTCCGATCCAAGTTTGAATTTCTCATAGCATAGCATGGGTGAGCTTGAACGCGGGCTGGTCGAGGGCTTGAGCCGGTCGGAGGCGGGTAGCACGGGCGGAGCTGCACGTAGCACACAGTCCGGTCGGAAGCTGATCGTGAATGTTCGGGTGCCTGCTGCAGTCGGTTGGGCGGCCTTTGCATGATGTGTTTTATACAAGCACGCAGTGCTGTTACATAGGCACGCAATTCTCTTTGGAGAAAGCACGAAGCATGCATAGGAGTGTAGTATGGCCTCTCGGAAGCATACAACAGATTTTTGTAGAAAACTGCGCAGAAACCCTACAAACCCAAAAACTCCCAACTCTTTTGCAATATGAAGAAATGATGTTGAGTGAAGATAGATTTGGATTTTATACCTTGTGAAAAATTAAAAATGAAACCCACCTTGACTAATGTTTCTTTTGGTCTTTTTATCCTTTTACCTCCTTGATATCTTTTCTCGTGGAATCCCTTTTAATGATAAAGTGGTCTTTATGATCTTCAAAGTGATTTCATTCTCTTTTAATGCCCAGTTACTAAACTACCGTCAGATACCTATGTAACTATAGCATACCATTTTGTTGTCATTGCTTCAACCTTATTCTTCATATGGTGTTGGTGTCATAAACACTGGTGTTTGATCTTGTACCTTCGGGTTGGCATTTTCGATATACAATTTTCTCCGATATTGATTCATTGTTTACCTTTTAACTATTGCTCTCTGTAGTCCTTTGTGAACTGTGTTGTACTGAGGTTCAGCATCTATTATCTGATACTCTCCCAACTTGTCTTGTTGTAGTGAAAACTATTGTTTCTGAAAACCATGAGGTAATATATGACTGTAGTCATAGCTGTGCTTTCATCATTGAGGTCTATCTGATAAATCTTCGGTTATGTTATAGTGTTATTTGGATGTCTTCCAAAAGCGTCTCTTATGAGTCTTGTACAGTAGGCGGCATATATTAATAGCTGAAGATATTAGTATTAGTCATCTTGTTGTTTCGGTATCTTTATCTCTTCTTAATGGATATAGAGGTTGGATTTATTATCACTATACTCATATTATAATAAATATTTATGTGAAATTATTTCTGTAGAATGTTTTCATACTACTTGGATATGCAGAATCTAGAATTAAACTCTTTAGAAGGACTCTTAGATATATGACATTCTGAATATCACCTTATTCGTGATTTCTGTTGAACACACAATATAATATACTAGTTGGAGAATAAACAATGCCAACCTATGGACCTATAATGATATTAGGATATCTTTTTAGTTGGTGTTGTAGAAACTAGAATCAGTTTGGAGATATAAACAAGGTTTAACGTCTTTATACATTTCATCCAATATTTGAAATCTTTAGGATTATGTAAAAATTACAAAGATTCATCCTATTTATGAGAGCACTTGATGTGGAAAAAGTTCAGTATGGTAAAATAAGATTAATTAATTACAATAAATTAAATGAAGTGATAGAAGTGAAGTTCTGTAGGTATAGTAGAATGAAAGTTATATTCTGAGATTTGAATCTCAGAGAATAGTCGTTATTATACTTGAGTAGAGTATTATATGATAAAAGATATCTAAGATAATGAAGTGGTGAATTCGAACTCACAGATTATGATACAATTTATAAATCTGAATAAACATTGATCAATATAGCAGTTAAAATTATTAATCAGGTGACTCCAACGAAAGATGACTTCTTTAGGTGTCCAATTTGAATCTCTTCTGCTGAGATGATTTATCGCTCATTAGTGAGTTTTCTTCTTTTCTCTTATTATTAACTACGGTAAGTGATTTTGATAATCTGAAACTATAATTCAAGTGAAATGGTGGCGCAGCTCAAAACGGACTCTAGCCCAAACAAAACCACCTGACTTTCAAAAAAAGGTATATGGAACGCCTTGTTTTGCAGGATCAATTCGACATTTCTAAAATTATGTAAAAAGTCGTTTGGTGAAAAGGTTCGACGACACAAAAAAAGTGTTAGAGCACTTAGTTTTACAGGATCAATTAACATTTTATAGTCATAGGTAAAAACAAGTGTTCTTGAAAAAAAGGATTGAAAAACACCTCAGCTAAAACAGTTCGATCTTTAGGATAACAAAAAAGATGTGTCCATACTTTGGCGTTTTAAAAATAGGTAATTTTAATTTTATGATTCAAAATGATGAAAAACTAATTTGAAAAATGGTCAAAAAAATAAAAACATTCTAAACTTCATTCAAAATAACTGAAGACAAAAAATAAAATAAAACAAATAAAAATTTTAGGCTAAATCATTCAAAAACCTAAGTTGGAAAAAAAACAAAAAAAACAAAAAAAAATTCATGATTCAAATTTAGTAAAATTGAATAAATAAACAAAATAAAATAATTAGATTTAAAACTAAAAAAACGATAAAAAAGAGAGTCAAAAAAATAAATACAATTAATTTAAAAGAAAAGAAAATGCCTTTAATTTAAAAAGAAAAAATTTAAACAATAAATAATTTAAAATATATTAAATTTGCAATAATTTTAAATTCAAATCAAAAAAAAAAACATATTAGTCAAGAAGAAAAATAAAAATTCGTTAGTAATAAAATAAAGTACAATAAAATATCGAAAAGAAAAGTTAGAAACCATAATATATATATTCAAAAACAAATAAGACTACAAAATAAATTAATTTTAAATTATATCAAAATCATATATATGAACTTAATTAAAATAGTTATATTTAACAATTTTATTAAAATTAAAAGTTTAAATGTTTAAAATACTTCAATTCAATTTAAAACAATGTTAATTTATAATAATAAATGAATATCAAATAATTTTAGAAAAAATAAATTTTAATCATAAAGAAAAAATATATATTCATTCAGCAGCTTTAAAACATGAATCGTTCAAAGTGGAAAATTAAAAAAAAAGAAAAAATTAATAAAAAAAAAAAAAAAAATTATTTCATTTAAAATATATTAATTAAATCAAATTAAAAAAATTATAAAAATTGTGATTTATAAGATATATTAAAAAACTAAAAATAAAGTTAATAATGAAAGTGAAAAAAAAAAAAAAAGATGGATAAATAAAAAAAATGATAGAAATTTATTAAATTATTAAATAATAATAATAATAAATTTAAATAAAAAATAAAAAATTAAAAAAAAATCGTTAATTTTTTTTCATATAATTAATAAAAAAATCGTCAAAAAAATTAAAAAAACATTTTAAAAAATTTAAAAAAATCCGTAAAAGTCTGTAGGCGGGCGCTGGAACATTCGTGATATCGGATACAACGTGAGCCGATTCACGTCATTATCTTGCTGAGACGAGCAAACAAATTATCCAAAGGCATACATTATTAACCATTGCATTGTGCATTGGCATTGATATCAGCCCTATTATAAGAGGCAAGAATACATTTGGGCCCTTCTTGCGGGCCATGGGCAGACCCTCGCCAGCCAAATGGGCGGAAGTATGACTCTGTGCTTATTCCGTTTGGTCGCTAGCGGAAACATTCAAGTAACTAGCCAGCTCTCAGACCAACAAATAATAATCCAAATCATTTCTTGGCGGGGGCAGAACAGTAGACACATGAAGTATTATAAGTATATGCAATTGATTTTACAAATATTACATACAATTAATTTTTTACTAAAAAGTCATTATTTTTTTTAAGTATTTTTAGTCCTAAAAAAAGTTAAATTGTTTTTTAATTTTTTCAATTATTTCCCCTAATTTTATAATTCAAAAAATAATTTTTTTAATTTAATGTTTTTAGTTTGATGTCGTTTCTATTTTATTATAAAAGAGTATAGGTATATTGATAACATCTTGATCAATCACCTTTGTTAGTTGGATCTTAACATCCCTTTCTTAGTTTAGAAGTAGTTATGTTGGCTACAATTGTGCTATGGGTTCCCACTCTGAATTATTTACTAATTTATTTAACAGACTTTGATCCAAATATATAATCATATAAAAGGTTGGAAGAGGTTGTAGATGATGCTTATGCCAATGGCAGCAATTGAAGTGGATCCAGATATTTTTACTTGTACATAATGATCAATCCGCTCCACTAGAATTCTGCGCTGAATATGAAATGATGGAAGCATTCCCTTATGTGCGTTCTTATTTGAAAAAGATGATGAAATACTATGCGTCAGTTTTCAGACTATCATGATGTTCAGTTAGTTACTGCTTTTTATATAAAAGTTAAGTTCTCAACATAACAATACAGTGAGGTCGATGGAGTCTCTTGAAGAATATACCATTGCGAAATCAATGTACAGTAGTTGTAGTGATTAACAAAAGACCTTCAAGCTTTTCTGCTTAAAGCGACGAAGGGTCTCATCAAAAGAATAAAGACCACCAATCCAATACAGTCTAAAGTGATATACGTCTTCTTCATCAAGGTGGCGGTAAGTACAAAGAAGTTATTAGGAGAGAAAGCATGATTATCTAGTTTTTCAATGGCAACAGATTACTTTGACTCTCTCGTGGTTCAAAAGGCCGGTCGGCCTAAAGGTTCAGGAAAAGTCTACATCATTCATAATTTAAAAATGAGATGCCTTGTTCGTAGCCGGGTAGTTCTTATAAATCAAAGAATTTGAACATATTATTTGACAAGTAACATGGAAATCAAAACCATCACCTAATTTGGTGCGCGTATTGAAAGATAACTGTCATATTTTTGTTGAAGATAAGTTCCTATGGATAAACCATTTATATATTAATAGTTCAAAGGCGTAAGTGAAAAAGACCCATAATCTCAACAGAGATGATCAGTTGAACATGTGGATGTTGGATCTTTATATGTCATGATTTGTTTCTTTATTATTTTATTATTTTAATTTTATTTTATATTAATATTATCTCTCTTTTTTTATAATTTATTATTATATATCTCTTATCTTTTAATTCATTTTAATTGTTGCATTTGTTCTTCTTCTTTATTTTATTTTTTTATTTTACTTTTAATAGATATTAGTCTTTTTGTTGTTGTTGATTCCTTTATTTTTATTGATTTGTTCTTATTGAATTTAATTTATTTATTTAATAGTATGCATTTTTGTTGTTTTATTATTTGATTATTGTGCATTTAAAAAGTTTGATATTTTATTTTATTTATTTATTTTTCTATCTTTTTTTTGTTTTTATTTTTATTTCTATTAATTTATTTTCTTTATATATTCATTTTAATTTATATTTTGTTTGTTTGTTTTATTATTTTATTTATATTTATATTTATATTTATATTTATTTATTTATTTTTGTGTGTATTATTATATTTATTTATTTATTTATTTCTTTTCTTTCTTTTCTTATTTTTTCTTATGTTTAAATAAAAAAAATTATAATATCTCATTTATAATATTAAAACTAATAGTTATCATTATTATAATGAATAATTATAATTGGTTTCCGTGGGAAGACTGTGCGTTTATACTTATTAAAACATTTTAGATTATAAAGGTCGACTAAACGTTAAAAAAAGCAGTGGTTTAATATCTCTATATTTAAAACAGTAGTTTAAGTCTGAATCTCTCACCTACGTCGATGATGAATACCACGGTTGGTTGAAAGCATCTAATATGATTTCATTCTCATACTGATTGTCAAAGTGATTTTGACCTTTATGCTGATAAGTATGATTATTGATTTTTTTTTCATCTGTATATCTATTTTTATTTGATTTATTTTTCTTCTTGTTTTTTTTGTGCTATCATTTATTTGTTGGTTAAAAAAATTGATTCATTACATTATTTTTTATTAATTTTTTAATAAATTTAACAATTTTTTATAATTTAATATTATAGGATGTTTTTTTGTTTTAAATTTAAATTCTATTATTAAAAATTTTTAATTTTAATTTAATTTAAATGTTTTTCTTATTTTTTTTAGTTTATTTAGTTTTCATTTTTAAAATCTCTCAAATGGTTCCTTCTTTTTTTTGCTCTAGTATGTATGTTGTTTTTTAATTATTTACCTTGTAGTTTTTCATTTTTTTTGTTTTTTAATGATAGGGGTTTTTTTTTTATTTTTTTAATTTTTTTTTTATTTTAATTTTAATTTTTATTTTCTTTTCAATTTTAATTGTTTTTTTTAATTTGTTTTTTTTGTAAATTTTAAAAGTTGTATTTTTTTTCCTTATTATTATTATTATTATTTAATTTAAATTTTTTTTTTTTTAATTTTTTTTCCTAAATTTTAATTTTGTAATTTTAATTATTTTAAAAAAAATTTTAAATATATATATATATATATATATTTTTAAATATATTGTTTTTTTTAATAAGTTCGAAAAAAAATGTTTTTGATTTTTTTATTTTTATTTTTTTTGGTGAATTTTTTTTTTTTTTTCTTTAAATTATGTGTTTTTCTTCAAATTTTGTCATTTCCTTTGATATAATTTTCAAATATTTTGTTTTATTTTATTTATTTTTGTTTAAATTTTTTCTTTTTATGAGCTATTTTTGTTTTTTACATTTTTATTGGTTTTTTTTCTTGTTTTATATATATTTTTTTAATCTAAGTTTGTGTTTTATTACATGCAAAAATCACCACTCTAAAAAAAAAGTTGATGCGGCATCAATACGTTTCAAAATTAGCATGAAAATCCTTGCTCTAGAAAAAAAAGTTGATGCGACATCGATACGTTTTCAAAATTAGCATGAAAATCAACGCTCTAAAAAAAAAAAAAGGTTGATGCGACATCAATACGTTTCAAAATTAGCATGAAAATCACCACTCTAAAAAAAAAAAAAAAAAAAAAAAATTGATGTTTGCATCAATACATTTCAAAATTAGCATGAAAATCACTAACATTTTAAAACAAATATTGACTTCATAAATAAAAATTTTTAGAGTGTCAAAAATGTGCACCAAAAAAAAAAAATGGTGATTACGCATCACCACTTTTCAAAATCGGGTACTTTTTATGCTACCAAAAAAAGTAAGAGTAACATTGGATTTACCTATTTCATCGATAACATTGTTACGAAAGCATATGAATAAATTCAAATTCATCTCTACCTACCCAACCTACTTTCCTAACATTTTCTCTTCCTTGGGTGCACTTGGTAGCAAACCCATTAACATATTTTCTTTTGAAAAACAAACTATCTGCTTCTACACTTATTGCTTCCAGAGTTAGGATTATGCAGTGAACTCTTCTTATTCTCTACCTAGACTATTTATTTGTCAAGATTAATAAGTATGTGACTTCATTCTCTAAGCTATTGAAAAGAAATTTAAAGCATGAATTGAACTAAGATTAGACAATTTGATTCATCATGATGCATTGGCATTGAGACAAGTTGCACACAAAACATTATTTTCATAAGAAAACAAAACTAGAGTGTGAAGGCTATGTTTCATCATTTGCTAATCATCCTTCTCCTTGGTTCAAATTTAAGCGTGTGGAACCAATATCTTTCATTCTAATCTATTTTCTTTTGAAAAATCAAGCTTAAATGATTTGAATGGCATTCTTTCACTAACTTATCAACAATAAATTTAAAACATGTTCGGCCATGATTAGGCTAGATAGTGATCAAGACATTCTTTTTTGATGAGTGGCATTTAGGCTAGCACACTGGGTACTACTATTTTTTGGGTATGGGGTTGTACCTTCTCTTTGAATCTTGCCCTCTTTTTCTATTTTTCTATGTTTTTGTGTTTTTTTCTCTTTATGGCCTTTTATCAAACCATGGTATATAAAATGAGTGAAGGCCTAAAGCTAAGGATTTTTATAGCAATGGTACTTAGGCATCCTGACTTCAAGGATCTCCTAACATTCTTTTTTCCATTCAGCTCTTGTAAAACGGAAAACATAGTTACCTCCATTTAAAAATATGTTATAAGGATCTTTCCAGAATTTTCAAACAATTCATGTTCCTCTTGGTGTTTCTTCTTTGACTCTTGCTCTCCAAATTTGTTTCGGTCAAAGATATTCCTCGAGTAGAAAAGTATTCTTTATCACTTTTGCAACAAATGATGATTTCATCAATGTATACCATAGTGAACAAATTGCAAAGCTGGAGCCATAGTTCCTCGGAAGGTGTTTCCGGCACTCTTTAGCCCAGAAACATTTGGTTAAACATGTAATTGCTCAGGAAACTTGAAAAAGTCTTTAAAATTTGATTGATTTGAAGTGGCATCATATGATGATAACTGAAACACTATTATGTAATGACACTTGGTTAGAAAACCCAACCCTTTGTAAACTATGATATGTCTTGAAAAAAAAGTATTGTTCTTTAGGGAGGGTTGATCTTGGTGCCTAAAGTCTATACCCACCGGCCCCATGCCCTTTGCCTTCTTTCTAAGTGACATTAATTGCTCCAAGGTTTTATGATCCTTTTTGGAAAGGAGGGCTTATTAGAACAATGTCTATGTTATGGTTTAAGCGGCTTCCCTACATACACAAACATTAGAACCTTTTATGCAGGTCTTGCATTTTTTTGTTTTGTGTGCGGTGATAAAATTCTAAAAAACTCAATCATTTTAGGTTTCTTAAGGCTACTGTGCCTGTTCCTTTATATCGGCCTTAGCGAGAGACTTCTTCGGGATCATAGCAATATTTGTGGAAATTGAGAACTCTTCTAAAGGGACAAAACTCTTGGATGATGAAGTATATAGGTAAGGAAAAGCATAAGCCTATATTATCGAATTCCCAAATATTTTTTGTTACGTAGAATTATTTCGGTACTTGGATTAGAAAAGGAGAAAGTTGTGTTTGGGGTTTGTCCTTCCTTTGAGCAACTTTGGTTCATATTCTAAAGCTGATTTTTTTGTTCACCGAAATTTCATTTTCAATTTGCGGTGATCAAGTTCGATTTATCATCGTGTGGTTGTTCAAGGTCGTGATAGTTTTGGCTTCTCGAACTCATCATAAGAGGGGCCCGATTTGTTTGTTGTAGTGTGCCTAGATCTTTGCCATTTTCATTCACTTGTTCATGAGTCAACTTTCATTATTCAAGATGAATGAGTCTAAGTCTGAGATGAATGGAATAGATAGGGGTGTTGCTTGGTCTATCTGAGCTACTTACCATATATTTCATGTGAGACTCCCCATCACAGTTCCTTGTCTAGTTAAAAATCGGGATGGTATCATAAGACACGTCAAGTTGGAGGTTCCACATAAGTTTGGCTCCCCAAGATCGGGACAAAAGCATGCCATACTTGAAATTTCATGCTTGCTATGTCCATGACTAGACTCTTAGTAAGGATTTGGGTCATATTGACACATAAATCATGATTGAGCCCAAGCACTTAACTCTTCTTGAATCGAAAGGAATACGGATCTTTGTAGGTCCTGAATTATTTCTAGGCCTAATCTCTCCATCACTACCTTTGGCATGAGATTGTGAGAGGCACCGAAATCACAAGCGTGGCATTATGTAGGATTTTGTCATGTATGTTTAAGCTAACATAGAAAGGGGAATGGCTCCCTTCTTGGTATTTCCATCTACTTCGGGTCAGAACAATAGCTACTGGTTCGTCATCTGTCAAATTTAGAGTATTGTTATCATTCCTTATGTTTAGAACTTTCAGAACTTGAAGATTTATATGTGCCTTGGGTAATTACTTAAGTGAGAAGCATGTTTATCTTAATTTTAGAAATCTCTCATTCAAAGATGAAAGGCATTTGTGTTTTAGACATATTCACATCAGTTTTATACGACCATAAATGTTTCTACATTTTTAATTTGATGATTTTGATTTGGGGGGCTTTGGTCGAAAGATTTTTCTCGGGGAAATTAGTAGAGGTACTAGGAAATGAAACATTTCACCACTTGGTTGTAGTTTTGTCTTTATTAGGATCGATTTTCTTAGCCATGGTGTTGGTATTTTCGTAGTTCGTTTTAAGAATTCTTTCGGGGATTTTCCTAACGACGTGTCTATGTTCTTCTTAGAGTTGTCTTGGTTTTTCTTGCTCCTAAGATCATATTGCACAATGGAATTCCATTATGGCATTTTTCTAATCCTAACTCATAGTCTTCGTAATCTTCATGGCTTGTTTCATCTAGATTGAGGAGAAGAAACCTTGTTCTTCTTCTGTGGGAAAAACATCACCCTCGTTATTAGAGCCTATTAAGTTTAGATGATTTTCATCACGGTTATTCGAAATATCTCTTTCCCCCTCATCTACATAGTTAACTTGGAAGGGTGGCACGATTTTTTGATCATTTCCCTTTGTCGATTTCGAGAGGATCTCTTTGAAGTTCTGATTCGGTTTCTATTTTGGGTACTTGGTTGGTTCTCCCTAGGAGGTGTTCTTTCGTTTATTTTATTCTCTCCATCATTATTTCCATGGTTCTAAGTAGGTTGTCAATATTGGAATCGGATGAGGAGGTTAAGGGCATAGTTTCATCATTGTAGGTTTTACCCTCTTTTCGATCTTAGCCTAGCCTCTTTTCAATTAAGTTAACCTCTACACTTATAGCTCCCTTTTGCATGTCTTCTAAAGTTAGGGGCTCTCTTTCTCTCCCGGTGATAGGCCATGTTAAGTCAAAACCTTGGAAATTTAGCTAAGGCTAGGCTTAGTGGGGGTTTCATGTTTGGTGGTAGTGCATTGTAAACACTATTGAACCTAGTTCAATAGTCTTAGACACTTTCCTTATGTTTATTTTAAGATTGCTATATTCCAAGAGGATCTGGAGGGGATTTTCTTAATCTCCCATTTGTTTTACGAAAGTATGGTAAACGAAGGGAGATCATGTATCTTGTTGGGAGTTAGGCTTTTTTGAACCATGTTTTAGCTTCTCCTCCTAGGCTTTGGGCAAACATCCTCATTTTCATGGTTTCCTCTTCTAATTCCATGTAGTAAAGCATCATTTATTTTATCTACATGCTAGTTGTGCAATGGTAAGAGTCGGCCTCGATAAAGTGTAGGATTATGGATTGGTAATCATTTGGCAAAGGTACCAATGGTTGTGGTAACACTAAGGGTGCATACTAAGCTGCCATGATAGGAGCTAATGGTGGATTTACAAGCGGAGGGTTTGTGAGGGGGAGGTGTAGTGGTTTTCACGGTGGAGGTGTGAATGGGTGTGCCATAAGTACTTAGACCCGGCAAATTGATTACGAGAAAAGTGGGGTGAAAAGAGACAAAGTGTTGGAGAAGTTGAAATTAGGTGGTGTAGAAAGGAGAAGCTTCTCTACTAGGACTTTGCGACAAGTTTATGAGCTCAAGGTTGGTATGGTCAATACTACTTTGTGACTTGGTTCTAAAAAGGTTTCTTGTGTGATGCAAGTCAAATTGGGGGTCTTACCCAGAAATTTGTAAGATGTTCGAGGTATAGAGCTTGCTTTATGAATGGTCCTAATAGTAGTTAAGTTTCCGGTTTAAGTTTACAAAATCTTTTACGGGTCATCAACTATAGTAGAATTGTTTGGGTCGGATGAAGTCTGGTACTAATTCTTCGTGAAGCGAGATTTCAAACTCGGGAATTTAGAGGCTAAAAGTTTATGATTGTTTGCGGAAAATGACCTCTCTAGGTGTTTGCTAAAATCACGCAATGTGTGACTAGGCTTCTACTTCTCGGAGGTTGAGTCGACACAATCCTATAGGATTCTATGGACAATGAGATTAGAAGGCCTATTGGAAGCTAGTGGAGTGACCCGGATGGATATTTTTAGTTATTTTGAAGATATGTGTCTATGGTCATTACCTAGGCCCATTAAAAATCAATCTAGGAATGTTTTGGGGTTTAGGTTCCTATATGTAGCCTAATGTTTGTAAGAGTGTCCTATCGCTAGATAATCATTTTGCTAGGATGGTGAAATAGCTAGTTTCTACTCTATAGACAATACTTAAGTTTCCTAATTTTATTTGAGATTTTGAGAGTTCCTAAAGGATACCTATGATGTTTTTTTTTACTCAAATTCCCAGCATGATGTCCATTATGTTGGTGTCCCATGTTTTAAGCGAGATTGGTAGACCAAATGCATAGGAGTAACATCGGACCAATCTTTAGAGTCCTAGGACCTAGCCTCCTGGACTCGGGGGGGCTCTCTCTATTATGTGAAGGATGTAAACTTGTTCGCTTTAGATGGTTGATTTGAGGCTAGTTGTTAAGTGTAGGGTTTGTTTGTTTTGGTTGGGGTAAGATGATCGAAGTAGGATAGGTGGAGTGAGAGGTTATCAAATCAATTGGGCTATGGAGTCATTGATATCTCAATAATGTAGATCGGGGTACATCACAGGGCAAATCTAGTGTAGTTAATGGATCTTTAAAGTTAATGTGTGAGGAATTGAAATGGACATTAAGTTTGGGAACCAAGGTAGGGAAAGAGTAGTTAAGAATCCTTTGTCAAATACATGAAACGGAGAGAATCTTAAATAATGATAAGCAAAAGATACTAATTATGAGATAGAGCACACCATTTTCTCAGTAGAAAATACTTTTAAACAAATAAACATTCAAGATATATAATCTAGTGGAACAAATAAAGTAAGACAATATCTAACTTCAATGATTCTACTTTCAATATTTGAAAACATATAAGAGATAAATAGCATAAATAAATTAAGAGGGAACTCCTAAACATCATTCATTAAACTATAAAGAACTTTGAGGCAAGCGATAAGCATATACGAAGGGCAAGATTGAAATGAGACCTCTTTGTGGCTTAACCTAACAATCGTACATCAAAGAGAGATTTCAAGACGAGTTTAAATGTATAAAACAAGCAAGGCATACCATGAATCATGTTTTTAAACTAGCATATTAGTCCAATAATAAAATAGACAATCTTAGGTGGGCCTAAGGGGTAACTAAGAATTCCTTAAACTAACCTAGCAAAGGAAAACATGAAGACAATAGCAAAACGGGAAATTTAGAGGTGCCTCAAACAACATTTTCTACTCATCCTATACTCTTATGAGCTATTGCAATATAGAAAGATGGACATATGATAAACAAGAAAACATGAACAAATAAGAGATACATCACTTTTGTGTTGATGTGTTGTATGGTGATGTATTATTTATTTTACTTTCTATTGTTTATTCTTTCTTTTATGTTAGATTGTTCATAAAAAATATATAAAAATCACTCGTGAGACTCAAAACTGCTAGAAACTTGAACCCTTAGAACATATGAAACATTGGTTTCAAAATATGAAATAGGAATTAGAACAACATTACTAACATACCTTAATAATATCATTTTTTTTTTTATTAGAGCATTAGGTTTGTTGTTCAAGAGGAATCAATTGTTTGCATGTTTGTGTCTTCTTCTAAGGTTAAAACTCAAAAGGAGAAGGGAAGCTAGTTGAAAGCCCTACGGGTGGAGTTAAGAGGAAAGAAGGAAAGGTTTCAGAAGTATTCAACACGCATCCTCAAGTTGAAGTTGAGTCTTCGGTAAGAATGTCTCTGAAGGAGAACCTACCTTGATATAAGATGAGAGAGAATTCATAAAAGCATTTTTTGATATGAATGAGGATGGTAAGGTCCTCTATGAGGAGAGGAATTTAAGGATGAAAAGATAAATTTATAGGCCTCTAAGAGGAGAGGTTTCTCTAGGAGGAGGAGGCCATGGAGATGGTAATAAACTACCATCCACAGCACCTTCATCCTCACCACCATCTACACCTTGCTCTTCATATTCCACTACCACAACTTCATCTATTCATACACATACTTCAAGAGGAACTATTAAATCACCCTTACTTTAACTTTATGTTAAATTTGAGCTTCGATGTATAATGGTGAAGTATTTGTAGAGAAAATTTGGATAATTGGATTCCTCGGTTGGAAGTTTGTTAGCAGAATTCAAAACCTTCAAGAGGATGACATAAATATTCAATTGGCTTCCTTGAGAAAGGAGGGTGCGGCACACTTGTATTGTGGGATAGAAGGACTCAATATGAGATTAAATAACAAAGATAATATCTCAATGTTTTGGTCTAATTTTATTGCTTCCATTAAAAGGAAATTCTACCCTATAGCTTACATGCAAAAATTTATTTATGAGTTGGCAAACTTTGAACAATTGAAATGTCAAATTTTAGATTACACTAATGAATTTAGGAGAAGAGATCTTATGTTAGAGTGTTTATTTACATTCTCAAGATACCTTGCTAAAGTACATAGAGTTTGCATAGTTACACGAAACATACCATCCTCATGTTTAATCTCACTAGTCTAGATGGTCTGTGTCAAGTTACACACCTTGTAGACGAAGAGGGAAAAATGTACGAAGAGGGTAAAAAGAAACCATTTAAGGGTGGTGAAAAAGGAAAGGGTTTCAAAGGAAAACAAAATAAAATACATCCATTAAAAAATAAAGGAGAAAACCACATGTAACCAATGTTCTAAACATGAAAAATGGTCATGATGAAGCCATTGTTGGAAGCTTCATCTAAATTGAGGCTTAAGAAATTCAACAACAAGGGGAAACCATAAAAGACAACCACTACCACACAATAAGATCTTGGATCAACTTAGGTGATGAGACAAAAATTGCAGCCATGGTCACAAAGCAAAAAGAAGCCATAGCAAGTACTCTTTCATCAAATTGTCATGATATGCTCAAGTGAAGAAACAAGAATAGGGGATTGTTTCATGTAAGAGTGATCTCAAAACATACAAAATTAAGCGCATTATTTGATAGTGGTCTCAACGAACTTGTATCTGAAGAGTTAGTCAAGAAGATAAATCTTGAAACCTTACCTCATCACAAGACATATCCATTAGGTTGGATAACCAATCATACAAATTTATAGGTTACAGCAAATTTTATTTTGATAACTTATTGATAAAGTTGAGTTAGATGTTAATACCACTTGACATACAAGGGAATTTTTTTGGGTAGTATGTATCTCTATATGATAGGAAATCGATCTATTGCCATGAGAGAAAGTATCACTTTTTCAAAGATGGAGTGGAATATATTGTGAGAGCTCATCGCAAAAAGCTAAAACTATCTTTATTTAATGCGGGAAAATGGAGAGACTAGTAAATTCAAGCAAAACTTGTTCTTCTTATGATCAAACAAAAGAATGATAAGGATTATGAATATTTTCAAGTTTGTGATTATAAATTGAAATATGATTTTTTTGATGTGGTAGAAGTCGGCTTGTAGCGATATGTTTCGAGACAAAGGTTGCACCTCCCAATAGGGGAATCCAACATGACGTACAATGCCGTGAGGATGTTCCACTACCTAACATTGGCATCTATCTCATGTCAATAATGGAAAGTGAAAAAATCCAGAGAAAATCTAAAAAATTGTTGAATAAAGGTATCATTCACCCATCCATCTTGCCATGTGGTTCACCAAGGTGCCCAGAAGGATGGAGTATATGGCACATGTGTGTGGATTTTCATGCACTAAAAAAAATCATGGTAAATAAGCATCATCCCTTGAATTGATGATTTTCTTGATCGGTTGAGGTATGAAAATTATTTCACTAAAGTTAGATTTAAGAAGTCTTATCATCAAGTTGAGATAGCTGAAGAGGACATATGGAAGACCACATTTAAAACTAAACAAGGATTGCTGAGTGGATTTTTATGCATTTTGGTCTTTGAAAACTGGCTCAACTACTTTCATGAGAGTTATGAATGATGTATTGAGGCAGCTTTCTTGACGGTCTTTGTCATTGTTTACTTAGATGATATTTTTATATTCATCGAATCACGAGATAGACATGTCATGCATGTAATAAAGGTGCTTGATGTCTTGAGAAAATAACAATTGTTTTTGAAGATGTCAAAATGCAAATTGGTAAAAATTCTTTAGTGTATTTAGGACATATTATTGGAGTAGGTGAGTTGAATATAGACCCCTCAAGATTGAGTTCATTGTGAATTGGCCAACACCCAAGATAGTCACTGAGGTAAGGAGTCTTCTAGGAGCGACACAATATTGGAGGGAGTCCATTACTATTTTTTCTTCTATTGCAGCCCCATTACGTGCATTGAATAGTGTTAGAAAGTCTTCATGTGGGGAGGAAAGAAGTAAAGGCATTTATTCTTTGAAATAGAAGATTATTTTAGTCCTAATACTATGTCTCCGGACTGAGACAACCCTTTGAATTCCAAACTAATGCAGTGACTATCCCATGGATGCAGTCCTCATAAAACATGGTAAGCCCATTCATTCCATTCGAGAAATGTTCAATGGTGGAGTGATAAATTATCCTACTTAAAATAAAAATATATGAGTTGGTTCAAAGTGTGAAGAAGTGGAAACACTATTTGATGGGAAAGGAAACCATCATTCACAACGATCATAACCCTTGCAATACGAAATAGAAAGCTAAATTGCAACGAGTAGGCTCTTTCGATGGATGGGTTTCTTGCAACAATTCCACTTTTTCATCGAGGGTATAAGAAAGGTATATACAACAAGGCTTTCGATATGATTTAGAGGCCTATTATTAATGAATCCACTTTACTCAAGAATACTTATGTTTTACATGAAATTTACATTGAACAAGATGCATTTGATAATTCCTATCAAGATGTTTACGCAAACTTGAGTCAAGGTAGCCAAGTTGAGGAATTGGATTACCATGTACATAACTTGTTGTATGATTTGGGAAAGCTTTGTATTCAATAGTAAGAGGTAATGTCATAAAGGTAAGCACACACTTCTCTTATTGTGGGACATTTTTGTGTAAGCAAAACGGTGGAAAATCTTCGGAAGGTATTGTTATTGGCCTCATATGTAGTGTGTCACCTTTATTAAAGGTTGTTCATTATGTGTAGTCGATAAGCCTAGTAATAGGAAGTTAGGATTGTACACACTTTTGGTTCCTTCATGTCCATGGGAGAGTATTTCTATGGATTTTTGTGGGAGGTATTCCTTTTGTTAAAAAGAGGTCATGATTATTTGTATGTATTTTTGGATAGGTTCAACAAGATGTGTATATTGATGCCATGTAAAAATCAAATTATAGTTGAAAAAACATCTCTTCTTTTCTTTCAAAACTTTTTGGGTTCATTTTAGGTTGCCTAAATCTATTGTAAGTGATCGAGATTCTTGATTTTTTTGGGAGTTTTGGTTAGCATTTGTGGGACTTGATGGACACTAAGTTGAAGGAAAAGTACACTCTTTCATCCACAAACATATGGTCAAACCCAGGTAGTCAATCAGTGATCATTCATCTTCTTCAAGGATATTGCAGCAAAAATCCTAAGTTGTGGGATGAAAATTTTCATTGCATTCAACATGCTTACAGCGTACAAAACACTCCTCTACACAAACATTGACATTTTGAGGCATGTATTGGATTCTTTCCAAAATCACCATTGGATTTCATATATGGGAAATATGTAGGCATTTGTCAATGAGCATAGTGGCATAAGAAAAGAAAAGAAATTCATAAAGAAAATTCAATTGATTCATCAAATAGTTGAATCCAACTAGAAAAAAGTCAAGGCAAGTATAAAGTGAGACACAACAAACAACGTGTGTATCATAAGTTTCAAGTAGGTGAAGAAGTTTGGATTTACATTAGAAAGGAGAAGGCTTCAAGGAGAAAGGTAGCGGAACCAATCTGTTATGGTGCTTTCAATATTAGGAAAATATTGGTAATAATGTCGTCGAAGCTTGATTTGCCTTCCTTTTGCAAATTCACTCTATTGTTAATGTTCAAAATTTAAGATTGTATGAGCCTCCTTTGATTGAAGATCGAGAGAAAGTTCAAGCGCCATATATTGAAGAAATTTCTCAGTTTCTTTGTTAATATTGACAAGACACCATACTTAATGAGAAGAACAAAGGACATCGACAAGAGGAAGTGTCGACTATCTTAGTGGGGCTCAAAGGAACAAATCCTTCAAAAGCCAAATGGATGGAAATTGGGAAGGTGAGGGAACTTTACCCTTGCTGTTTAATAGCGAATATGACCTTCTAAGATTAGCTTCGATTAGAGGAGAATTATTAGGTGCTTAGAACTATGCTTAAAAAACAAAGTTTAAAACAATATTTCGAAACTGAAGGCAATAGTGTAGTCTTTCGTCGTTAAGAACTCGACACAACTGGATGCAGATGAAATGAACCTGGAGTATGGATTTAGAAATGAGTTATGTCTCTTTTCCCTGCTTGGAAAATTTTGTAAAAAAATGTGCGAGAAAGACCAGTCAACAATCCATACTCCTGGTGAGCATTCCTATGTGGCGGAGGTGAGGGGCCAATTGACCTTGGTCAAATTCTCCTCTGCAATCTCTTGAGAGAGAGTTCAGTGGCAATTGTGGATTGGTTCGAAATTATGGTGAATTGGCATATTTTCATTGGGTTTGTTAGACGATGAGGAGGGGCACCTAGCTTAACACAGGACCTCCGTGTCCTCCTCATGATGGTGTAAAATTGTTTACAAGGGCCAGAAAGGATCGACGAGTCGAAGACAAGGACTTTGCCTCGCGAACAACACGTTCCACCACTCCCCCTATTGCATGTTTCACATATGCTTGCCCATATGTATTTATGTTGTGGTAAACATGCCATCGGGGGAGAGGGGACCAACCCCCAATACATGTGACCTAGACCTAGATACCATGACGAGCACGAAAGGAGCTTACCTTAAGTGCGGTGGTTTTAAACTTAATCTACCATTATTAACGCTAAGCTCCACTAATTAAGTGTTAATCTAGATTTATCACGAACGATTTTAAGCGCTAATCACATTTAATTGGCATAATGTGGTTTTATTAAGTTAATCCAGTTAACTTGGTGAGTCAAGATAAATATGACAAAGTTACTATTTTTGGCGTAAGTATGGGATAGTGCTAGTTACCTAAATTTAGGAAGGAAATTGAGGAAAAAAGCTGGTAGAGGTCATAAAGCAGTCAATTTTCAACCAAATCGATGTGAGAAAAGAGGCTAAGGTGTCATTTTTTAGTATTTTCCAACTCATTGGTGCAGGTTTCATGAGCCGAAAAGGATTGTAAACACATCATTTTGCAAATTTGAGAATAATATAGGGCGCGAGGAAGCCATGGAAGCTAGACCAAGGAGATGTAGCTAGGAGGGTGAACTCCCTTCATCAAATCTTTGTATTGATGTAGGTGGCTGTGAATGTATCACACTGTCTTTTTATTTATTTTTTGTTATTCGTTCTTTCTTTTTATGTTAGATTGTTCATAAAAATAACATAAGGCTCCTCATGAGACTCATTAACTTGCAAGAGAACTTGAACCCTTAAGCATGTAAAACATTGTTTCAAAACACGAAAGAATTAGCACAATGTTACTAACATACCTTAATCGAATCAATTTATCAATTTTAATTAGTTAACTCAATCAATTGATTTAAAATAAGTTTAACTAGTTCTAAATGAGAGATGAGCTAGTGATAGGCCCGATAAATTAACTACGATTTAATTCTCGGTTAGTGAATTAGAATAGTTATGCGATAATTCAGCAAATATTTGTTGCATGTTAATGGAGTTCTAATGAATGCCCAGTTGAGATTGGGGTTAAAAAAGGAAGATAATTTATCGGTTGTATAATTAGAAAAATTGTATAGGCCATGCATGATGTCATCAACATGCCTTGAAGGAGATGCCAGCGATCAATTCTTGGGAATTTCCATTTTAATAGAATATAATTCCTCCAAGAATGTGTAAGCAAGGTTAGTCGAACAGTGAGAATTGGTTAAGTATTTGACTGATTTTTTCCTAGATCGAGTGAGATAGTCGGTATAAGACATAAGTTTCTCGGTAGAAGAGAATAACATTGTATTGTTTCATGATCTTTGACAATGAATTATAAAGATAGTGGGGTTTTGAAGTTCCTTTCCCTAGATACAGGTGTGTTTGTGCGATTGATAATTTCTTTCTTTTACTTGTTATGTGATTGTGCAATTGAATTTTTATTTTTAGAAGTTCAATTTTCTTAATTTGATACAAGATCGGATTGAATCCCTTGGATAGATTTTTCTAAAAATATATTTATCCCTACTTTATTTTGGAAATTCTTAATTTGTATTAGGCTTTTTATAATATCATGGGCCATTACTTTAACAAACATCAATACTACATGCTCAAAAAACCATAACTCATTTCATATGACACTTGTTCATATGACATTTTTAATTAATTAATTTATTTAAAGTACAAAGAAACATAACTACTTTGGAGAAAATCTCTCAGTCATTGATTTGTGTATACTACTTTGAAAATTCTAGAATATTTCATAGAGTGTAAATCCTTACCATCCACCTAAAAATTATTGATAAAAATTCATAACTAGTTAATGTGGACACTCCAAGCGACCAATTGTGAGAACATGGGTGCCTTGATCTTCGTCAACACAATATTAAAACAAAGAAATATCCAACTATTGCATTTATGAATTTGGGGTTGATTTCTTCTTATGTTTTTTGTTTTTGTTTCACTATTAAAACCAAGAAATATCCAACTATTGCATTTATGAATTTGGGGTTGATTTCTTCTTATGTTCCTTTTTTTTTTTTTTTCTTTTGTTTTGGTTTACGATATTAAAACCGAGAAATATCCAACTATTGCATTTATGAATTTGGGGTTGATTTCTTCTTATGTTTTTTTGTTTTGTTTCACTATTAAAAACAAAATATCCACCTATTGTATTTATGAATTTGGGGTTGATTTCTTTTTATGTTTGTTTCGAGTTTTTAATTTGTGTGTGCATATTTGTATGTTGATTGGTGGGCATTTGTATCTTTGTATGTTGATTGGTGTTTATATCTTATGTTTTATTTAGCTCATCGACGTGGTGTTTATATCACTTATGTGTTATTTAGCTCATATATGCAAATGGATATATATATTCTTCTCTGTGCATGAGCATATGTACATGCGCTTATTTTCTTTATGTAAACTTATGTCAAATGTTTATTAAGGTGTAGAGTATTACGGATTTTGTTAGGTTGCATTTACTTTTAATAAATTTAAAAATTAGATTCTTTCCAAGTGGCTCCCACCGCCCACCAATTTCCTAGGGATTTGAGATTATTCCAATTCTAATAAGTTCCTCTATGATAAGTTCCTCATTATTATTTGTTAACATTCATTTATATAAACAAATTTTATTTTAGCAAAATAGTCCATTACTTTTAATAAATTAAAAAAAAAGATTTGTGTCATGTGGTCCCCACCCACCAATTTCTATGGATTTGAGATTATTTCAATTCTAATAAATTCCTCCATGATATGTTCCTCATGGTTATTTATAACATTTATTTATATATAAATATAGAAAAATGGTCCAATTTACAATAAGATGTGTAATTCCTTTTTTCTTTCTTAAGTTAAAGTTGACCCATGTAAAAGACATTTTCATGAAAAAATGTGAAACATAGATGAAGAAGGTAGACGATTACCTAGCACGACCAATTTCAAGGGGAATCTTCATTGTAATAAATATTTAATAAAATTATAATAATTTTTATAATCAATTAAGATTATTTTTGAAATCAATGCTTCTGTGATCCATCATATAAATTGTAAAGAATCTTTTGGTAATAATCACATGCAATGGAACATCAATTAGTTATTTTTATTAATCAATTAAGATTAATAAAAAAAATGCCTAATACTAATGTAGAATCAGATTGTTGAGTATCAAAATATATCACAATAATAAATTTATTATACAAAATAGGTGTGTGGTCTTTGTTGAATATCGAAAATCGCTGCTTCAAATATTGGGGGAAAACCACCCAGTCAAGACCTTAGGACAACTCCTTTTCCATTTGGTGTGGTGGCTCTGAATGGATTTATAGGACCAGTTTCCTAATAATAAATGGATTGGTGATGGAGTGTTTGTGTAGGTGAATAATGGAACTAACTGACTGAAATAATCTATCTAACTTAAATTATAACTTGCAAATAATTCTAAAACTAACCCGGGTATTAAGTATGAATACGACTTAAATATGGTTTCAATTAAACTAATAACCATGAAAATGTATTATTATTCAATAGAAAGATGTAGTATCATATAATGATAACTCTGTTTAAGAAATTAAACAGAGTTAGAATAACACATCGCATTCATAATTCTATATATCATTTGCATATACTATGATAGATAAATATTTCTATATCTTCGTAAATGATGTGAAAAAGAAATATTTGAGAAAACAAGCATATATAAATGATAGCAAATTTTAAAGAGAATACTTCATTACATAAAGAAAATAACAGTAAATCGATAGAAATACCAGATTCATTGAGATATTTTTCTTGATGCAATTCGATATCCAGATTCTGTGCTTTAACTTAAAACATCCTCCAAGGTACATAAATGCAATTCTTAAAGATAATTCGCCATAAATCACAGGATGTGATCCTTTATAAAAATAAAATAGTCAATGGAGTACAGAAATGTATCATCCAAGCCAAAATATTACAAATTCAGGACCCCTTTCTAAATGCATGAAAGGGTTTAAAATAGGAAATTAACAAAACAAATTATATATAACTTATGCTAGAAACTATCATCGGAGATCCTGAAAAAGACTTGCGATATCAAAATAAAACTGATTCATTGATTTTATCATGTATTCAATTTGCTGAGATGGCAGATTTTGAGCATATCCTTGACCTCGGTTGGATGACTTAGCCTCGAATGCAACTGACCAGTTTACGTGGCATCAGATAACTCTGGAATGATGCAATTGATGGCGTTTGAAAGGCATTTGATTGCCATCTGTTGACTGTGTTGTTTAATTAAATATGTCCACATGACATCTCATGTAATTTCTTGAATTTTTCTGATTTTTTTATTCTTGTTGATTAATTCCTACTTCCACCTGGTATCTGTTTCTTTCACCTTTGGTAATTTACCTGGAATACAATCTGAAATTAAATTAGTAGCATATAAGCTATCATTAACTAATTGTGTCAAATTGCTCGTCATAGCTCTGGCCCTTGATGTAACTTGTTCTTCTTTAATCAACTGTTATTCCCATTCAACAAACAAAATTTCTTTATGTCTTTCTTCGATCCGGGGAAGATTTGCATTCTTTCCTTCTTCTGAGTCTTGCCATGAAATAAATTCCGAAATATTATCATCTGCATTATCAAATTCAAGTCTGAGGCTGACTGATTCATCAATAAGGGAAGATGTTATTTCATATAAAGGCTCTGCTTGTGCAATCTTTTGACTGAGATCATCTAACTGCTGAGACAATATCTAATTTGTTTCTAGAGCTTCAGTTTTGAATTGGTCAATTTTAGGATAATCCCTAAATTTATCCAATCTTGCTTGGAATATTTTCTCTTGCTGTTCTTTGGCATTTTTCTCATTTTGCAGCAAGGTTTGTAACCTAGACACCTCTTGGAACAACTGTTGTTACTTATTCAAAGCTTGTTGATCAAGATTTTTCTTTTCCACACTCAGTTGTTCTTCCAGCTATTTGGCTTTGAGTTTTTCTTCTGCTAACTGCTGCTCCAACTGCATTATCTTTTGCTGATAATTTTTTGTCTTTTATTCTAGCATTACTATCTGTGAGTATTTTTGTTTGATCATTTGATTGACTTCAGCAGCTTTATCTATAGTGGCTGCACTGTAGGCCCCTGCATATTGTGACAGTTTGGTAAGATCCTCTGAAGGATTTACCTCAGTATTCTTCCAGACAATATTCATGAATTCAACTTGTGGGGATGAAAGTGATTCTCAATCTATCCTACTTCTTTTCCTTTGTTTCCTACAACAACCCTATGCTTAAGACTAAAAATGATATCCAGTGGAGGAATTTCTTCAACTTTCAATACAATTTCTTCTGATGGATTTCAGGAATTATCTCCATATCTTGATCTTTTAGATTATCAACTTGAGGATTATTTTGTCCTCCAATTTTCTGTTCAAATTTCTCATATTGTCTTATCAATTGGGAAGTAACAATATTTTTAGTAGAATTTACCACTCTTTTCGTGGTTGTTTCTCTTTCAAGTTGATCATTGGGTTTATCACCTGTATTTCTTTCTTCATCCTGCATATCGGTCTTGGTACCTGTATTCTCCTTCTCTGTCTGAATATCAAGCTTGCTAGCCACATTTTCCTTCTCAGTATGTACATCAGGCTTGCTTGTAGACACTTCTTTTCCTGTCTTGCTAGCTGTGTCTTCCTTTTTCTTTTGTTCTGTTTCTATATTTTCAGCTTCTTGCAAAGAAATCCTTAGCTAGTCAAGGGGAGTTTTCAGCAATCTCTGACTTCTGAATTGCATGAATTTGTTCATATCCTCTTGTTGAAACTTAGATTTAGCCAAGTCATAAAATTGGGAGAATTTCTCAATTGAAACAAATAAATCATCAAATTCATCAGGTTCGTGCTCAAACCTAGCAATTTGAACTAAAGTTGTGAAATCAAAAGCTACTTTATTTGGATCATACTATCTGTCTGGGATAGTTGCAAGCTTAAGATCTCTTATTTTAATGACTTCCCTCTTAGCATGTTTGAAATCATTTAGAGTATAATTTCCACAATGAAAGTGAAAGGTAGGCCACATCAATTTCTTGGCGTTCTTTAAACATCTTGACATTCCTCTTTCTGTCAACTAGTAAGAAATTTCTTGGGCTAACAGTTTGTCAGGAACATATAGAGGTAAGATATGAGGTTCCACAATGCTTCCAAAAACTATGATATAGGTAAACCTTTCTTCTCCAAACTAATTTTCGATAAGGGATATATCATTCTTTGCTTTTTTACAGAGTTGGGGAGGAAATTGGTTAAAAATGGTCTGATAGACAGGTAACAAAAAGCCGTGACAAATCCTATATACATGATTGTTTAAAATGGACCTTCCACAAATACTTATGGTAAATGTGAATCAGAACATGTTCCTATGGAGTCCATTTCCAACCCAGAATAGGGAATTCGGAATTAAAACACAGAGCATCTAAGATATAGGCATAGAAATGAAAAGGAGTTGTATTTCTGGTGTCTTTATCCTTTCTATATTCCAGAATTATATTAGTGATTTTATCAGAAAGGATAACTGACCAATCCATAATTTCAGAATTTATAGCAGCATGAATAAGGGGTACCATCTGAATTGAAAACCTCGCAGAATTGTCATTCCTAAAGAGTCTACACATCATTGCAGTAGCATAGCAATATGGGGGTGCAAGAGACTCCACAGAGTACATACCTGATGCTTCATTTTTATGTTTCTCTGGAGCTCGTCTCCAATCCTTAATAGGGTCTGATTGAACTTCATTGCTTGTGGTGAAATATACTATGAAAGCTTTGTTGTAGACTTTTTGAGGATTTGGGATATGGTACATCGCTTTGATATCTTCCGCTCTAAAAGACCCAAAGCTTGTTCCTGCAGCCGAAAAAAATGTTCTGTTTGTGATGGTGATATTGTCTATCACCCATCGTATCACATCATAATAGGGGAACATTTTTTCCCGAGCTGCAATTCTGTGAAGAAACGAATTTTCAAGTGCTTTGAGAGGAGTCTCAAAATCAGAATCAGAATCTTCTTCATCTGGTACTATCGCCTTTACCTCTGTAACAGTGGGTTTTTCTGCATCAAGCAAATTATACACTTCTTCCCAGGAAAGCTTCCTAAGGTCGTGGCATGCCGTATCTGTAACCAACTTGATTTTGGCTAGTTTTTATTTTGGTACTGTGGGAATGACAACAATATTTGTGGCGGCAACGGTTCTTGCTTTCTTAAATTTCTTAGACATTTTCTCGTCTGGTATCGTTTCACTGGTTCAGCAAATGAGAGGGTTGGATGGTCTATGGCTCTACAAATGAAAAAAAACTTTTCAGAACGAGAAGGAACAAAGTTAAAAGAACAATTGTGTGAAAATATTTTTATTAATGATCCCAATTGATTAACTCGTCTTAAACTTAAATTGTCTCCATAAGAGTCACATTCACGCATTCATATAGGATCGATCACCATAATTAGTTTGATTTTCTAATTAATAATGATCGTACAATCGGAGATCACCGATTTGAAATGTTAACGTAAAACTTTCCTTTTGGATTTTCCGATTGCAATTAATAAATAATATATGCGCGGTGCAAACAGTGATAAACAAAGACTAACTGTCCATCGCATCGAAGGTTTCGAAAGGGAATCAAATATCATCTCATATGTTTCGCCGATTTGTGATTGCGATGATGATAGGGTCCATCGCATTGAAGGTTTCGAAAAGGAATCAAATATCATCTCATATTTTCTGCCGATTTGCGATTGTGATGATGGTGGGGTCCATTGCAACGGAATTTTATAAAACAAGTAAATGTGATGTTGTTCCTTTGAAATGCGATTGCGATGAATCGCATCACATCGGAGTTTTACAATGGACCGAATGAAGTGTATCCTTTTCGGAATGCAATTGCAATAGGTTACATCACATCGGAGTTTTGTAAAACAAAAGTGAAACCTTTAAGACCCTATCGATTTGCGAATGTGATTTATTTTATCACATCGGGATTTTTAACACGAATACTTCTATGCTTTGTGCTGATGCGATATAAGACATGATAGTTCATCGGATCGGAAAAATTCAATGTCACATTTGTTCACTTGTATTTGATATATGCGATATGTGACTTTTAAACAATGAATCTTTTTATTGTTTTAAATAAAATAATCGGATTTCCTCAAATTCTTTTATTTTATCTAAAAAGAAAGGGGACCTATTTCTAAAAAAAAATTATTCTAAAATTTTGAAATGGGGAGGGTTGTTGTACTGTATAACAATTAGTGATTCACTGGAAGAAACAGTTACCTCTGAAAAAATAAAATTAACACTATACTTTTAGTAAGTAAAAAGTTTTAAAGATAATGAAAACTATCTTTGAGAAATTTAAATAAAATCTAACTTTGAAAAAGAATAAAAATCACTTACAATTTCTTTCTAGTTTCTCAATAATAAAAACATTTTTGGGTTTTCTTAAGCCTTGATTGGTTGATAATAACGAAGTAAGGGGCCTTTCCAATTTTAGCTTTTGTAATATACTCTATTGTCATAGGTATTGCCGCTGCTGCCTGCAAACGTTTATAGTCTCGACAAGGTTACCTTTTAACCATGAATAATTCATTGTCCCATCCAACTAAGATCATGACTCTTTAATAGATAAATTCATAAGACATATTATCTCATGTTTTTCTCTTTTATTTTTATTTTTTTAATTTAAAATCCATTTTTCTGGTTTGGTAGCCAGTTAATAACAATGTCATTCACTAGTTGTAATTAAACTGAACAAGTTGGCTCGTGATGAGACCCCTTGTCTTATAGTTATAAGCCATTACCCTGTTTTGGTATGAAGTGTTGGTAATGTCAATTTTATTACTTCTTATGATCATGGTAAGCAAGCTCGTGATGACACCTCTTATCTCTTAATTTTTTTATATACAATTTCTTAGAATTACATTCTAAAAAATCACAACATTAATGGATGGGGTGAACTAATTTTTCTCCTTAAGAATCAATGGATGACAATTTTAGAGTTTTTGAATGCCAAAGCTTGAAAAAGTCTTTCCTTTTTATGGATAACCTTTCTCTGCTCAATAAAATTATAATGATTTACAATTTTCTCAAGGTTTCAAAAGATTTTGCAAATGTTTTTAAACAAATTTTCAAAGTTTAATATTTTATTTTAACTACCCAAAAATTGTAATCATTTCCTTAAAAATTCTTATTTACATAAAATAAGTATTTATAATATTTTCTTAAAGATATTTTCGAATAGTAAAAAGCCAATTAAAGACTATTAACAACCTTATTTGCAAAATAAAAAAAATTGCAGAAAGGAATATGTATAGGTAAGAAGGGGTTACCTCCTTATGAAAAGAATTTCTTTAAGACAAGCCCATTCACAGGAAGATATTCTCTCTTTCTTGTTAAATCTTGCGGTATGAACGTAGATGAACTTATCTTTTTAGAAATCTGAAAGGGTCCAAGCCACATTTTTTGAAATTTGGTATGCTTACCCTTATCTTCATGTGCTTTGTCCCATTTCAGAACAGGATCACCAATTTGCAAAGTTTTGGATCCGGTGGAACTTGAATCCAAAGAATATTTTACAAGTTGTTGGTGTTTAGTATGAATGCTTCTTGCTTTCTCTCTATCTTCTTCTAACTTAAGAATTTGATCAAATATCAACTGAATAGATGATGAAGGATTATCTTCAATAAATTGAAGTAGGGCTAATGATGGAAGAACTAGATTTGATGGTATCACAACTTCTTTTCCATAAACTAGATTAAAAGGTGAAGTACCTATTGAAGCTTTATGAGTAATACGATCAACCCATGGTGCAAAAATTAAAGACTTATGCCAATTATTTTGATTCTAATCAATGGTATTTTTAATGATTTTGATGATATTTTTATTAGTAGATTCAGCTAAACCATTATCTTGTGGACAATAATTTGCTGAATATTTCAATTTGAAACCTCTTTTGATTGCAAATTCCATTATACTATTTCCGGAGAAATAAGATGCATTATAAAAACAAGAGTGTTAGGTACACCAAACCTAGTAATGATGAATTGATCAATGAATTCAATGATTGCATCAGAATTGGCTACCTTTAAAGGAACTGCTTCTACCCACTTTGTGAAGTAATTTGTTGCTGTAAGGATGTATTTGTGTTGTTTGGAATATTGTGGTACTGTTTTTACAATAATATCAAGTCCCCATTGCTCAAATGGTTGCTCAATGTTTACTGGTTGTAGAGGAAAAGTTGGCTTCCTTTGGCTTCCACTAGTAGTTTGACAAGTCTCGCACTTCCTTACATAGTCATGTGTATCTTTGAAAAGGGTAAGCCAATAATATCCAACATGGATGATTTTGTGAGTTGTGGTATCACCTCCAAAATGTCCTCCTACTGGTCCATCATGTAATTCCTACAATACCTTTTTTGCTTCAGTCTTTTCGAGGCATCTTAATAGAATTGAATCATAATTTCTTCTGAATAACACATCATCAATGATTTCATAATGTTTAGCCTTTAATCTTAAAACATGCTTGTTATTATAGCTAATATTAGAAGGATCATACCCGTTTTTCAAATAAAAGATCAGGTCAGCATACTGAGATTCAGAATCTATAACACTTATCTGATTTACTTGAACAACATTATCTTGGTCTTGATTTTCTGGTATGTTGGAAGCTCCTGCTAACAATTTGCAAAAACCTTGTCCTCTAACAATCTTGGCTGGCTTAATATCAATATCATACTCTTGTAAAGATGTTACCCAATTAGCTCTCTTTTCTCCTACTTCCTTTTGAATTAACAATTGTCTCACTGCAGAGAATGGGACAATAATTTTTGTATGTGTCTTTAGGAGAAAAGGTCTAAAATGTTTGATTGATTTAAACACAACGAAGGCTTGTTTTTCTACATCATAATAACTAAGCTCAGCGCCTTGCAGATTTGAGCTAAAGAAAGAAATTGGTGCTTCTATTTGTTGATCATTGAGCTGTGTTAAAACAACAACATAGGATGTTTCAGTAGCCAAAGTATACAGAATAAAATTTTCAGAAAAATCAGGATTATTCAATGTAGGTGCATTAATGATTGCCTTTTTTATTGCATCAAAGACTTCTTTTTCTTTATGTAACCATTTGAAAACCGAATTTTTCTTAATCATATTCTGCAAAGGTAAAAATATTTGAGAAAAATCAGGAATGAATCTTTTTACAAAATTGATTTGCCCTAGAAATGATTGCATGGATTTTTTATTATGTGGTAAAGAAATGTCAGAAATTTCTTTTACTCTGTCAGGGTCAATATATACCATCTTTTGACACAACAAATCCTACGAGTTTTCCTTCATTGAGAGAAAAGAAGGATTTCTTTGGATTTAAATAAATACCATATTTTCTGCATATTTCAAATATTTGTTTCAAATCATGCAGATGTTTGGCTCTTTTCTTTGAAAATACTGTTATGTCATCAAGATAGATAACAACTGATCTATTAATAAGACCCTTAAATGCTATATCCATGGCTCTCTGGAAAGTAGCTCCTACATTTATCAAACCAAAAGGCATCTTTTGATAAGCATAAATTCCCCATTTGGTTCTAAAAGTAGTTTTCAGCCTATCATCTGGATGTACCAATATTTGGTTATAGCCTGAAAAACCATCAAGAAAAGACATGAGTTCAGAACCAGCTACCTTTTGAAGTATTTGTTCCATCGTTGGCAATGGGAAGTTATCCTTTTGACATGCCTTATTCAGATTTCTAAAATCAATACAGATTCTGATATCTCCATTCTTCCTGACTGGTACCATGTTGGAGACCCAATTAGAATGTCTTACAGGAAAAATAATTTTCGCCTTCAAAAGTTTGTTCAATTCTGACTTGATTTGACCTTCCAGATTGGGATTAATTTTTCTTAACTTCTGTTGAGCAAGTTTCACATCAGAAAGCATTGGAATTGTATGTTGAATAACAAAAGTGTCATAAGTTTTCAAATCCTCATAATTCCAAGCAAAGAAATTTTTGTATTTATTTAGAAGTTTGATGAAAGCTGACCTTTCCTCTAATGTTAACTCGAGTCCTAAATTAACAATCTGTGGTTTAGACTCAGTACTAAGATTTACTAATTCAAACTTCAAAGTAGAACTTTGAAGTTTAGCATTAGTAACTTTCTTGAATCTGTCTTTTATATCATATAGATCCTCAAGTTTAACTACAGATTTGGGAATGGAATTTTCATGATCATTTTCATCAATTATTTGTTCATCATAAGATTTCTTTGAAGTCAAGAAATTCAAGATATCTTCATCATGAAAGAATACTCTCTAGTTTGTGATATTATCGGGAACAGATGGTCGAAAGATTAATTGCACTAAAAACCTATCTGGACTGTAATCTTCAGCCAGGAGGAGCTTGGAGGCAACATTAGCTAACAAATCAGCTGATGTATTTTGAGTTCTAGGGATAGAAAATATGTTGAATGCTAAAAATTGAGTGGTAAGGTCTTGAACAAGGGTTTTATAATGTTTAAGATGATCTGAAAGACAATGGATATTATTTCTTACTTGTCTGATAACAATTTCGGAATCACCATACACTTTCAAGTACTTAAAATTCAACCCTATTTATTTATAAAGCCCTTGAATCAAGACTTCATATTCTGCAGTGTTATTTGTACACTCAAATTCTAACCTACATGAAAGCATAGTTTTCTCCCCATCTGGATTAACAAAAATGCATCCTGCTCCTACACCATCATTGGATTTTGATCCATCAAAATGAAAAGACCAAAATAGATATTTATCTATAGGTTTATCTACAGATGTATCAGAAACATTAACAATTCTTGAAGAATCAGTTTGTGAAAAATTTTCAACTTGCGAAATAAAAGTATTTACAGAAAAAGGTGATTGCGGTGCTGTGAAATTTCCAAGAAATGATTCAGTAGAATAACCTCCGAGAATGTTGTTATTAAAAGCTACAGGTTCATTTGGTTGTTCAAATTTAGTTACATTATGCATCATGCATTTCTCTCGCTCAACCTTTATTTGATTTGGTTTTCCTTTGTAAGGAAGCCACATGTGAGAATAATCAATGGCAATGTAACCATTAAGCTTTGCAGACCAATTCCTACTCAATATTAATTCATAAACCTCAGGAATATCTGCAATCAGTATATCAATTCTATGGACTATCCTGGGATCAGAGGCTAACGTAATGGTGATTGAATTAATTTCTCCCACAACTTTCACTTTAGTCTGATCTAATTGAACAATATGAACCACAGATTTCTGTGGTTCAATATTCAATTTTGCACAAACTGAAGTAGGCATTATATTAGATGATGCTCCTGAATCTATCAAACAGCTATGAAAATTCTTGTTATATATTTCATAAGTCAAAAGAAAAGGAGCTGTCTGAGAATTTGATCTTTCTCCAATAAGAATAGTATCAGTAGCATCTACTTTATCTGGTGGCTTACCTGATCCTTTGGCTGCTTTGGCAACGACATCGCTTGGTAGAGGAGTAATAGGTGTTGCATTTAATTCTTTCAATAACAGCTTCTGTTGATGTTTAATTTTGCTGAGTTCGTGTAGAGAGATATTCGCTCTGGTTTTCTTCATGTCTTCAACAATGTTATAATCCATAGGATCTGATACCACCAAAGTTTTGGATGTTGTTGTAGGAGAATTAGAAGATGATGGTTGATTTTGAGTCGGTAAAGAGGAATTTTTCTTTACAGGGGATTTGTCCTTATTAGTCGAAGTTGAAATTTTCTTCTTGGGAACTATTTGGACAGGCTCTACTATAGATTTACTTCTTGTACTTACTGGCATGGCTTTTTGTTCCTTTTCACTATCTGAATTAGGAAGAATGAAATCCCACATCCCATGTAATTTAGTTATTTCTTCTTCTTCATCTTCTTCCGATAATGGAGGTGTATCATCTTCCTCGTCTCCTTCTAGATCTGACTCTGTGTTAGAGATTGAATTGGGTGGTTTTGATTCAGTATTTTGATTTCTTTTGAAATTTCTGAATGGTCTTTTGGTAGAAGTATCTGCCACTTGTTTTTTAATCTCAACCATCTCATTAGACATAGTTTTGAGAACTTTCTGTAATCCTTCCATATCATATGGATCTCTTGGTGTTTTCTTCTTAGAATCATCCTTAAAGTTGACTTTTTTGGATTTTCTGTCTTCAATACCATTTTTCTTATCCAAAGCAACAATCCGTTTTTCAACTGCAATTGCTTCTTTCATGTTTTCATCCAAAGTAGGTTTAGCAGCTCTATCAACAAAAAATGCTATATTTGAAGGCAAAGCTGTTATATACCATTCACTACGGACTTGCTCACAGGGCTTTGATGTTGTAGGGATTTTATTCAAAAGTTTATTGAATCAGGAATTAAAATCTTTGATGGGTTCTTTGGGTTCTGTCCTCAAATTGGAGAGATCATTGATTAGGGTTGCTATTGATCTATCATCTCCAAATTTGGTTAAGAAATGTTCTTGGAAAATATCCCAACTTGTAGTAGATCCTGAAGGTAATGAAAAATACTAGGATCCTGCTGCCCCTTGCAAAGTATAGGGGAATAACCTGACTACAACATCCTCATGTTCAACTCCGTTGAAATTTACAGCAAGCATAAAGTGTTTGTTCCCATTTTAGCACATGGCTAAATGGAACATTAGAATTTTGATTTTATATTATTGCAGCTAAATAAATGGGTAAGGAGGCCCATGATTATGAAAAACATCAATAAAATCCCTCACATTATGAAAGAGGAGCATTATTGGAGCTTGTTTGCACACTCCATGTGTGAAAAGGGTTAATTGCAAAGAGGGCTAGGTCATGTTGACCAAGTCAAACAATGCAATAGATGGAGGTGTGGCTTGCTTGAGAAGCCTACAAAATTGCATGAGGAGGAGAAAACCCTAATGTGTGGGGTCCATGGCTAAGGAGCCTTCATTGGCATAAAAGGAGGGGAAAGCAACCATTTTGAGCTAGCTTGGATATTTTGAATTGCTTTCCATAGTTGCACACTATGATCGCTGTGCTGCTTAGCACAAGGGGTTTCTTGTTCAAGAATTCCCTCCCTTCTTGAGAAGCTCTTGAAGGTTTGATCTTCATCTTCTCCACATCTTGGCTCAAGGCCAAAGCTATTCCTTTCAGTGCAGTGATTCTTGCAACAAGAGCCATTGTGTTGCTGGGGTTGCTGTGGAGGTTCTCACACCATCATTCCGGAGCTTATATTTCAGAAGAGGAAGCTTTTATGCATCTAGGAGATCAGTAGGGGAGACTTCAACTCCATTTCTCATATCTTGGCAGGAGGCCAAACTCTTCCCATCATCTACAATGCAGTTCCTCTCCTTGACTGCGCAGTTCTTGAGTGCAATTGCAGTGAGGGGTTGCACCGGCATTTCAGAGAGTGAGATATTTGGTGAAAGGATTAGCCTTTCACTCTAGATTTCCATTGGAGGAGGTCTATACATTTTATGTAGCATTATTCAGCCATCTCCTTCAGGTTCTCATTTTAGAGTAGCAACTACTCTAGCTACTCTGGCATTTCTGCAGAAATGCCATTTTGTATGTATTGTATCCAATCCCTTTAGGGATTGTTTATTATAGTTTTCAGGGGTTGAGATCCAGCTCCCCCTTCTTTATTTGAGCTTATTATTGCCATATCTTCATTGTATCATTATTTTGCAGCAGTCTTCCTTCAATGACTGCGCAGTCAGAGTTGGGCATAGTATATGTAGCAATGTATTTCATGTTCATTGTACTTGTGTCTTTAGAGAAGGAGTTGCTTCAGCTTGAGTGATCATTTCATCAAGATATTGTACACATTTCTTCTATCATATTATTAATGAGAAGACTATGAGGGTTTATTTCATTTTCTAAAGTTTCTGCACTCACTGCTATTTTCAGCTCATGCTTGTGTATTGCTATAGCTCATCTCTTGTGAGCAATATCTTCCTGAAGGAAGAAATATTTGCATAGCTTTAGGCAGAGTCTGAGTAAGGGCCAGGAAGCCTCTGATTCTCATCCTCTCTTTAGAGGTGAAATAACTGGTAAATTCCCACTCAATCCATCTCGGAAATAGCCTTGTAAATATTTCTGACAAAGGAACACTTCGGTGGTGAAAAATTATTTTGTTGATTTCCATTTAGGATATTAAATAAAGTTATTGATGTGTTCTTCAGCTTGTATGTTAAGGTCAGGACTAAATTTTGGCAGCCATTTTTCAGGATGATCTGGTAAATCATGTAAAGGTGTAGTCATTGGAATGGCTCCTGGACTAGCCCATGGTCTCTATGCCATTTTTGTGATAATGGTTGAATGACAAGAGGAGACAACACCAACTGGTGTTTGAGTAGTAACAGTTGAAGGACTAGAAGGGACAGTTGGTGCTTGAGTGGATGTTGTTGGAATAACTGTACTCTTCTGACTTGAAGTTTTGGAAACATATGACTGAATTTGCGATGAATAAATAATATCACTATCTGATTCCGATGGGGTTTTTCTGGTTTTAACTCTACTAGGTAAAGGAAATTCCTTTGGAGAAATACCAAGTTTTTCAATTTGTGACCTAGTAAGAGGTTTCGAACAAATGAATTGTGAAGTGACACTACCTTCGGATGTCTCAAACTCTTCTAAGGATAATGAGAATCCTTGTAATTTATGAATTAAAGCTTGTACTTCAGGAGACTCAGGAGGTTGATTATCTAATTGATTTGAGACTTTGGTAGTGGGTGTTTGAATATTTCTATAATTTTTCTTCCCTAGATATTTGAGATGTAGAAGAAATTGAAGAAGGTAATGAGGGTGAATTGCTCTGATAATGGCCTGTCGATTTGGATTTACTTACCATTCATAGCTTAGGCCCTCCTTGTAGTGCCAAAAATTTTGAAGCCTTGAAAATTGTTGCTTCAAACATTGGGGGAAAACCACCTGGTTAGGACCTTAGGACAGCTCCTTTTCCGTTTGGTGTGGTGGCTCCGACTGGATTTATAGGACCAGTTTCCTAATAATAAATGGATTGATGATTAATTGTTTGTGTAGGTGAATAATGGAACTAACTGAATAAAATAATCTATCTAACTTAAACTGTAACTTGCAAATAATTCTAAAACTAACCCGGGTATTAAGTATGAATACGACTTTTAAGATTGTTTCAATTAAAAAAATAACCATGAAAATGTATTATTATTTAATAGAAAGATGCAATATCATATAATGATAACTTTGTTTAAGAAATTAAACAGAATTAGAATAACACATCGCATTCATAATTCTATATATCATTTGCATATACTATGATAGATAAATATTTCTATATCTTCAAAAATGATATGACAAAGAAATATTTGAGAAAAACAAGTATATATAAATGAAAGAAAATTTCAAAGAGAGTACTTCATTACATAAAGAAAATAACGATAAATCGTTAGAAATACCAGATTCATTGAGATATTTTCTTGATTGAATTCGATATCCATATCCTGCGCTTTAACTTAAAACAACCTCCAAGGTACAGAAATGCAATTCTTAAAGATAATTCACCATAAATCACAGGATGTGATCCTTTATAAAAATAAAATAGTCAATGGAGTACAGAAATGTATCATCCAAGCCAAAATATTACAAATTCAGGACCCCTTTCTAAATGCATGAAAGGGGTTTAAATAGGAAATTAACAAAACATATTATCTATACTTATGCTAGAAACTATCATCGGAGATCCTGAAAAAGACTTGCGATATCAAATAAAACAGATTCACTAAATTTATTCTGTATTCAATTTGCTAAAGTGGCATATTTTAAGCATATCTTTAACTTCCGTTGGATGATTCAGCCTTGAATGCAACTGAATAGTGTATGCGGCATCGGATAGCTCTGGAATAATATAATTTATGGCGTTAGAAAGGCATTTGATTGCCATCTGTTGACTTTGTGGTATGATCAAATATGTCCATAGGACATCCCATGTAATTTCCTTTATTTTGCTGATCTTTTGATTCCTGTTGATTATTTCCTGCTTCCATCTGGCATCAGTCACTTTCATCCTTGGCAATTTACCTAGAGTACAATCTGAAATCAAATTAGTAGCATATAAGATATCATTTACTAATTGTGTCAGATTGTTCATTATGGCTTTATCCCTTGATGTAGCACCGTCTTCTTTAATTAAATGTGTATCCCATTCAGCAAACAAAATTTCTTTATGACTTTCTTCAATCCTGGGAAGATTTGCTTTCTTTCCTTGTTCTAAGTCCTGCCATGAAATAAACTCTGAAATCTTATCATCTGCATTCTCAAATTCAATTCTGGTACTGACTGATTCATCAATAAGGGAAGATGTTATTTCACACAAAGGTTCAGCTTGTGAAATTTTTGAACACAGGTCATCCAACTGCTAAGACAATAATTTACTTGTTTCTAGAGCTTCTGTTCTAAATTGGTCAATTTTAGGATAATCTTTAAATTTATCCAATCTTGCTTGAAACATTTTTTCTTGCTCTGATTTGCCATTTTTCTCATTTTGCAACAGGATTTGTAGTTTGGAAACCTCTTGAGACAACTGTTGTTGTTTATTCAAGGCTTGCTAATCAAGCTTCTTCTTTTCAATACTCAGTTGTTCTTCCAATTGTTTGGCTCTGAGTCTTTCTTCTTCTAACTATTGCTCCAACTGCAATATTCTTTGTTGATCACTTGTTGTTTTCTCTTCTAGCAATGTTATTTGTAAGTCCTTTTGCTTTATCATTTGATTGATCTCAGCAGCTTTATCTATAGTGGCTGCACTATAGGCACTTGCATATTGTGATAGTTTGGTAAGATCCTCTGAAGGATTTACCTCATTATTCTTCCAGAAAATATTCATGAATTCAACTTGTGGGGATGAAAGTGGTTCTTGATATTTCCTCCTTATTTTCCTTTGTTTCCTGACAACAGCCCTATGCTTAGGACTATAAAATATATCCAGAGGAGGGATTTCTTCAACTTTCAACACAATTTATTCTGATGGATGTTCAGGAATTATCTCCATATCTTGATCTTTCATATTATCAACTTGAGGATTATTTTGTCCTCCAATTTGTTGTTCAAATTGCTCATATTGTATTAGCAATTGGGGAGTAACAATAATTTCAGAAGAATTTACCACTTTTTCCGTGGTTGTTTCTCTTTCAAGTTGATCATTGGGTTTATCACCTGTATTTCTTTCTTCAGACTCCATATCGGTCTTGGTGCCTGTATTCTCCTTCTCTGTCTGAATATCAAGCTTGCTAGTAGACACTTCTTTTTCTGTCTTGCTAGCTGTGTCTTCCTTTTTCTTTTGTTCTGTTTCTATACTTTAAGCTTCTTGCAAAGGAATCCTTAGCTGGTCAAGGGGAGCTTTGAGCAATCTTTGACTTCTGAACTGCATGAATGTTTTCATATCCTCTACTTGAAACTTGAATTTAGCCAAGTCATAAACTTGGGAAAATTTCTCAATAGAGACAAATAAATCGTCAAATTCATCGGGATCATGCTCAAACCTAGCAGTTTGAACCAAAGTTGTGAAATCGAAAGCTACTTTATTTGGATCATACTGTCTACCTGGGACAGTTGCAAGCTTAAGATCTCTTATTTTAATGACTTCCTTCTTAGCATGTTTGAAATCATTCAGAGTATAATTTCCACAATGAAAGGGAAAGGTAGGCCACATCAATTTCTTGGCATTCTTTAAACATCTTGACATCCCTCTTTTTGTCAACTGGTAAGAAATTTCTTGGGCTAACAGTTTGTCAAGGACATATAGAGGTAAGATATGGGGTTCCACAATGCTTCCAAAAAATCTGATATAGGTAAACCTTTCTTCTCCAAACCAATTGCCAATTAGGGATATATCATTCTTTGCTCATGATTTTTAAAATGGACCTTCCACAAATCATTATGATAAATATGTATCGAGACAAGGTTTTGAGGGGTCCATTTCCAACCTAGAATAGGAAATTCTGAATTGAAACACAGAGAATCTAAGATATAGGCACAGAAATGAAAAGGGGTTGTATTTCCAGTGTCTTTATCCTTTCTATATTCCAGAATTCTATTAGCTATCTTGTTAGAAAGAATAAATGACCAATCTATAATATCAGAATTCAGAGCAGAATAAATCAGGGGTACCATTTGAATATAAAACCTTGCAGAATTATCATTTCTGAAAATCCTACACATCATTGCAGCAGCATAGAAATATGGGGGTGCAAGGGACTCCACGAAGTACATACCCGATGCTTCATTTTTGTGTTTTTCTGGAGCTCATCTCCATTCCCTTATTGGTTCTAATTGAGTTTCATTGCCTGCGGAAAAATATTTAATGAAGGCTTTGTTATAGATTTTTTGAGGGTCTGGCAGATGGTACATTGCTTTTATATCTTCTTCTCTGAAAGACCCAAAACTTGTTCCCGCAGCTGAAACAAATGTTCTGTTTGTGATGGTGATATTTTCTATCACCCATCGTATTACATCATAATAGGGGAATACATTTTCCTGAGCCACAATTCTGTGAAGAAAATAATTTGTAAGTGCTTTGAGAGGAGTCTCAGAATCAGAATCTGAGTCTTATTCATTTAGTACTGTCACCTTTACCTCTGTAATAGTGGGTTTTTCTGCTTCAATCAAGTTATACATTTCTTCCCAGGAAAGCTTCCTGAGACCCTGGCATACCGTATCTATAACCAGCTTGATTTTGGCTGGTTTTTCTTTTGGCATTGTGGTAATAGCAGCGGTCTTTGCGGCGGCGGCGTTCCTTGCTTTCTTAAATTTCTTAGACATTTTCTCGTCTGGTATCATTTCACTGGCTCGGCGAATGAGAGGGTTGGATGTTCTATGGCTCTGCAAATGAGAAAAACCTTTTAGAACAAGAAGAAGAAAATTTAAAAGAACAACTGTGTGAAAATATTTTTATCAATGATCCCAATTGATTAACTCATATTAAACTTAAATGCCCTCCATGAGAGTCACATTCACGCATTCATATACAATCGATCACCATAATTCATTTGATTTTATAATTAATAATGATCGTACAATCAGAGGTCGAATATATTGAAATTTTAACGTAAAACTTTCCTTTTGAATTTTCCGAATACGAATAATCAATAATACATGCGCGACGCAAACAACGATAAACAAATACTAACTATCCATCGCATTGGAGGTTTCGAAAGGGATCAAATATCATCTCATATGTTCCGCCAATTTGCGATTGCGATGATAGTATATCACATCAGATATTTTCAAAGGAATTAAGTTATACATGATTTCCACCGATTTGCGATTGCGATGATGGTGGGGTCCATCGCATTGGAGTTTTGCAGAACAAGTAAATGTGATGTTGTTTTTTCGAAATGCGATTGCGATGAATCATATCACATCGGCGTTTATGAAATAGACCGAATGAAGGGTATCCTTTTCGAAATGCGAGTTGCGATAAGTTATATCACATCAGAGTTTTTCAAAACAAATGTGAAACCATAAGACTTTACCAATTTACGATTGCGATTTACTTTATCACATTGGACTTTTTTTTGTTAAAACATGAATATTTTTATGCCTTGTGCCGATGCGATATAAGACTTTATAGTTCATTGGATCGGAAAAATTCAATGTCACATTTGTTGATTTGCATTTGATATATGCGATATGCGATGTATGACTTTTAAACAATGAATCTTTTTATTATTCTATTTAAAATAATCGGACTTCCTCAAAGTCTTTTATTTCTATCTTAAAAGGAAAGGGGACCTATTTCTAAATGAAATTTATTCTAAAATTTTGAAATGGGGAGGGTTGTTGTACCGTACAACATGAACCTGAACCTGTATCTATCGTGTTTTCTTCTTTATTTTCTGTTGAAGAGTCTCCTTTGGATGTTTGCTGCCTCTTCCAACAGTCCTTCTTCAAATGTCCTGATTTGCCGCAAAACTAGCATTTTAGCTTACTCTTCTTCCCTTTCGATTTTGACCGAGAATTGTTTTTCTGACTGAAGCGTTTTTCTTTAGATTGACCTCTAACCATCGTTGCTTCTGATGTAGAGGTTTCTAAATTTGACCTTTTTCTGGTTTCTTCAGACAACATAGCTCCAACAACATCATCAATTCAAGGGTTTCTGATGAAATAAGACTTATAGAAGTGACAAAATGATCCCATGACTCAGGAAAAAATCATAATAAAGTTACAGCTTTATCTTCTGAATCAAATTTTACTTCTATGCTATCTAACTGCACCATGAGAGTATTAAAGGTATTCAAATGATCAGTTATTGTCGTACCTTCCTTCATGCGCAAGCTATACAATTGTCTTTTCAGAATAATTGTGTTGGTTAAGGATTTAGTCATGTACATTTTTTCTAACTTTGTCCATAAACCAGCGGCTGTTTTCTCTGACACAATGTTAAATAAAAAATCATCCGCCAAACACAATCGTATGCCGCTCAGTGGTCTGTCATCGATGTCACTCCATTCGTCATCTGTCATGGCGAAAGGTTGTTTGGATTTTCCCAAAAGTGCCTTCGCCACACCTTTTTGTACGATTAAATTGTGCATCTTAACTTTCCAGATTTCAAAGTTATTCCTCCCATTAAACTTCTCGATCTCAAACCGAGCACTTTGAGTTTTTGACATTTTTAATCAAATTAACAATTTGAAAAAAAGAATTCCTTTTTGAACAAGAGACTAGACACGTGCTTTGATGAGACCCTTCTTAATCATGGGTTAACCAAATAAAACAGTAAAAATAGAATTGTCTTATTTTCATAAATCACTCAAATTTATAGATCTGAAATTTATTTATTTTTAATTCGCTGCAGAGCTGCACGATCTTACGACACCACACACAACTGCTCCTCTTCTTCAAACTATGCTTTCACAGCCTCTGAAAAACTGTGAATCTAAGTGCTTTCTGGCCTTTTTTATGGCAGCCACAAACTCAGTTTACACTTTACACATGAATACTTGCACCAACTCACGCATAGTGGTCCTCTAACTCACAATTTTTCAAAGTTCGCAGGAGGCCGACTATTTGAAGGGCTCCCTCTGCCATGAGAGGAGTTCGTGGCCTCCCACACACTTTAAATTTCTCACGTACATAATGATAAACCAGTCACAAATCCATGATCTAGAAGCCTCCATGCAAAACGCAGATCTGGTCTTCAACAGAGCTTTCGAACTTGGCTTTTGCGTAATGATTCCTTTGATTTACGCACAGTTAGGAGTATGCATAGAAAAAAAAAAATGGATCATTAACCGATACCTGGATTTCAAACATCTTTGCCACAACGCCCTTTGGAAACTCATTAACGTAGATCAATATCCATCTCACATGTTGTGGCTCCTCCTGCTCATAGCGCTGTTAAACCTAGAGCTCACGCTAACCATTTACGTCGACATGTTTTGACTGAGTAGCATCTAGAAAACCCAAAAATCTATATTATATCTATTTGTTTTTAAACAACCACGCAGATTTCAGCACTATTGTTCGCTCACACAACTGTTCTTGACATCCAACAGCTCCTCCCACTCGAACCGTTGAACCACAAGCCACTGCAGAATTGTCTCACGGTCCACGCTGATAAATCAAGAGACAAAGCATATGAAGTTCTGCTCCCTCAGCTCTAGGCTAGAAAATTTTTTTATAGAAATCAAGTTTCGTCAGCAACAAAATCAACAAATGCTCTTCAACAAATTCTACCACTTAGACAGCACACAGACTCAACCTAAAAGCTCCAATACCAATTGTAGAAGTATACACAGTAGAAAAATAAATCACACATAGCATTAAAAATGAAGACATCAATTTTAACGAGGTTCACCCAACCAATCTGAGCTACATCCACCAAACAGAGGTACCAAAAATGTTATTACTTAATAGGAGATTACAACAGCAGATTTGCACATCTGCACTTCCTCTTTCTCACACCTTACACACATTTGCCTCTACAGGCTTACAATTTATAGATGTAGAGAAGAAACTAAATAATAAATTCTATCACAACAAAATAGGATAGAATATCTCCTCATTAGGATTTGATGCAATCAGTTTAGGAACAAATCCTATTGTTGGCATTATCCATGAGATTTTAGCCAAATTAATATATAAAAAATCTCAACAGAAATAACAAAAGAGTTGATAGAAAATAGTTACCAATTAATGTTTACAAATTTTTTCTTCATATTTAATCTGTATGACACCAATTAAGAAATTACTAACCAATCACCGACATATGTTGAAGCCTAATCCATTGAAAGTTTTCATATTTTGTGTTTTTTTTTCATCTTGGTGTAATGAATAACACTTGAAGGTCAATTTTATGTTAGTTAACACCACACTAAAATACTAAAAATCAACATACTTTAATATTGACACAACAAAGTCATGGTATGTTCTTTCCTTGTGTGATAGTCTGTGAGTTTACAATAATACTTATGTTATCTAACATGTTAAGTAATGACACTAAATATTGAAGCATCAGAGAATTGGATAAACTATTGATCGATAGGAAATTTCAAATTGTAACTTTCCCCATTAGTTGATAGAGGCAGACAATAGACATCAAAATTTATAAATATGAAAGAATATCTCATATATCAACTTTGATCTGATCACATATTGATTCCTCCATTGATTGAATTAAGAGTAATCGTAGTGATGACATGTTCATGTGTAAATTCTCAACTCCACTGATGGAGCTAACCATAATTAACTCTTCAAGTTCTATCTCATCCTCTCTTGGATGGGGGTAGCCATATGTAAAATTTATACACCCTTAGTGCCATGATGCTAGGAAAGCAATTAATTAACTAATAAATACTATACCAATATGTTGGAATAAAAGTAAAGAATATATCCATAGATTCTATTACTATCACTTTAATATATATAGGAATTTGACAAAACAAATAATTAATTTGACATTTTTAGTACCCTATTACTTAATTAGTTTTTTTTTTTAGTAAATTAGGCTAATCTATATTAATTCAAAAAGAAATAGTACATATGCTACAGGTTGGCTTGGTAAGCTGCACTTAACCAATTCCAACCTTAGTTGTGTGGTTTCGGGGCTGCCTCCGTGGAGGAAACCAACCCAGAAAATGCTTGAAACAGGAAAGTAAAAAATGTGCAGCAGCGCTCGTGTATCCAAAAATTACAAAATAGGTAGGAGCATAAGTATAACTGGAGATTCCATGGTAATAGCATGCATGACAAAAAACAAGGAATAACTAAGTTGCTTCGCATTCCTTAGTCTTCAGCTTCATCATTACTGTCTAGCTCTTCCTCCACTATAGGGCAGGCGTACGCCTGCATAGTTGCTTCCTCCGCATCAGTGGGTGGACGTGTAGGTTTGGGGATCGGTGCACAAAGAATGGGAGACTTCAGGTCTTCTTTGTCAGGGACGTGTATCCAATTACCATCAGAATCCATAATCCAAACATCTGTGTCATCACCCACGTCCTCCTGAGCCGGCAAAGGATCAACCTTGCGAGGTGGGAGGTGCGCTTGGTGCACAATGGTAGAATTTTGTGGCTGACATCTACCTCTATGCACGGCTTTCACGGGGACCTCCTCCTCCTAATCCAAGTCAGGGCAATGTCTAACATAATTTCCTGAGGAGGAGCCTTCAACAGACTCCAAACGATTTTCCGTCCCTTAGTGGTAACGACTGAGGAGTGCCCCTCTCTGCCCTCCACAGATGGTTATTTGGCGCAACCTAGGAGCCATGGACAGTTGAAGCAGAGGAGTGAAAGTGCTGGAAGGATGCGCGATAGGGGGAGAGGAACGAAGCATTGTAAGAGCAAGAGGAGAGGGGAATCGATGAGTGGGAAAGCACAAACTAGTGGGTGCGCACAGAATATTAAGCTAGGGGGACATATGGAGCTGAGATGAGAAGCACAAACAGGATAAATCGTGGCCTGGAGAATTCTATGCAGCACAGTTCTAGGAACAGGGTTGCGCAACGAGCTGGTGACGCAGAAGGGCAGGGACTGAATCAACAAGAAAAACGGCAGGAACTGACTGTGCATCTCTTTGTGTTGTTGGGCCTTCTTTTTAAAAGGTTTGTGACACATGAAAAGGGGAAGGTCATGATTGAGCCTCGCACACAGCTTCGTGTCATAACCGTTGTCATGTGCAGGCTCGAATGAACAACAATAGCTGATTGGCATATCAATCCAAGTCATCATTTAGGATGATTGTTTCAAAGAGGTACCCTGGAGGGGGTGACACTGTTCAAGTGTATCTTCATCATGCCTTAACCCATTCATCTTGTGCAGATGGTTATCAGTATGAGGATCCACATTGGGTGAAGACCTGTGCTGCATATCATCATCCTCATGGGTGTCAGAGAGATGATTGTCATTCGTACTCTTGTTGTCACCCGCATCTGGCAGGAGAAGATCATTTTGAATGAGAGTGTGGCATTCATATCTTAAAAAATCATCCTCTACCTGAGTAAGGTTGGAATGATACAACTCTCTATGGATTTCCACCCCCTTATTCGTGAGGAGATCAGCCAAATCGAAGCGCCCGCGCATGATGCGGATAGCTTCGAGGATTAAAAGGACCCTTTTCCGTGCTTGGAGCTCGTGACCGAGCTCATCCGGTTGGAGACACGGACGGCGCAGGCTCGGAGAATTCTCAGAAGGCCATGGTGAGATGGGGACGAGCGCCCCTCCATTTGGCAAGAAAGGTGAGAAACTTCAAACCTGTGGATCGTTCGGATGAGCTACCTGTGCTCAGACAAAATTGTTCTTATCCCACCCCACAGCGCCGCAGGCAAACTGCGGTTCACTCGAGAGTTCCCCGAGAATACCACCGACCTCGTACTTGGGGTTACGGATGCACCATCGAAGTTTCTGGCTTAGTGCCAGCTTGGCTTTGTGTGTGTGTGCTTCCACGCACACATGTGCATGCAACTGATGTTTCCGGGTTGATGTTCGGGTGTTTATGTTTGGCAAAATATTTATTCCACATATGACGCTCGCGCAGAGGTGGGAGGTCATTCGGCTCCAAGCATCTAGCTACCAAGTTTAGTGAGGTTGTCAAAGTATCCTTGCTCAGCAGTCGGAGGCAGGTGGAGCCTTTGTTCAACATCTGGTATTTTCCTTCTCTCAGCCCTCCTTAGTTGAAGAAATGCAGTTCGAAATTACTCTTCCGCAGTTCATCTGTGAGGTTGTCGTAGCAATTTTTTTTTCCATCCAACCACCGATGGTTTTGATGATGTTGCCCCTTTCTTCGTAGAAACGCTTCGCACAGAACCCGATTCTATCCTACCCGGTCGTCAGATAGTAGGAATTGTCTAACAGGCGGCTTCAATGAAGCTCTGTTTTTCCCACAGAGGGTATCTCGAGGGTTCACATAAACCCTCTTCAAAATATTATCCTGCGGAAGGATGCATCGGCGAGTTGCGCCCACAGTAGGCGTATACGCTTGTTGCAGCAGACCGTCGACCAATACGCGAGATGAGACGGATCTTTACTCGTCGATGGAGGAGATTGTAAGCTTCCTTGGTGGAGTAGTTGCCACTTGGCATGTGACCCCAATGAAGGATGGCAGGTCCTGTTGGAACGGGGTGTCCTAACAAGCTACAAAACCGGTCCATTTTGGTTATTTTTGTTATATTTAGTATAGCGCAGGTGTTTTGGGGTGGGTCAAAGCCCTGAAAGCATTGTAATGGAGTTAAAGGTAAACTAGGGGTCTGAAAACCATGGGTTGCGAACCATAGGAATGTTAAAGCTAGATTGTTATAAATAGAGAGGCATTTCGGATTGTAAGAGGTAGGATTTGATGAGATATTGATGTGATCTATTGTGTAAACAATCTGTTGGGGTTTGGGAATACCTCCCGTCACATAAAGGAGATCCTAAAACCAAATTGCAGAACCCCACCATTGCAAAGAACATATGGAACAAGGGTGATTCAAATGAATGAACATGCGTGATTATTGCTGATTTGGAATTGCAGAGTACTATTGAATGGATTAAGTTGATAATTACTATGTTATGTACTTTTTTTTTGTACCCATGTAAGAACTATATATTGAATGATTGACTTATTTCGGTTTAAAGTTATATCAAGGAAGCCTGCAAAAATTCACAATAAAGTAAATTCAGATCTATTATGTTCGACAACAGAATGTTGTGTTGATGTTATGAAAGCATATAATTGTAGATTCAGAAAACGTGGATTCAATTGGACACATATTTAACCGCGTACGTACGTATAAAAATTCAAACAAGAATACGTCCCATGAGCCATTCTTCCTTTGCTTTGTGAAATCGTGTTCCGCACCCACTCATGTCACGGTGAGATTGTGCTCATGCGTGCGTGTCGTCACTTGTGCGCTTAGGCATAGGGCTTGTTGGAAAACCTTGCACACCAAAGTCAAGTCGACCCCTGCGAACAAATGGTTCCATCAGCGAGACCCGAAGAGACTCGAGAAAAGATTTGCAGGTACTGGGAAACACCATTGAAGGAATGAGCCAAGTATGTCATGGTCAGCGAGGATCATTTAATGGGGGAGAGGAATAGATCACCGCCATAGTCCGTCTACACTTGAAAAAGACGAAATTACCAAATAATCTTGAAACTATGGCCTTAGGAAGGTAAATCAGAGGAGCCCATGGTGGCACACTTAAAACTACCCACCTTTAAAGGAGCAGTCGATGAAGACA